>JBBGZY010000789.1:657500-1082500 GCA_037952925.1 Lithobates clamitans
TCTCCTCTCACGTGTCTCCTGAGTCCTGACGTCAGCGGGGAGTTCTCAGTCCCGCCCGCTGACTATAGTTATCGTATCAGAAGAGACGCGGGCGGGACTGAGAAATCCCCGCTGACGTCAGGACTCAGGAGACAGAAGAGGAGAGCGGAGAGGGAAGAGCAGAGTGGAGAGGGGCGGGACGGGCCGGGAGCCACATGATCATAATACTACGGCGAAATTCGGTATAAAGCGACATTTTTTTTAAAAAAAGCACATACAGCGGGGGCACAGCATCTATTGTAATATAACATTAATTAAAATAAAGTCTTTTTAAAAATCCGCTCGGAGCGCTTTCCCGGGAGGGGCGGGGCTAGTAATGACGTCACCGAACATCGATTTTCCGGTCCTTATGCATCGACGCCGCATCGGGGACACCCGAATCGCGATGCATCGATGCAACGATTAATTTCAGCACCCCTAATATATATATATATATATATATATATATATACACACACAGAGTAAAACCTTGGTTTGAGAGTAACTTGGTTTGAGAGTGTTTTGCAAGACAAGAGAAATTTTTAAATACATTTTGACTTGATATACAAGCGATGCCTTGATATAAGAGTAGCGTCATGTCACAACTGAGTATAAAAGAGAAGAGAGGCGCCTCTAAGTGTAGCAATATGGTTACATTTGAAGGTACAACATTTAGAAGCTCACATGCTTGATGATTAAAAGAGGCACATCTGAATGAATGAATGAATGAATGAATGAATGAATGAATGAATGAATGAATGATTTGTATAGCGCTCCAGTTGCGAACTGAATCGCCTCAAGGCACTGGATCCATCCTGTTGTCAAGCTTCTTAGAAGAGGTAGGTCTTGAGTTTCTTTCTGAAGGCCTGATGGTTTTCCTTCATGCGAATGTGAGTAGGTAGAGCGTTCCATAGCCTTGGTCCTTGGACTGCGAATCTTCATTCTCCCTTTGTTTTGTAGCGGGTTTTTGGAATATGGAGGAGGTTATGGTTAGCAGATTGAAGACTGCGATTGGGTGTGTAGCGCTTTATTTTCTCACATAGGTATTGAGGAGCGTTTCCGTGTATACATTTGTGGGTGAGGCAGAGGGTCTTGAAAGTGATCCGATTCTTTACGGTTAGCCAATGTAGGCTCCTCAGGGAAGGGGAGATGGATTCCCAGGGTTTTTTTCCTTTTAACAGTCTTGCCGCCGTGTTTTGGATGAGTTGTAAGCGCGCAAGCTAAGTATGCAGGCATCCGGGGTAAAGCTGTCCACATAGACCATCCTCCTCACCACCATCAACGTCATCTCTTCCAAGCTGCGCTCCACAAGCAATTCAAACCTTGCTCTCCTGCAGGGTAGTCTTCCCGGTCACAATTGCTGACTGACAGCGCTGAGAGCCGGCGGTGTGGGGGATGGTCTATTAGGTAGCTTTACCCCGGATGCCTGCATACTTAGATGTGCCTCTTTTAATCATCAACCATGTGAGTTGCTAAATGTTATACCTTCATTAAATGTAACCATATTGCTACACTTAAAGGGCGCCTCTCTTCTCTTTTATACTCTATAGCTCCTGCTGGATTTTGCTTTTAATCCCCTTGTGGAGGCTTCCATTTGTGGATGAACATTTTATGGTTACACAACCTATCACATTGCTATAATCTTTTTATTTGGACTATAAACTGAAGGACTTATGAATAAATGGTTGTGGGATGAATCATTTGAGTTTCCATTATTTCTTATGGGAAAATTTGCTTTGATATACAAATGCTTTGGATTACAAGCATGTTTCCAGAACGAATTATGCTTGCAATCCAAGGTTTTACTGTATATATATATATATATATATATATATATATATATATCTATGTCCTGTGGTCTGATGAGACCAAGATAAAATTTGGTTCAGATGGTGTCAAGCCTGTGTGGCGGCAACCAGGTGAGGAGTACAAAGACAAGTGTGTCTTGCCTACAGTCAAGCATGGTGGTGGGAGTGTCATGGTCTGGAGCTGCATGATTGCTGCCAGCACTGGGGAGATTCAGGAGGGAACCATGAATGCCAACATGTACAGGCATACCCCACTTTTAAGTACACAGCGGGGTTTATTTACTAAAGCTGGAAAGTGCAAAATCAGGCTCCCTTCTGCATAGAAACCAATGAGCTTCTAACCCCAGATTGTTCAATTAAGCTTTGGTAAAAAAACCTGGAAGCTCATTGGTTTCTATGCAGAAGGGAGCCTGATTTTGCACTTTCCAGCTTTAGTAAATAAACCCCATTGTGTACTTAAAAGTGGGGTATGCCTGTACTATGACATACTGAAGTAGAGCATGATCCCCTCCCTTCGGAGACTGGGCCGCAGGGCAGTATTCCAACATGATAACATCCCCAAACACACCTCCAAGACAACCACTACTTTGCTAAAGAAGCTGAGGGTAAAGGTGATGGACTGGCCAAGCATGTTTCCATACCTAAACCCTATTGAGCATCTGTGGAGCATCCTCAAACAGAAGGTGGAGGAGCGCAAGGTCTCCAACGTCCACCAGCTCCGTGATATTGTCATGGAGGAGTGGAAGAGGACTCCAGTGGCAACCTGTGAAGCTCTGGTGAACTCCATGCCCAAGAGGATTAAGGCAGTGCACACAAAATATTGACACTTTGGGCCCACTGTAGCAAAGTGTAATTTCTTCAGTGTTGTCACATGAAAAGGTATAATAAAATATTTACAAAAATGTGAGGGGTGTACTCACTTTTGTGATATACTGTATATATACAGTGTTTGTGTATGTGTGTAGGCCCCATTTAACAGAAATTGCTTTGAATGGTACAGGGTTAACTGTATAACACTTCAAATCATGAAGGCACTATGCAAGCAAATATTAATATTATCTGCGGTCACCCTCACACCATGATGGTTTTTCTCTTCTTTTTTTTTGCAAATTTTATGTTACATTTTTAGTACAATAATATTCACCTATATATAACTTTAGTAGAACATTGCAGATGGTATTTGGCATGGCAATGAATAGTGCCCAGTCTCACTGTATTGTAATTGGCACACCCAGGCCTGCCCTCCTGAAATTTGTATTCTCTGTTTGTGTCTTGGAATGTAGAACCTGTTTATAGATGAATAAGTGATAGGATTACTTATGTCACATTATCTCCACAGTGAAAAGATAAAAGTACTGGAGAGGGAAAAGTCAGATAAAGAATTAGAGATGAGAAAACTAAAGGTAAGCTCTCTGTTGTATACTTTACGGCTGTACATTTTAACATCAAGCTAACTCATTCGCTAAGTTCAATTTAAAATCACAATGTAATCATAAAGTGAGTGTATGTAATGGAAAGACCAAGTGTATGCAGTTGGAGGAAGCTATGAGTAAATCAGAGGCTGCACTGCTGCAATGGTTGATTTGTTGCATGTAATATAAAATGGATGTGGTACAAACAAAACATTGTATATTAAAGCCTTAGTTACAGCCTTTCCTCCAGAGCCTGATATTCTTATAATATATGAAGTTATATGGTCCATTAAGATCCTTCTTGTCACCAAGCACTTGGTTTTGTCAAAATTAGATGTTCATCAAAATTTAGGTAACATGCAATTGTAAGCTGAAATACCTTTCTTGGGTTTAAATTATATATGTGTAAGTAAGAATATGAAGAAATGCAATGATATTTTACCTTTCATCTATTTAAGCAGAGTGACAATGGATCAGTCCTTCGAATTGAGCTAGATGCCTGTAGGCAGCAGCTGGAACTGGAGAGAAACCGTCGGGAACTGCTACAAAATAAAGTAGGAGAACTGGAGTCCAAACTGTCAGAAGAAAGGAACAGCGAGGTACAGATCCAAAAGCTTTATTCAACATCTAAAAACTGGGTGGGGTGCATTGGTTTTGCACAGTGCACACTGGAAGGGTGTAGTGTTATGTGGAGTGAACACTGGCTGGATGCAGTTTGACGTGAACTGGATAGTAGCAGTGCCCACTGGATTTGCGCAGTGCGCACTGGAAGGGTGCAGTGTTATGTGGAGTGGACACTGGCTGGATGCAGTTGGACGACGTGAACTGGATAGTAGCAGTGCCCACTGGATTTGCGCAGTGCGCACTGGACTGTTGCAGTGTGCACTGAATGGGTGCAGTGCATCGTGCAGTGAACGCTGGATGGGTACAGTGTGGTGTACCTTGCACAATGGCCTGGTGCAGTGTGACATGCAGTGAGAACTGGATGGTTGCAGTGTGCACTTGATTTGCGCAGCACACATTAGACTAGTGCAGTGCGCACTGGATCAGCACAGTGTGGTGTTCAGTGCTCACTGGATGGGTGCAGTGCATCGTACAGTGTGCACTGGATTGGTGCAATGCGCATTGGATTGGTGCAGTGCGTGCTGGTTGGGGGCAGTGTGACATGCAGTGCACAATGCATAGGTGCAGTGTGATGTGTGAGTGCACACTAGATTTTTGCAGTGCACATTGGATCAATGTAGTGCACCCTAGAGTGCAAACTGGATGCAATGAACCCTGGATGGGCCGCAGTTTGCACTGGATGGCTGCAGTACAACGTGTAGTTCACACTGGATGGGTGCAGTGTGCACTTGATGAGGTTGCGGTGTAATGTGCAGTGTGCACTGGAAGGGGATAGTGTGTTGTGCAGTGAGCACTGTATGGGCGCAGTGTGATATGCAGTGCGCATTGGCTGGGTGCAGTGTGACATGCAGTGTGCACTGGATGGCTGCAGTGCATACTGGTTTTGCAGTGTACCGTGCAGCGAGCACTGGGTCAGAGCAGTGTCACGTGCAGTGAGCACTGGGAGTGTGCAGTTTGACGTGCAGTGTACACTGGATGTACACAGCGCAACATGCAGTGCGCATTGGATGGGTGTAGAGCGACATGCACTGGATAGGTGCAATGTGACATGCTGTGCACACACTGTATTAGTGTAGAGCACACTGGATGAATGCAGTGTGCATTGGACAGGAGCAGCGTGACATGCAGTGCACCCCGGGATGGTGCAGTGCAACAGGCAGTGTGCACTGGATTTGCACAGTGCACATTGGATGGGTGCAGTGTGACATGCGGTGAGTGCTGGATGGGTGCAGTGTGACGTGCAGTGTTCAATAGATGGGCACAGTGCAACATGCAGTGTGCACTGGGTGAGTTTAGAGCTATGTGCAGTGCATACTTGATGGGTGTAGCTCACACGGGATGGATGCAGTGTGACATGCAATGTGCACTTGACAGGTGCAGTGTGACATGCAGTGCACCCCAGGGCGGTGCAGTCAAACATGCAGTGTGCACTGTATAGGTGCAACACGATGTGCAGAGTACACTGGATGGGTGCAGTTTGATGTGTGCACCAGATTTGTGCAGTGCATAATGCAGTGAGCGCTGGAGGGGCGTAGTGTGATGTGCATTGGCCGGGTGCAGTGTGTCATGCAGTGAGCACTGGATGGCTACCGTGCGCACTGGATTTGCACAGTGCATTCTGGACTGGTGAAGTGCACACTAAATAGATGCAGCGTGACCTGCAGTGAGCTCTGGATGCGCGTAGAATGAAGAGCAGTGCGTACTGGATGTGCACCGTGTGGGCAAAGTGCAACATGCAGTGCTCACTGGATGGGTGTAGAGCAATGTGCACTGGATGCGTGCAGTGTTACATGCTGTGTGCAACGTATGGGTATAGAGCACACTGGATGGTTGCAGTAAGACGTGCAGCGTGCACTGTATAGGTGCTACACTATGTGCAGTGCACAATGGATGGGTGCATTGTCTTTGATCCCTTCTTAAATTTAGGCACCACATTGGCCTTATGCCTTACGTACATCCATATAGAGATACAGTACTTACATACAAACATACACCCACATACACATACATATACATACAAACGTACATACATACATACATACATACACACGCATACACCCACACACACCTACATACTGTACATACACACACACAAACAATATACTATATGGGGCGGAGACCAGCAGAGCAATTGCTGTAATGTGCAGAGCAATTTCTCAACCAGGATGCCGCAGCACCCCTGACAATCTCAGAATGCACATTTTACATCATTTACTATGCTATGTAATTATTATTTTAAAATCTTTAATATTGTAACTGCTACTTGTTTTTTAAATGTATTAATAATTTAAGTTAATGATTCGTTTTCTGACGCTGTCTACTTATAACTACAATGATAACTAAACATTTGATCTCTACCTACATTTAGGAGTTGGAAGATCTGAACTGTAAGAAGCCTGGAGACATCAAGGTAAATGTGTAGCAAAAAAAAAATGATGCAAATCGGTCTGCCTTAAGATATTTGATCAGATATGATATTTACATTTAACCATACAAATGGGTTTGTGGCCTGGATTTATTGTCATTTCATCCTACATGCATGTCAGCTATACGAGGAAAGTTGTACAAATTCCACATGAAAGCTTTTAAAATTGGAACATTATATCATTGTGATGCATGGGACTATACTACATATAGCGCCCTGTATATATAAACCATTTTTTCTGTAATATATTGCTCTTTTCCAAGGTTGGATGTTAATCAGAAACAGAAATAATGCAGAAATAGACATGAAAGGTAACTCTAATGTCGTGTACACACGAGTGGACTTTTCAGCATCAAAGGTCGGACAGTCTTTCCGACAGTCTTTCCGACGGTCTTTCCGACGTACTTTTGACGGAGTTACGACGGACTTTCGAACAACTGGACTTGGCCACACGCGAACGGACTAAAGTCCTTTCGAAAGTCCATTCTTTTGAACGTGATGACGTACGACCGGACTAGAATAAAAAGTTCATAGCCAGTAGCCATTAGCTGCCCTTGCATCCTTTTTTGTCCGTCGGACTAGCATACAGACTAACGGATTTTTCGATCGAACTCGAGTCCTTCGGAAAGATTTGAAACATGTTCCAAATCTAAAGTCCGTCTGATTTTCTACAGAAAAGGTCCACTGCAGATCCGATGAAGCCCACACACGGTCGGATTGTCCGACGGATTTGTTCCGTCGGACCAGTCCAGTCGAAAAGTCCGGTCGTGTGTACACGGCATTAGACACTGGCATTAAACAGAAGCTCAACCTACTGGGTTGGACATTTTCTATACATCCTGTAGTCAACAGTCCTTTCATAAATAAGTGTACTGCTATGATTCACAATAAGATACATAATGGTCATAAGATACAAGTATGTATTGGATATTAGAACAAAATATATTTTAAGTTAGAACATTATCTACAGAACTTTGTTTAATGTTCTGTTTTGCTGTCTTCCACATATGCTACCTTTACTTTTTTGTGGATTAAGTAATAGAATTCTTATCTAGGCAATGTTGTTGATGTTTGACTGTGTTCTGTTCAGACGTCCTTGGAGGAAGTGGATTCTGAATTAGTTCTGGTTAAAGAAGAGCTACAGAAGGTTTGGGATATGTTAAAGTCAAAGGACACAGAACTAGAAGAGCAGTATCAAGAACTGGAATCTGCTAGGGACCAGGTATGAAAAAAATACACACTAATTATTAACCAGATAAGTGATATGATGACAATGAAACATCAAGTTTTGCATTTTATCAGTTTAGCGTGGTCGGAAAATGTTAAGACAGACCATTGACTGGCAATGGGTATATTTTGGGTTATAGAACACCCAATAAGTTGGCACAAACCAGAAACACAAGCTTGTTTTGAGCAAAATTTTATTAACTGAATGTAAAAACCATGCCGTACTGATAGTAAGCTAGGAAAGCATGAAAAGTGAATGGAATATCAGGATCTCATTGTTACCTAAAGTGGAATTTTACCCATAACAATTTTATAAAAAAATAATGTTCTATAGCAAGGAGCATACATTCCACATTAAAGTGGATGTAAACCCTCACATAGTGAAGTGAACAGCCTCAGATGATACAAGGGGGTGAAACAAATCTCCCTACATACGTTTTACATGCATATCTGCTGACTTAAGCTTTCTATATTCTTTGGTAAAGAAAGAATCTATTGGGAATGGGACTTTAAAGGTACTTCATATATGTACAGAAAGACAATTACTTAAATAAGTGTATAAATCGTTTATTCAAAGACAAATAGACACATTAAATGACATAATAAAAATTTGCAACTGCAGTTCCAATTATGGTCCTGGGTGTGCACACCTATCTAAACCCTGACCTAATGAGAAAAACTGGAGTTGCATGTACATAGTTCCTGCGTCCTAAAGTTTCGTCATGTTTCGCTGGATCGGCTTCATCAGGAAAAGGGCGAAGGTGTTCAAGTACTACATATTAAAACCAATGATTTGTATAGAGCCTTAGGTGTATAAACAGAATTTTTTTTCTTTTTCTGTTTTTTCTTTTTCTGTTTATACTCTTATTTAAGTAATTGTCTTTCTGTACATATATGAAGTACCTTTAAAGTCCCATTCCCAATAGATTCTTTCTTTACCATTTTTTAGGGATATTGGTACATTTGTATAATATGTTTCTTGTTTGGTGCTGGCCTCTTTCCACATATATCTATTTCTATATTCTTTGGCAAGTTCTGATTGTGTTAGGAGATTTTCTCTTCCTGTTCAGCACTGCAGTGAAGCCTGGGCATACAGCCAAGACAGCTGATTGGAGGAAAGGGACACACTCCCTCTCCTCATAGGTAGAGACTTTCAGAACTATTTGTATAGTTCAGCACTCTGCTAATCTATTTATAGAATCCTCCCCAACACAAAACCATCCACCCACGGATCCTAAAAGAATTGAACTCTGTCATTTCAAAGCCATTGTATCTAATTTTTAATGACTCATTAAGCGCTTCCCAACTGCCTCACGCAGATATACTGCGGCAGAAGGGCACGTACAGGCAGTTTAACGTACCTGTACGTTGCCCTTTAAGGGGCGGCTTGCGGGTGCACGTGCCCGCTGAGAGCCCCGTGACCGCGATCGCGGGTCCCGCAGACCCGATGTCCGCGGGGATACACGCGATCATCTCACGGTGAGGAAGAACGGGGAGATGTTAATGTAAACAAGCATCTCCCTGTTCTGCCTAGTGACACTGCCACTGATCTCTGCTCCCTGTAATCGGGAGCAGCGATCAGTAATGTGTCACACTCAGCCCCCCCCCCACAGTTAGAATCACTCCCTAGGACACACTTAACCCCTACAACACCACCTAGTGGTTAACCCCTTCACTGCCAGGGGCATTTTTACAGTAATCAATGCAATTTTTTAGCATTGATCGCTGTATTAATGCCAATGGTCCCAAAAATGTGTCAAAATTGTCCGATGTGTCCGTCATGTCGCAGTCACGATAAAAATCGCTGATCGCCGCCATTACTAGTAAAAAAAACAAAATTTCAATAAAAATGCCATAAAACTATCCCCTATTTTGTAGACGCTATAACTTTTGCGCAAACCAATCAATAAACGCTTATTGTGATTTTTTTTTTACCAAAAATATGTAGATAAATAAGTATCGGCCTGAACTGAGGAAAAAGAAAGTTTTTAATATATTTTTTGGAGATATTTATTATAGCAAAAAGTAAAAAACATTGCGATTTTTTCAAAATTGACGCTATTTTTTTTGTTTATAGCGCAAAAAATAAAAACCGCAGAGGTGATCAAATACCACCAAAAGAAAGCTCTATTTGTGGGAAAAAAAGGACGTCAATTTTGTTTGGGAGCCACGTCGCACGACCGCGCAATTGTCAGTTAAAGCGACGCAGTGCCGAATTGCAAAAAGTGCTCTGGTCTTTGGCCAGCAAAATGGTCCGGGGCTTGAGTGGTTAATGAATAATACCACTGGATTGGTGTAGGGCCAATGTGGTGCCTATATTTAAAAAGGGAACAAAGTCTGTTAGTTTAACTTCTATAGTCGGGAAGATACTGGAGAGTTTAATAAAAGACCACATACATGAGTTCTTGCTGGAAAAATTATTTTAACCGCCTTAGCCCTGGAAGATTTTACCCCCTTCCTGACCAGAGCACTTTTTGCGATTCGGCACTGCGTCGCTTTAACTGACAATTGCGCAGTCGTGCGAAGTTGCACCAAAACAAAATTAACGTCTTTTTTTCACACAAATAGAGCTTTCTTTTGGTGGTAAATAAAAAATAAAATACTGCGCTAACAATCAAAGTGTACAAAAGCAGCGACTACAGTGTTATACAGCACAATCAGATAAAATAGAAAAAAAGTTGCGCTAATACTGTGATAAGAGCAGCAAGATGAATGCCTCAAATAAATCTTATTGAAAATAAAACACAAAGCAAAAGAGTAATAATAAATAACCATAAACCAAATTAGTGAGCGCAAAGAAATGTTCATACAATCAGTGCGCAGTATAAAAGGTGAAATATGAACGTAATATTCCCAAAAAATAGTTCATATATTGAAAAGTGTAGTATGCAAAACCAGGAAAAAATTATCCCCAGGTGACAGGTGAAAAAAATCTTGTTGAAGTGAATGGGGTGCGTAGATGAAACCTCCACCTTCAAAAAATTCTGCCGCTTACCAGAGGATGTTGGTCCCTTGTTACAGGGGACCTCACTGAGTAGACGGCTGTAACCCCAGCCCGGGATCTTAGAGACAGGCACTGGATGGCATCACGTCCAAAGGAACCCTCTCCAAAGGCCACAGCAGGATGGTGTATTACAGTAAAAAACACAAGATGCTCCACATAGTATAAAACCTTTAACATTTATTGAATAGGAGCCCATTCACACAGGGACGACTTGTCAGGCGACCTAGTCGCCTGACAAGTTGCCTCCCGTTCTGTGCTATGGAACCGTTCTAAGGGGAGCGACGCAAGTCGCTCCGACTTAGAAAAAGGTTCCTGTACGACTTCGGGGGCGACTTGGGGCGACTTGCATAGACTTCTATACAGAAGTCGTTTTGCAAGTCGCCCGGGCAGTCGTTTGCAGGTCGCCTCGCTGAGACGACCTGCAAGTCGTGTTGCCCCTGTGTGAATGGGGTCTAAAAGAAAGCCAAATGTACACTTACAAATCAACAGATATAAATCAGCAAAAGGAAAAGCCGGCCGGCTCCAGAACAGCCCGTAGCTTCCGGGACTAGATGTGTAGCGGTGTCGTCAGGACGTAGCTCCTCCTCCCTACGTTGTTTCGTCACTACAGGTTTTTTTTTCTATTTTTTCTTTTGGTGGTATTTGATCACCTCTGCGGTTTTTATTTTTTGCGCTATAAAAAGAGTGACAATTTTTTAAAAAACGCAATATTTTTTACTTTTTGCTATAATAAATACATTTTTTTCCTCAGCTTAGGCCGATATGTATTCTTCTACATATTTTTGGTAAAAAAAATCGTAATAAGCGTATATTGATTGGTTTATAGTGTCTGCAAAATAGGGGATAGTTTTATGGCATTTTTATTATTATTTTTTTTTATTAGTAATGGTGGAGATCTGCAATTTTTATCGTGACTGAAGCCCAGAGCCCCTGAGTAGCAGAAAATCTTTAGTCTGTCAGCAGATCAGCCTCTAATATCTCTTTAGACACAGAGCTAACAAACGAGAGCAACTGAGCATGCACAGAGCAGGGTACATTACTGGATTTTAAACAGTATAGGCATGTATTTTTAATGTTTTACATAGCTATACCTGCAAAAGGGGCCAGCCGAAAGTGATCCAGCAGGACTTCATTTTCTGACTAATGTTCCACTTTAAGAAGTGACAGTGGATCCCACATAGCTAATATTGAAAAGCAATACACAATCTGTCAATATAGACATTTGATTATCTGGCTATAAAGGTGATTTTCTAGGTAAATGATGGCCTGTGCTCTCTTTCTCTTCATAGTACACAGAATGCAGCACTGAAAGGGTCAGATTGGAGCAGCTTGTCACCTCTCTACAGAAACAAACAGAGGAAAAGTAAGTTGTTCAAATCTTTGTAATTTAAAGAGAACGAGACCCAATTTGACTTATGCAAGATTTTAAGTATTTCAATTTTAAAGCTGTATTAAACCCAAAAACAAAATGAATATATTGCAGCCTACCAATAAATGTGGTGGCTGCATTTTTTTTTCTTTATTTTCACCCAGTGATCTGGCCAGTAACGCACTTCCTATCTTAGGGTGTCTCCACTTTGAATGGAGGGACAAAACGGAGCTACCTTTGGACAGCAGCATTGTCAATCTGGAGAGAGGGTAGTGTAACAGCCATATGTGGATCAAATCCATGTATGAGCAGGCTAGTGGTACTGAAGTCAAACCATCGGTCAACTTCAGTACAACCAGCCTGTCAGATTTTTTGCATGTGATTACTGCTGGTGGCTATAGCTGCCAGCAGTAATCATTGTGTTCTGCCAGCAGGGAAGGCTTCCCATGGGCACAACACAATAGCACTCATCAGGCAGTGTTGATGGGGGAATTAAACGATTTTCTTTCCTGCGACCCGTGGTTACAGGAAAGAAAATTGCATCATCTATGGCTTGTTTTAGATGCACTTGCATATATATAGAGACCTGACTAAGAATGCAAGAATAAACACCCGCCAACACTTTTCAAGCAGTTACAGCAACAGATTTTTTTCCTTCTGAATAGATTAATAAAAGTTAACCATTGTAAGCAACCCTGTCAGTTTTAAATGGTTAGTCTCAATCCCCTGACCGCCACTGAGGTATTTCAGAAAACTATACCAAATGTTGTACACAACATGAAGTTGATGATACTGGAGTTAATCTATTTAGCTGAAATTTAGTTCAGCTTGCACAAATGTTTCTGACATTTTTGCAACATTTTTTTTTATAAATAGACCCCCCTAAATCCTTAAAAAAGAAAACTAATGCAGCTACCACATCTCAGCTGCAATATAATAATAAATGCTTGTTTTTGGGTTTATTACCACTTTAAATGATAGTAAATGGACAGGTGTACATGTGAAGGATTTATGTTTGTCCACTTAATTACCTTTAGTTACTTTGTCTAAGCCTGACTCAGCCTCAGAGTATGGACTTGTGAAAAAAAAAAATTGCACTCGCCTAAATGGATGTAGCATCGATTTAATGCTGCATCTGTTCCCTGCTGGGCTCTAAGATCGCTTGTTTCTCAGCCTTCAGTAAGCAGAGAGCTCTCTCTGCTCTGCCCCTCCAGTGCTCACTGGAGCACTGGGCTGCAGAGGGGGCAGGAGCGGCTGGCTCTTGCTCTCACCATCTAGCTAAGAGGCTAAGACAGCTGCCGGTCCAGGCATGTGGGTGGATCTTTAGCCTGCTGTTGGCTGAAAAAGGGGTCACAGAATGAACTGCACCGCTGTGATCCCTAGAAGTACACTCGCTGCCCACTTATTATTAGGTACACCTTGCTTGGTAACACAAATTGCTAATCAGCCAATCACATGGCAGCAACTCAATGCATTTAGCCATTTAAATGTGCTGAAGACGACTTGCTGAAGTTCAAACCAAGCATCAGAATGGGGAAGTAAGGGGATTTAAGTGACTTTGAACGTGGCATGGTTGTTGGTGTCAGATGGGCTGGTCTGAGTATTTCAATAATTGCTGATCTACTGAGATTTTCACTCAAAACCATCTCTAGGGTTTATAGAGATTGGTCTGAAAAAGAGAAAATATCCAGTGAGCAGAAGTTGTGTGGATCCAGATGATAGAAAGGCAACAGTAACTCAAATAACCACTCGTTACAGCCAAGGTATGCAGAATATCATCTCTGAATGAAAATCACATTGAACCATGAAGCTGATGGGCTACAGCAGCAGAAGACCATATCAGGTGCCACTCCTGTCAGCTGAGAACAGGAAACTGAGGCTACAATGTGCACAGGCTCACCAAAATTGGACAATAGATCATGGAAAAAATGTTGCCTGGTCTGATGAGTCTCGATTTCAGCTGCGACATTTAGATGGTAGGGTCAGAATTCGGCGTAAACAACATAAAAAGCATGGATCCATCCTGTCTTGTATCAATGGTTCAGGCTGGTGGTGGTGATGTAACGGTGTGGGGGATATTTTCTTGGCACACTTTGGGCCCCTTAGTACCAATTGAGCATTCTTTAACCACTTCAGCCCCGGAAGGATTTACCCCTTTCCTGACCAGAGCACTTTTTACAATTTGGCACTGCGTCGCTTTAACTGCTAATTGCGCGGTCATGCAATGCTGTACCCAAACAAAATTTGCGTCCTTTTCTTCCCACAAATAGAGCTTTCTTTTGATGGTATTTGATCACCTCTGCCGTTTTTATTTTTTGCGCTAAAAACGGAAAAAGACCAAAAGTAGACACCCCAAGCTATTTGCTGAGAGGCATGTTGAGTCAATGGAATATTTTATATTTTGACACAAGTTGCGGGAAAGTGACAATTTTTTTTTTTTGCACAAAGTTGTCACTAAATGATATATTGCTCAAACATGCCATGGGCATATGTGGAATTACACCCCAAAATACATTCTGTTGCTTCTCCTGAGTACGGAGATACCACATGTGTGGGACTTTTTGGGATCCTAGCTGCATACAAGGCCCCGAAAACCAAGCACCGCCTTCAGGATTTCTAAGGGCGTAAATTTTTGATTTACTCCTCACTACCTATCACAGTTTCGAAGGCCATAAAATGCCAAGATAGCATAAACCCTCCCCAAATGACCCCATTTTGGAAAGTAGACACCCCAAGCTATTTGCTGAGAGGCATGGTGAGTATTTTGCAGCTCTCATTTGTTTTTGAAAATGAAGAGACAAGAAAAAAAAATTTTTTTTTCTTTTTTCAATTTTCAAAACTTTGTGACAAAAAGTGAGGTCTGCAAAAAACTCACTATACCTCTCAGCAAATAGCTTGGGGGTACTTTCCAAAATAGGGTCATTTGGGGGGGTTTTGTGCCACCTGGGCATTCCATGGCCTCCGAAACTGTGATAGGCAGTGAAGAGTGAAATCAAAAATTTACGCCTTTAGAAAGCCTGAAGGCGGTGCTTGGTAGGGGTCCTGTACGCGGCTAGGCTCCCAAAAAGTCTCACACATGTGGTATCCCCGTACTCAGGAGAAGCAACAGAATGTATTTTGGGGTGTAATTTCACATATTCCCATGGCAGGTTTGAGCAATATATCATTTAGTGACAACTTTGTTCAAAAAAAAAAAAAATTGTTTTTTTCCCGCAACTTGTGTCACAATATAAAATATTCCATGGACTCGACATGCCTCTCAGCATCCCTCTCTTGGGGTGTCTACTTTCCAAAATGGGGTCATTCGGGGGGTTTTGAACTGTCCTGGCATTTTATGCACAACATTTAGAAGCTTATGTCACACATCACCCACTCTTCTAAAGCAAATGCCAGATTAAAATGGTGGGTGTTTCATTTTTTTTTCACACAGTATTTGCGCAGCGATTTTTCAAACGCATTTTTTTGGGGAAAAACACACTTTTTTAAATTTTTATGCACTAAAACACACTATATTGCCCAAATGTTTGATGAAATAAAAAAGATGATCTTAGGCCGAGTACATGGATACCAAAAATGACATGCTTTAAAATTGCACACAAACGTGCAGTGGCGACAAACTAAATACATTTTTAAAAACCTTTACAGGTTACCACTTTAGATTTACAGAGGAGGTCTACTGCTAAAATTACTGCCCTCGATCTGACCTTCGCGGTGATACCTCACATGCATGGTGCAATTGCTGTTTACATTTGATGCCAGACCGACGCTTGCGTTCACCTTTGCGCGAGAGCAGGGGGGGTACAGGGGTGCTTTTTTTTTTTTTGCTTTTTTATCTTATTTTTAAACTGTTCCTTTCATTTTTTTAAATCATTTTTATTGTTATCTCAGGGAATGTAAATATCCCCTATGATAGCAATAGGTAGTGACAGGTACTCTTTTTTGAAAAAACTGGGGTCTATTAGACCCTAGATCTCTCCTCTGCCCTCAAAGCATCTGACCACACCAAGATAGGTGTGATAAAATGCTTTCCCAATTTCCCAATGGCGCTGTTTACATCCGGCGAAATCTAAGTCATGAAATGCTCGTAGCTTCCGGTTTCTTAGGCCATAGAGATCTTTGGAGCCACTCTGGTCTCTGATCAGCTCTATGGTCAGCTGGCTGAATCAATGGCTGCATTCTCAGGTTCCCTGTTGGGACAGGAGAGCCAGAGAAAAACATGGAAGACGGTGGGGGGGGGGGGCATTCCCTCCCACTGCTTGTAAAAGCAGTCTAGAGGCTAATTAGCCGCTGGGATTGCTTTTACATGAAAGCCAACTGCTGGCTGAAAAGAATGATACCAAGATGATAACTAAACCTGCAGGCATCATTCTGGTATAACCACTCAAAGTCCAGCAACATACCAGTGCGTTGCTGGTCCTTGTTGGGCATATATTGTAAACTTTTTTTTATGCAGCCTGTGGGCTGAATGAAAAAAAGAGATTGATCGGTGGGTATGCCCACCATTAGAATACCTCCCTTCATCCACCCACTTCTAATGATGGGCCTTCATGCACCGTATATATATGCAGAAGCATGGGGGCATCCTCCCGCAAAAGTTAGGAGCAAATCGCTCCTCCGTCCTCTGCTGCCCCCACGCTTCGGCATATATGCTGAAGTATGTAACTGTGGTGGTGAAATCACCTCCGACAGCGCTGGAGTCACGGCTTTATGTATCGTGGGAGCAAACGCTGTTGCTGTCAAGATAAATAAATCCGCTCTGCAGCTGAATGGCGTACCTGAAAACAAAAAAATGGTTACCAATAAAACACAGTAAACAGTCAAGTATAAAAAAATTGCATATCTGAAAAGCAAACATGGTAAAACATAATAACAATAAAACATTGCAGAATAGAATACAGTAAAAAAGAGCAGAACAATAGAGAGAGAATAGAGAGAGAGAGAGAACAATAAAACGACAACTATTTTTGTTTTTTTTATTTTATATTTTTTTGTGTTTTTATTTTTTTTCCTTTTTTTTTTTTTTACACTTTTTTTTGCAACTGTAACTTTTGTAACTGGTACCAGGTTCGGGTCTCTCAAAATGCGATGGCTTCTTGGGAGACCCTGTGTTAGTGTGCCTAGTCTGTGCAGTGCTGTACCCTACCCTAATACTCAACTAGTGAATGGTAGCGTTCAAAACATTCACCAATGCATAGACAAGGATTGTCAGGACAGGAGGGACAATAATAGCGGGTGTCACGCCTATATCCACGCTTGCTGCAGACACGACATCTTCTTTGGGGGGCTCGTTCGGTAGGGGTACTCGGGAGGACATAAGGAAAATGCCTCTCATGCAGCCGGCTTACTGCATTTTGTTGGGGAAGGTGAGGTGGAGCACCTCCTGGATACAGAAGGGCTCTGACAATCTCTTCCTGGAATTTAAGGAAGGATCCAGTCCGTTCTGAAGCTCTGTATAGCACATGAGCGTTCAGCAAAGCCAATTGAAATAAATAAACAGACACTTTCTTGTACCAGCGTCTGGCCTTACGGGCAACTAGGTACGGCGCCAACAACTGGTCGTTGAGGTCCACCCCTCCCATATTTTGGTTATATTCGTGGACACAGAGGGGTTTCTCCACAACACCAGTCGCCGTAGTAATTTGGATCGTCGTTTCTGCATGAAGGGAGGTAAGAACGAAAACATTCTTATTATCCCTCCACTTCATAGCGAGCAAGTTATTACACTTGAAGAAGGCTCTCTCCCCCAGCCTAAGACGGGAATCTACAAGCTGCTGGGCAAAGCTCCAGCGATTAGGTCACACGGTGCCACATGCTCCAATCTGTTGATCAAAAAGGTGACTAAAAAGTGGCACGCTCGTGTAATAATTGTCCACGTACAAGTGGTACCCCTTTCCGAATAAGGGTGACACCAAGTCCCACACAATCTTGCCAGTGCTTTCTATGTAGTCAGGTCAGTTTGTCGGCTCTACGTGACTATCTTTGCCCTCGTAAACCATAAAACTACATGTATAGCCTGTGGCCCTGTCACAGAGCTTATACATCTTGACCCCGTATCTGGCACGCTTGCTGGGAAGGTACTGTTTGAATGACAAGTGGCCAGAAAACTTAGTCAGGGACTCATCAACGCAGACAACTTGATGGGGAGTAAACAAGTCTGCAAAACGTTGGTTGAAGTGGTTTACGAGGGGCCGAATTTTGTAGAGCCGATCGTATTCAGGGTCTCCACGAGGACGACAGAGTTCATTGTTGTTGAAGTGCATGAACCGCAAAATCTGCTCGTATCGTGCCCTGGTCATGGAGGCAGAGAACAAGGGCATATGGTGAATTGGGTCAGTGGACCAATATGACCGCAACTCACTCTTTTTAGTTATGCCCATGTTGAGGGAAAGGCCCAGAAAGCGCTTAAATTCGGAGACCGTAATTGGTCTCCAATCTCTGCGCCCTAGGTCCAGGTTCCTTCCCCACCATCCAAGTGGACCTAGAGGGGGAATCAAAAAGAGCCGAGCGAAGCGAGGCCGTGCCCGAAGCGTGGCGAGCGAAGCGAGCCCGCGAGGGGCCCTCTTACAGGCGCCGTGTACAGCTGATTTTCAGCTATTCCCCTTCGGCTATTTCCACTGGATCCTACTGCGCAGGCGCAGCGCCTGCGCAGTAGAAGGGGGTCCTTATCCGCCGAGCGGAACTTTCTTGGCAGTACACCGGGTTGGCCAGTGAATGGGGGAAGTACGAGTGCTGCAGAAGTGGTGGGTTCCCAATTCGGATTGGCAAATGCAGCAGGAAGGGCACTATGGGCACGACGGGCCTGTGTTCGTCTTCTTGGTGGCAGCGGGACACTACTTGTGCTTGCCACCTCGCCAGCTTGAACTGCACTTATGGGACTCGCCACGTCACCAAGTGTTACTGCAGTGCTGGATGTACGACCAGGGTGTACTAGGCCGCTGGTGCTTGCCAGTTCACCAGAAGGAATAGCGGCGCTAGTACTGCTCTGCTCCATACGAGGGACCTGCGGTTCTTGCACATCAAGGACAGAAGAAGTTCGGGGTCTGGTATGCCTGACCTTGGCAGGGACCACAACTCCGTCGTCAGAGCTATCTGTCATGGAGCCGCTGTCCTCTACAGGATCGTATTCTGAGCCTGAATCTGACAGATGAGTGACTTCCTCTTCACTATCTGTCATGCTCAGAAACGTGTAGGCCTCTTCACTAGTGTACCTTCGATTTGCCATTTTGGGCTCTAAATTTAGTGGTACACTAGTGAGTCTCACAGGCAAAAAAGCTCCTGACTGTTAGCGACTGTATCAAAACGCTACCAATATAAACTGTTAGCGATCGCAGGGATCAGGCCTGACTCTGCAAACGCTGCAGTTATGTGTGTTTAGTGTTTTGTAAGTGACAGTGATCAATCAATACTGCACTTAGGTCGGCTGGGCAGGGCTGAGCTGAGGGGCAAAATGCAGGTGCTAGCAGGTATCTGGGCTGATCCCGCTAACACTGTGTTTATGGGAACCCTAAACTGCTGGGGATGCTAGTATAGATCTGATCGGATCAGATATTGATCCGTTCAGATACTATAGCACTAAGGGATGTGTATGCTGCGTGCGTGGGTGTTAGCGGTACTGACGCTAACCTGACGCTGCCTGGGGCGACGCAGACCTTATCTGACCCTAAAACTTAACTTCTATCACCGCCGGGCGATTAGGGGGTTAAACCTTTATAAGGTAATAAACGGCGGGTGCCCTGAAACTATAATAAACAAACTAACTAACCAGCGCCCCCCGTAACAGTTATACAGTGATCACTGGTGAAAGGGTTAACTAGGGGGAAATCAGGGGGTTAAAACCTTTATTAGGTAGTATACGGGGGTCCCTGTCACTATAAAACACTGTCGGCGAACCTATATACTTACCTCCCTAACTAGCATCACCTGTGTCACTAATACAGCGATCAGAAAAACGATCGCTTAGTGACACTGGCGATGGGGGGTGATCAAGGGGTTAACGTTTATTAGGGGGGGTTAGGGGGTATCCTAGACCTAAAGGGGGCTAATACTAACTGCCCTACCACTTATTACTGTCACAAACTGACACCAATGCAAAAAAAAAAAAATGCTATTGGTGTCACTGTGACAGGGGGTACAGGGGAGTGATCGGGGGGTGATCGGGGGGTGAAATGTGTGCCTAGTGTGTTCTACTGTTAGTGTAGTGTTTGGTGCACTTACTTGATGTCTTCTCTCCTCGGCGCCGGAACGAAAAGACCGGCTCGAGGAGAGCTGACATCACTTCCTCTGCCACTGTTTACATTACAGCAGCAGAGGAAGAATGTCATTGGCTGGGAGCGATCGTGAGGGGGTGGCCACGAATGGATGGCCTCCCCCTCACCTCTGATCGCTCTCAGACAGAAGCCGACCGCCTCGGGCACCGGGGGGGGGGGGTCCGATTGGACCCCCCGCCCGCTGGAGGCAAGTAACGTACCCATACGTTACTTTGCCTGCCTGTGCCATTCTGCCGCTGTATATCTGCGTGAGGCGGTCGGCAAGCTGTTGAACACCACGGCCTACCTGAGTATTGTTGCTGACCATGTCCATCCCTTTATGACTACAGTGTACCCATCTTCTGATGGCTTCTTCCAGCAGGATAATGCACCATGTCACAAAACTCAAATCATCTCACCTCTGGTTTCTTAAACATGATAATGAGTACTCCAATGGCCTCCACAGTCACCAGATCTCCATCCAATAGAACACCTTTGGAATGTGGTGGAATGGGAGATTCGCATCATGGATGTGCAGCTGGAAAATCTGCATAAATTGAATTTATGCCATGAAAAATTAAGGCAGTTCTGAAGGCAAAAGGGGGTCCAATCGGATACTAGCAAGATGTACCTAATAAAGTGCCTGGTGAGTGTATATCCAAAATAGCTTTGGCTATGCTTCTCCTTTAAACCTCAAAAAACTGTATGGGGGGGCGGGGGGGATTGGAGTGGGAACTGTTTGTCCCTATTAAAAAGACTTTTGTGTCAGATTTGAATAGATTTGAATAGAGAAGGTATCCCCTCCTTTCTGTTCTGCCAGACATGTACCATCTGAGTAAATAGAAATCTCTCTTATGGGGGCACAGACAGCAATAATATACAGTATTGACTGAAGCATGTAAATTTAATCTGTTATGTCACTATGTCACTTTCATTTATTATTCATCAATAAAATATACAGTAACTAAAAGGCTGATAATTCATTTAATTTAATAAAGTATTAGCTGATAAGCACAGCTTGTTCATTCTTTCTTATGTAGGGAACAGTCAATAAAGCATCTGCAGCAAATTAGGGAGATGGAGAAAACAGAGATGGATATTGAGAGGTCTTCCTTGGAATTAAAGGTATTCTTTGTTTACAAGCAGTAAATCAAGCATACAGAGGTACCTTGGATTACGAGCATAATTCGTTCCAGAAGAATGCTTGTAATCCAAAGCACTCGTATATCAAAGCAAGTTTCCCTATAGGAGTCAATGGAAACTCAGATAATTAGTTCCACAGTGACTTCTATTGTATGCAGTACGTATGTGGCCAGAGGTGGGTGCGCCAGAGACACTCCAAAACATTCAGAGCCGCTTGGATACACTCGGAGACACTCGGAGACACTCAGGAAGGGAGTGTTTCTGAGTGTTTCCGAGTGTCTCCAAGCAGCTCCGAGTGTCAACGGCGCCCCCACACCTCTGGCCAAATGCAATACTGCACACCCCATTGGCTTGAATCCTGTTTGTCTTACAAGACAACGCTCACAAACCGAGTCAGGTTTTTAAAAAAAATAATAGCTCGTACTGCGAAACGCTCGTAAACCACGTTACTCGCAATCTGAGGTATTACTGTATTCTACTTTGACATATTCAAGTAATATGTTTGCAATAGTGCTGGACTAATTGTTATTTAGCTGTATAATATATAGCAGGAATATGCATTTAGCGGATCTCCAGCTGTTGCAAAACTACAAGTCTCATCATGCCTCTGCCTCTGGGTGTCATGCTTGTGGCTGTCAGAGTCTTGCTATGCCTCATGGGACTTGTAGTTCCGCAACAGCTGGAGGTCCGCTAATTGGATATCCCTGAGATATTGCATAAGCAATATGACCACTACAATCTACTGTTATATGATCTGGTTATTTACTGTAATTTGAAAATGTATGTAAAATAAATGATGTGACTGATACAAGTTACTGCAGTCCAGAAAGTACAGACAAACGTGCAGATCCAGTCGATCAACCTATGGCAAAATATAGATGTTAAAAAAATGTCACATAGTATTTCTGTCCATGGAACACATTGCAATGTATATAAGTAATAAGTCCAATAATGGTACATTCAATTTGGAGGTCTCCTAATGGGTTCTTATCCCCACCCATCAAGAAATGTAAATAACGATCTGTAGATTGTACTGTATGTGTAACTTGCTAACAGTCTAAAGTCGTGAATTCTGAAATTCAGTTGGCAGAAATGCAACAACAGTATGGAAAAACCTCCTCTAATAACATTGTGCAAGGAGCCCAGACTGGAGTGAAAAGCTGGAGCCCAAGAGTAGGCCAGCCTCCTGCAAGTTCACATAAATGTTCTCGCTGTGAAGTCTTCCTTCAGCAGGTGGAGAAAGCGATTAAAGGTAAGCCCATCCTATGAGGATGCCCACCCCAGCCACTTTACAGAGGGCAAGATTTCTCCAATAATAATACAAATAATAAAGGTGATGGATCCCATTTCTCAATGCCAAAGGAAATAAAAGTATAAATAAAGGCAAATTAGTTTTTTAGTTTTGGACAGAGGGGAAATGGATTAGAACACATGTCAGATTTTTTGCTGTCTGTGTCCCCATTGTGAAGATTCACCCTCTCTGTGCTTCCTGTTTACAATTATCATTGAAAGTAAAAGAAAATCACACATTTTGGGTTGTCCCCAGAAAAGAAATCTTCAAATGGGGACACTAGTTCTAGTGACCTGGGGGTCTCAAAAAGATTCCCTAATTTGTAGGAATTTCCTCTCACTTCCTGTTTGGGTATGGTACAGGAAGTGAAGGTAAATCTCCCCAATGAGACAAATATGGCAACATTAAACCTTACAGAGGTTATAATACTCCTTTACTCTATCCAAAATGAAAAAAAATAAGTTTTGCCTATAGTTCTACTTTAAGCTTTCACTGCATCTGCACTGCTTTTGGCTGTTGGCCAGTTGAGGAGATATTTTGTGGCAGAGACTTGCACCGTTTGAACTAATCTGGTCAGATCTCTTATCATTTTAAGTGAGATTTCTGCCCATCTGTGACCACATTTGTCACAACTATACTCTTGTTCAGTATGTTAATAATTATAATACAGTGATGCTTCAAATTCTCTCTTTTATTTTTAGCAACCCCCTCTTGCTAATGTCTTTACTTGTTTTTGCTCTGTTCCTACCCCCTCTGCTTTTCTGTTTTTTAAATAAGAAACACGTCTGCTAGTATTTGTCATTATGCTGGTTACTGCCATATAAAAAATAAATATCAGCAAACCTGTAAGAGGCAACATCCTATAACCAATGCTAAACGTATATATTTGTTGAACAATGACTTCTTGTACAGTTTATTTCCAATTATTAGGATTACTATATATATATATATATATATATATATATATATATATATATATATATATATATATATATAACATATGCTAAAATATGCAGTCAATAATATGCTCATTACCATGTGGATAGATAAAACGTATTACTTTTGTTTTTAATCAGGATGTCAAGAGCGCAATGTGGAATTACAGGAAGAGAAAAACCAAACTCTTGTCTGTCTTTACCAACTGCAAGGTGTTCTAAAGGTGATCACTGTAAAATAATATCATACCAATCAAATCTGTTTACAGACATAAGAGATGTGGGGGACAGTTTAAGAATTTTATCAATATTGAACATATTAGCATGGTATGATTTTATTCTTATTTTTAGAGTCATGCAATATTCAAAAAATATAGTAGTGTATCATCACAAATATGTACATACATTTTTCAGAGACCATGACATTGCATCACCACACATCACAGATGTAGCTTTGTACATTGTAGCAAAATGCTTTACAGTCTAGGCGTTATGTATAATGTTTATGCATAAATCAGGTAGAAAACATAAGCACTCATGCACACAGGCTGTTAAAAAAACATTATGAAAACGCCAGTATCTTTGCAGTGAATTTTTTAAACTTTTTTCAGCTTTTTTCAGCGTTTTTGCAATAGCGGTTTTTAGCGTTTTTGAGCGTTTTTCCGCGTTAGCGTTTTGAGCGTTTTTGAGCGTTTTTGAGCGTTTTTGAGCGTTTTTCAGTGTTAGAACGTTTTTACAGCTGAAAAACGTCTTTCAGAACGCACTGGTCCTGGGTTTTTTTTACAGCTTAAGTCCTCATGCACATGGACGTTTTTACAGCTGCTTTTTTGAGCTTTTTTTGCAGCTTAAAAAGGCCTGTCTATGTTAGTCTATGGCTTCATGCCCACCTAGGCGTTTTTGAGCTGCAAGTGGCATAAGCGTTTTTAAGCTGTAAAAAAAACCCAGGACCAGTGCGTTCTGAAAGACGTTTTTCAGCTGTAAAAACGTTCTAACACTGAAAAACGCTCAAAAACGCTCAAAAACGCTTAAAAACGCTCAAAAATGCTCAAAACGCTAACACTAAAAAACGCTATTGCAAAAACGCTGAAAAAAGCTGAAAAAAGTTTAAAAAATTCACTGCAAAGATACTGGCGTTTTCATAATGTTTTTTTAACAGCCTGTGTGCATGAGGGCTTAAAACGCTTATGCCACTTGCAGCTCAAAAACGCCTAGGTGGGCATGAAGCCATAGACTAACATAGACAGGCCTTTTTAAGCTGCAAAAAAAGCTCAAAAAAGCAGCTGTAAAAACGTCCGTGTGCATGAGGACTAACTATTGGGTATTCTTGCTACACTTATGGGTGGATTTATGTAATTGGTGGCTATAACCCTAATGATTCATAATGTACTGTTCATATTTCTCTGTCTCTTAATGTCATACCTTATATCCTGAAATATTTGAATGAAAAAGTATTGAAAGTGAAAACATAAATATTGGTTGTCAAATGATTCCCTTGAAAATAACTTGTTACAACCTTGGACAATTCAAACTCAGCATGTGATGAAAGTCAGTGAACATCATACATCCAAGCAATCAGTAGATCCAGAGATATATATAGCTGAAGTGTTATGCAATTCATAAATCTATTCCCCCTTTCATTAGGCCAGCCCCACCCTTCCTTCCCAAGCCTCCCTATTGTACCTGTTATGTGATGGCCACCTACCTGACCAATTGGGAGGCTACATAAGCCATATGGGCCAAAGCAATTGTAGTGGTCTCCCCAACCGCCAAGGGCCTGGTGGTGATACATGTTTATGCATTAATGCATTTGTTTTCTGTATGCTGTGTTTAAATTTTACAGGGATGTAATAAGTTTACCATAACCTCTTCCCGTCCACGCTATAGCCGAATGACGGCTACAGCGCGGACCCACATTGCCGGGAGATTGTCAATAGAGATCCTCCCCTTTGCAAGCTCTCCGTCAATGAGACTCGGATGATCAGAGATCATAGTAAGGGGCCGATCCCGGCTCCTTACCACGTGATCAGCTGTCAGCCAATGATAACTGATCATGTGAGGTATACAGATCGGTAATCGTTTTTCTTTTCTCCTCGCGGAGATAAGGGGGGGGGGAAGCAGATTACCGGCTTCTGTGTAAGGGACATCAGTCCCGAAGACTAAGAGGCACAGCCACCTCATCTGTGTCCACCAGTACCACTTGCCAGTGCCCACAGTGCATATCAGTGCCCACCAGTGTATAACATTGCCACCCATCAATGCCCACGATTGCCACCTAGCAATGCCCAACAGTGGTGCCCATCAATGCCTTATCAGTGCCACCTAGCAGTGCTGCCTATCAGTGTCACCTACCAGTGCTCATCACTGCCCATCAGTGCCCATCACTGCCACCTATCAGTGCCCATCACTGCCAGCTATCAGTGCCACCTATCAGTGCTGCCCATCAGTGCCACCCATAGGTGCCACTTCTCAGTGCCCACCAGTGCAGCCTTATCAGTGCCGAACAGTGTAGCCTATCAGTGCACCCTATCAGTGCCCATCAGTGCAGCCTCATCAGCGTACATCAATGAAGGAGAAAAATTACCTGTTTGCAAAATTCGCAAACAAAATATGAAACTGTTTTGTATTTTTTTTCAAAATTAACAAAAAATAAAAAACCCAGAGGTGATCAAATACCACCAAAAGAAAGCTCTGTTTGTGAGGAAAAAAAATGATAAAAATGTAATTTGGGTACACTGTTGTATGACTGCGAAATTGTCGTTCAAAGTGTGACAGCGCTGAAAGCTGAAAATTGGTCTGGGCAAGAGGGGGGTTTAAGTGCCCAGTGTTTAAATTAGGTGTAGACACAAGGATGATATATTTGAAAATAATCCAAACATGATTTTTTTTTCCTCCATGTATATAAGCACATAAAAATGAATGTGCGACTACTACATATTTATGAAATGTACACTTGAATCACAGTCTAATGCAGTGGTCTCCAAAATATTAAAAAAAGGGCCAGTTTACTGTCCTGACTTTAGGGGGGCTGTGGCCATTGGGAGTAGAAATTGTTCTGGCATCAGTGGGAGTAAACAATGCATCTTTGGTGTCTATGGGAGGAATACTGCCCATCATTGGTATCAGTGGAAGGAATAGTGCCCCATCATTGGTGTCAGGATAAGGAATAGTGCCCATCATTGGTGTCAGGAGAAGGATTAGTGCCCATCATTGGTATCAGTGGAAAGAAAAGTCAATGGGAGGAATAGTGCCCCATTGCTGGTGTTAGTTGGAGTAATAGTGCCCCATCGTTGGTGTCAATGGGAGGAATAGTGCCCCTTTGCTGGTATCAGTTGTAGGAATAGTGACCCATCATTGGTATCAGTGGGAAAAATAGTTTCCAATCATTGGTGTAAGTGGGAGAAATAGTGCTCCATCATTGGTATCGGTGTGTGGCATAGTGCCCCATCATTGGTGTCAATGGGAGAAATAGTGCCCCGTTGTTCATGTCAGTAGGAAGAATTATGCCCCATTGTTGGTGTCAGTGGTAGGAATAGTGTCTTGTATCAGTGGGAAGAACAGTGCTAAAGGGCCAGATAATGGCGTGCAAAGGGCTATATCTGACCCCCGGGCTGCAGTTTGCAGATTGCTGGTCTAAAGTGCATGGATAACTTACACTATTTTGTTTTGTAAGCTGACTATTTTCTGTTATGTCAATAGAATCTCTCAAAGCAAACTAAAATAAATGAAGAGGTAGTTCAAAATCTTCAAGTGGACAATGAGGCTCTTAAACACCAGCACAAACTGGTAACCGAACAGGTAAGAATTTCCCAAGCTGCACTAAGATGGTTATCATGAAATATAACTGCCATACTTAAAGCAGGAGACCTGTTTAAGGTATTACTAGTGCCATTAAATGTCAAACAATAATTATAAGTCTAAATAAAGACAAAGTTAATCCTCAATAAAATAATTTTTTTACGTTTAATGGCACTTGGTGGAGCTTAACTCCAGGAGTTAGGAAAAATGTAATCATGCAGTAGGGCCCCTTGTGCTGCTAGGATGAAATGCTTGTTTAGTCTGGGGGTGCATCAGTAAGGAGTGATACCTTATTACTTACTTGAGCAGGATCCCCCCATCTGTGAGACTGTTCCAGGACTGCTATCTCTAAAAGGTGCTTTGGGCTTCAATTGCATGCTTGCCTCCTCACTTACAGTACAGGGTTAATAACCCTGTACTGCACATGGTAACCCCGAGGGACCACCCACAGCACAGAACTTCAGGCAGAAGTACTGGAACAAGGGATAAAACAAGGAAGAGGGGCGCCTCTGAGTATATATCAATAATCATTTATTTACAACAAACAATATCCACTCACATGGAAGACTGTAGTATTGCGTTCCGGTGCATCTCTGAGTAGAGAAGAGGCTGGAGGACCACAAGTCTCAGCAAGTCCGTGCAGTGCTGGTCACACATCAAGTCCTGGCAGGGATGGATGGTGGTGGCAGAACACGGTGGGAGCTCCCTCGGGTCTCCAGATGGCACTTCAGGATAGGTGGTGGGTTAAAATGACATAGACCAACGGTCTGTGGGTTCCAGGGAGGGGATAAGGGGACGCCAAAGCCGATCGCCGGGCGCGCTGCCGTCCGAGGCTCGTACGGCTCCGTGGAGAGAGATGGTGACGGCCGTACAGGGAGCCAGAACGAGGCCTGGAAAGCAAGCGCAGCGCGGCGCCGGGCCGTGACGTCACAGCTCTGCGACGCGTTTCCGAGTCTGCGCGCTATTGATGACAGGAATAGCGGCACTCCTTTTTCAAGCATCTTGCATCTTGCATCTGATGCTTGAAAAAGGAGTGCCGCTATTCCTGTCATCAATAGCGCGCAGACTCGGAAACGCGTCGCAGAGCTGTGACGTCACGGCCCGGCGCCGCGCTGCGCTTGCTTTCCAGGCCTCGTTCTGGCTCCCTGTACGGCCATCACCATCTCTCTCCACGGAGCCGTACGAGCCTCGGACGGCAGCGCGCCCGGCGATCGGCTTTGGCGTCCCCTTATCCCCTCCCTGGAACCCACAGACCGTTGGTCTATGTCATTTTAACCCACCACCTATCCTGAAGTGCCATCTGGAGACCCGAGGGAGCTCCCACCGTGTTCTGCCACCACCATCCATCCCTGCCAGGACTTGATGTGTGACCAGCACTGCACGGACTTGCTGAGACTTGTGGTCCTCCAGCCTCTTCTCTACTCAGAGATGCACCGGAACGCAATACTACAGTCTTCCATGTGAGTGGATATTGTTTGTTGTAAATAAATGATTATTGATATATACTCAGAGGCGCCCCTCTTCCTTGTTTTATCTTCCTCAGCCTATTGGACCTTGCTTCTGGTCTTTTTTTGGTGGCAGCCCTGATAGACTTCCTCCTGTATATATATCTATATACATCTACATACACCTACCCTGCCATTGGACTATTTAGGATCTGTTATGTGAGGTATACCTGCTTTGCGCCTTTCTACTTGTTTTTTGGAACAAGGGATAGGATAGCTAATAAACCTTATCTCTGTACCCCTAGACTAAACTAGCATTTAACCCTTGCAGTGTCGAGGGTGTGGGCTTTGTCTAGTTCTCAGAGTTCAGATCTAAGGCCTTATGCACACTGAGTGTTTGCCCAGCTCTTCCAAAACACCTTTCTTTTGGCTGGAGAAAAGCAGCATTAAAAACGTGCCTAAAGCCACATTCGGCAGACGTGTTTAGGTGTATTAGGTGTTTGGCATTCATTTATTTCATTGGCCAGAATATTCTTTTTTTTAAACGCACCTAGTTCTTAGGCGGGTTTACATGCATTTAGACGTGTGGCGGTTTTTCTCTCCTGTACATGGTAGCTCAGGGATTTTTTCTCCTTCTAAACGCTCCTGCGGCCTGCATTTAAACGCCTGTAAATGACACATAGGCTAGCATGAAGGGGAGAATAGAGGCAGAAAAAAAGGCAAACATCCTTAAAAGTGGTGTTTTTGATGCCCAGTGTGCATGAGGCCCAAGCATTAATATTTTAATCAGCATATGTAAACTTTTTATTTTATTATAAGCATAAAAGGAAACAATACCTCTGTGTTAAAGCGGTTGTATAGTCAAGTTTTAACTTTTACCTACAGGTAAGCCTATAATAAGGCTTACCTGTAGGTAAAAAAAATATCTCCTAAACCTGTACGGTTTAGGAGATATTCCCCTTGCTATGAGCCACTGACTGCAGCGGCGCATGCGCACATGGTATTCTCGGCTGAAGGCCCGGCAGATGCCGCTGTCTTGCCGAATAAGTTCCTTTGGCGGATAGGTTCCCCCCCCTGTACTGCGCAGGCGCAGCGCCTGCGCAGTACGTAGTACTGTTGGCCGCCGGAGATAGCCGAAGCTCAAACGCTTCGATCAGCTGTACACGGCGCCTGCGCTCTGGGTCCAGATTCCTTCCCCACTATCCAAGTGGACCTAGAGGGGGAATCTAAAAGTGCCGAGCGCAGCGAGGCCGTGCCCGAAGCGTGGCGAGCGAAGCGAGCCCGCGAGGGGCCCTCTTACAGGCGCGGTGTACAGCTGATTTTCAGCTGTTCCGCTTCGGCTATTTCCACCGGCTTCTACTGCGCATGCGCAGTAGAGGGGGAACTAATCCGCCGAGCGGAACTTTCTCGGCAGAACACCGAACCTTGCCAGGAAAGAAATCTACCGCGCGAATGCGCGGGAGTGATGACATCGCGGCTCCAGCCACTCACAGCGCTGGAGCCGCAATACCCGGAAGACACGCCGAGCAACATGTCAGCTACCTCGGCGTGGACCAGGTAAGATACCGACGCCTCGTTCTAAGGTAAGTATTTCATAATGAGCTCGTATGCGGTGCATACGAGCTCATTATGCCTTTTGTCTTACAGGGGTATAAAAAAAAAAAAGTGTCAGCGGGTATACAACCGCTTTAACTATACAGGATAAGAAGATGTTTGTGTGCTTAGTTTTCATGAGAGCTGAGCAAAGCTGTTCCAGTTAAATATTGAAGTCTTATTCATAAATGTAAATAACCATTTTCAAAGCACCAGGCTTTGGGGAACATCTAAAAGAAGGAGGTATCTGGGCACATTTGCCTGGCAGCTGGCTGAATGAAAACAACTAAACCGATTCCCCCATCCACACATTCAAGGTGGATGGGGAAATCCTCTCCATAGTGTCTTTGTATTCTGACAGCAGGAGTCCCCCACCTTTAGAATACACTGATTAGTACTGAAGCCCATTGGCTGTATGTGTTGATCAAATGCTAATTTCCCAGCAGGACCGTTCAACAGACGCCAGTCTAACAACTGGCTTCTGTTGAACAGAGGAGGCTACACACATATCAAAATTCGGCTGGTTTTTGCTGAACTGGCCAAATTCCAATCCATTTATGGCCAGCTTTATACTAGCAGATTTAGATTGACTTGACTAACAAATTAAGACTTCTGCTAACACTTTTTATGAAGTTACAGCAACATTTTTTTTTCTCCTTTTGGGATAAAGGTTTTACATACCCTGTTTCCCCGAAAATAAGACCTACCGTGATTGTCAGTGATGGCTGCAATATAAGCCCTACCCCCCAAATAAGCCCTAGTTAAAGTCCTTGTAGGTCTTATTTTCAGGGTAGGGCTTATTTTCAGGGAAAAAGGGTAGGGCTTATTTGGGGGGTAGGGCTTATATTGCAGCCATCGCTGACAATCACGCTAGGTCTTATTTTCGGGGAAACAGGGTATATGAATTAAAGCATAAAAATGAAAAATAACACACATAGGGGATGATTTACTAAAATCGGAGAGTGCAAAATCTGGTGCAGGCCTGCATAGAAACCAATCAGCTTCCCAGTTTTTTTTTTAATTGAACAAGCTGAAGTTAGAAGCTGATTGGCTACCATGCACAGCTGCACCAGATTTTGCACTGGTCAGTTTTAGTAAATCCAACCCTCACTTTGTGGATCGCCAGGTGAAAATAAAGGCAAGAAACCTAACAAAAGAAAACAAATGCAGCCACTAAATCTAAGAACTGGTGAGCTGCAACATAATACAATTTTGTTTTTGGGTGCAATACCACTTTATCACTTCATAATTATGTATTGATTGGTGATCAAACATAAAACACATAAAATACATAATAAAATAAAATACATACCTATTGCAGTGTTGATCCTCTCCATATACTTTATTGTAATTAAGTTTGGGAAAGTAATATGAGTTTGTCAAGTGCATCAACATATGCAATGCAAACAGATAAAAACATACATTTTTTTTATTAATTTGTTTCCATAAAAACACGGAATATACCTAGCTCTCATAGAGTATAAATATAGTATCACAAATGAGTCACAATACAAAAGCTCACAACTTCCTATCCATGTTCAATATTAATACCACAATCAATGATATACAGTATTTTAAAGGGTACCCCATATATCTACTTGTGTCTCGGGCCTAGCCTGCTTCCTCAGGAAGAGGATAACCCACATAGTGCAATATACTGTATATCTGTTCACTAGTCATCTCATACAGACATGTATACAAATGGCGAAACATGGTTTATTTTTGCAAGTATACAAATGGGAATGCCCCAAAAATCATTTATTATGGACATATATTTGAGCCATCATGCTTTCCACTCCACCAAGAAACACCAAAACTCCACATGGGGGGGCGTTCTTGTCCCCCTAGATATATGGAGACAGTGGGTCCCAGTTAGAAACAACAATGGCTGGGATCACACTCCACCAGGCTGGTTAAACAGGAACATAGGCAATGATTAAACAATGAAGGAGCTGCATACTCAGTAAGTTATTAAATCAAATGCTAAAGTACTAAATGTACTTAAAGCGGTTGTATGCCTGCCAAAAAACAAAAACAAAAAAAACCTGTAAGGCAAAGGCATAATGAGCTATTATGCACTGCATACTAGCTCATTATGAAATACCTTAGAACGAAGCGCCGGCGTCACCTCCCAGTCACCGCTGAGGGAGCTGACATGTTCCTTCGGCGTTTCTTCTGGGTTCGCGGCTCCGGCGTGGCCGGAGCTGTGATAACGTCACTCCCGCACATGCGCGCGGGAGTCCTCTTTCCGGCAAGGAGTTCTGATTTTCCGGCAGCATCCACTGGACCTTCAGAGCACATGTGCCGCTGACGTCCGCGGCTGCATGCAAGGTGAATATCTCCTAAACCAAAGAGGTTTAGGAGATATTCATTTTACCTACAGGTAAGCTGTATCATAGGCTTACCTGTAGGTAAAAATGTGAAAGCGGGGTATAAAACCACTTTAAAAAAACAAAGAATTTATTATCACATTAAGCACTATAGCAGCAGTTCCTGGATAGCATTAGGTGCTCACTGAATGCATTTGCTTGTTGACTAAATTTTGCTTATAAATAAATATGCACCTTTATATCTTTATGTAAAATAAGAGGTTTGAAACTTTTCCTTTCGTGCATGTCATTTTTAGTTTTATATGAAGAGCAGGATTGCACCAATACCGGTATCAGTGCCGACACTGAACATTTGCAGGCGCACTCCTGCAAATGCTCCGATACCCAAAACAATACTTTTGCGGTTCAGTTGGAGTGCATACAAAATTAATGGGCTCAAATCGCACTGCAAAGAATCAAATGCGATTTCTGTCCGAATTGCATGCAGATTCCCGCACCGCTCTTGTGTGAACCCAGGCTTGTCATAGTGATTTCAGCCTGTGTTCACACAGGAGCGGTGCAGGAAAATGCATGTGATTTGGAAAAGAATGCAGTGCGATTCCTGTTCAAACCACATGCGATTCTTTGCAGTGTGATTTGAGCCCATTCATTTTGTATGGGCTCAATTTGCACCGCAAAGGTATCGGTACTCAGTTTCGATAAGTACTTGGCCAAAAGTATGGGTACTCGCCGATAAAAACGGTATCGCTGCAACCCTAAGAAAAAGATTTTTTTTTTAAAATGCTAGGAAAAAAATGTATTATGTGATATATCATAAATCTGTCATCATCTGGTAGTGAGTAACTAAACATTAGCTGCACTATATCTGCTTTTTTCATTATATTGCTTGTATGTACTTTCTGTCTATTTGAGCAGCTCAAGGGATTGTTCAAAGAAAAGCAAAACTTGGAAAGTGCTTATAAACAAATTCCTAAAGACGAGAAGCCATCTGATGACTGGACAGTGAAATCCAGATTAGTGAAGGTAATTTCACCTCATTCAAACTTTTATTCTTTTGGGTTTTTTTTAAGCGAGAATTCAGTTAACATTAAGGGTGGCCACAACATTTGACCAATGAGACGTTACGGATTAATAGCCACTTTAGCAGTATAGTCAGAGATAAAACTGGTAACAGAGTATTGAACATTGAACCTTATGAGGGTGGCAGTTGACTCTATATCTGGCAGTATATGAATTAACGGGGCAAAGGCTTTGTTTAATCGCTTGCCGACCGCCCCACTTATATATGTACTGCAGGGCGGCGGCTCCCACAGGCAAAATCACATACCTGTACGTTCTTTCTACTCTGGCGACCAGCTTCCGCTGTAATTGGACACAGCAGGAGCCAATCAGCGGGATCTGCCAATCGTCCCGACAGAGGAGTAAGCAGGAACACGGATCTCTGTCTTCCCACTGTACAAGCACCTCCCCCACAGTTAGAAAGCACTCCCTAGGGACACATTTAAGCCAGCCAGTGTCATTAGTACAGTGACAGTGCATTTTTATTAGCACAGATCACTCTATTGGTGTCACTGGCCCCCCACCTCCCAAAAAAAATGTCACTTAGTGTCTGATTTGTCCGCCGCAATGTTGCAATCCCGCTATAGGTCGCTGATCGCTGCCATTACTAGTAAAAAAAAAATTACAGAAAAATATCTAATAGTTTGTAGACGCTATAACTTTTGCGCAAACGAAATCAATATACACTTATTGGGATTTTTTTTACCAAAAACATGTAGCAGAATAAATATAAAGAGGAATCATCATTCAGATGTGCCCTGACCACAAGCACAGTGCAATTTATAAACGCATTTAAAAAGTAGTTTCAGAGATCTGACCCCACACATAATGATATTGAAATGTAACAATTATAAGGTCATAAACACATCTCAATTCTAATAAAAGCTGATGCTGAAAGAAAATAATGCTTACATGATTTTTATTAACCCATCCTCTGTAATGGCTAAAACTAAGAACGGGTTTGTCTATAACATGTCAGAGCTTCTTTACAGATGTGGTCAGAGATGCAAGGCCTTGCTCTGAGGCCCTGCATTCTATAACCAGGTGAGCAGTCTGATCACAAATTTTCTCAGATTCTACAGTCTCTGAGGTTTTTTAACGTGTCTTTGTGGCATAGTTGATCATTCTATTTTCTAGAGAGGAAAGGGAACAAAACTATTCACCATGCATGTACCTAGAAGACCTCTTTGTGTCTTGTTGGGGAGGAGGCAATATGGGGACAGGCCGATGTCTTTACTTTTGTTATATACTGTATGTATTTACAATCTTATGATCTGATTTCTTTCAGAATGTGCTAAATTCTGTCAAAGCACACAAAGAGCATCAGGAGAATGTTGTCAAGGAGAAAAGGCAACAGGAAGAACAGCAAAACCTGCATGTAGAATCAGAGGAAAAAGATGTCAAGAAATTACAGACACAATTGAAAGAGCAACAGGAAAACGTACATTACATCATCCTGTCTTTTTTTGTCTATACTGTACTGTAGCATTAGGGCTTATTCACATATGTATTGGGCCCTGTATATGAAGAGCTGTGTGTCTATGTTTTTGTACTTGTAGCAAGGTGCTTGCAAGCAGCCCATATTGGTGAATGGAAGCACATTGCCATACAGGCTCTCCTACAGTAGGGTGACCAGACATCCCCGGTTTCTGGGGACAGTCCCTGGATTGAGGACACTGTCCCCAGACCAAGTCTGTCCCCAGTTTTGTCCACGGATTGGATTTGAACAGGGGCTGGGGCAATTTCAAAGACAGCCCGTGCAGAATAAGTAAAAGAAAAAAAAAAATCTGAATTGCACCTCCCCCTCCTCTGCCGCTCCTACTAGCTTATGGGGGTTTATTTTTTTCCATTATCTGTGCCCCTTTCTGATGATCATGTGCTGGTCGGAGCGGAGGGACTCTTTCTTTAGTTTTGGGCGCATGCCCATTCAGCTCCACTCGCATGTTCTCCTGCCTTGGCTCAAGTCCCGGCCAGCCGCCTGCCTGCTTATCTCCTTGCCTTCCCTGGTGGAGGGATCTACCTCTGCTCCCCACGCAGTAAAGCCCCATACACACTATCAGATTTTCTGCTGATTTTTGTCTTCAGATTTACCAAAACCATGTAGTGCAAGGGCCTGCCTGATTGCATACAAATTAAAATTCCTAAGGTTTGACCTCATATTATATGGTTTTGGTAAATCTGAAGGAAAAAATCAGCAGAAAATCCGATAGTGTGTATGGGGCTTTAGACTTGACAGTCTGTGAGGCGGGCGGCGGCCCCGGAGACGGGCAAAGAGTCGTCGATTGCTGCCATTACTAGTAAAGAAATAAATATATGTCCCCGGATTTCATTTTAAAAATCTGGTCACCTTAACCTACAGCCATCATGCAGATCACCGCAATTACAAAAACAAACACATGGCTCCTCACACTGTGCAGGGCTGAACGCCCTACTACTCCAAAAAATTTCCTTGCAAAACGTATTTCACTGTATACCTTATTTCTTGGTCCTTTGGGCAGCTTTTTTAACTTTTTAACATTTAATGTTTACCATATTTATCGGCATATAACACGCACTTTTTTCCCCTTAAAATCAGGGGAAAATCGTGGGTGCGTGTTATACACCGATCCCTACTGTCTCAGAGGGAAGAGGAGTGAGCGCCACTTAATTACATAGAGCCGCAATCTCCTGTGTACAAGGCGCTCTGTCACTCACAGCCACGCCTCCTGGCCCCGCATTGGGCCACTGTTCTGACTATCATATGAGCAGGGCCAGGAGGCGTGGCTGTGAGTGACAGAGTGTCGGGTACACAGGAGAGCGCGGCTCTGCGTAATTCACCCGCACTCACTCCTCTTCTTCCCTCAGAGACAGCAGGGATAATCCAACACTGGCGAGGCTGCAATGAAGGGAAAGGTGAGGCTGCAGATGGGCACTGAACAGATTGCATTATTGGGTAATTTAATGTCTCCAGATGGGCACTGAACAGGCTGAATTGTTGGTCAACTTATAGGCTGTAGATGGGCATTGAACAGGCTGCATTGTTGGGCAATTTAATGGTTCTTTATTCAAAAAGTAAGTTTTTTTCCTTAAACTTCCCTCCCAAAATTGGGGTGGGTGTTATGCACCGATATATACAGTAAATTCTAGCTATATATTTATTTTACCTCCCTTTGTAAAATAATTATACTGCAATGCTAGGAAGAGTACAATTTCTTTATTATCAAGATTAGTCAAAATGAACCCGTTAAATCAATTCATATCAATATTTTATTATTTTTTTCAGATATCCACAATGTCTTCTGAAATCAAAATGCTGCGAGAAAAAAATGAATCTCTAATGAAAGGTTTGTACAAGCCTCATCTTTGCTGGGAAAACAAAAAAAAAGATGTAGGAGGCTGGGAGTAGCCAAAATAGACTAGGCGCACGATCACATGAATCAGGAAGTGGTCAGCTTTGAGTACCGTATTTATCGGCGTATAACACGCACTTTTTTCCCCTTAAAACCAGGGGAAAATCGCAGGTGCGTGTTATACGCCGATCCCCTGCGATCCCGACCTGTCACATTTTCAAAATCGCCGACCGCGATTTGAAAATGGCGCCGCCGGCGCCGAAATACACAGAGCCGGTCCTCGGCTCTTTCCGGCGGCTCTCGTTCATTTTCGGCTCCAATCGTAGTCCCGAGCGGAGCTATCCGAACCTACTTAGGTTCGGATAGCTCTGCTCGGGACTACGAGTGGAGCCGAAAGTGAACGACAGCCGCCGGAAAGAGCCGAGGACCGGCTCTGTGTATTTCAGCGCCGGCGGCGCCATTTTCAAATCGCGATCTGCGATTTTGAAGCCCAGAATGGCTGGGATCACTGGGGACAAGGCTGCACTGGGGAAGGCTGCACTGGGGAAGGCTGCACTGGGGAAGGCTGCACTGGGGAAGGCTGCACTGACAAGGCTGCACTGGGGAAGGCTGCACTGGGGAAGGCTGCACTGACAAGGCTGCACTGGGGAAAGCTGCACTGGGGAAGTCTGCACTGACAAGGCTGCACTGGGGAAAGCTGCACTGACAAGGCTGCACTGGGGAAGGCTGCACTGGGGAAGGCTGCATTGACAAGGCTGCATTGACAAGGCTGCACTGACAAGGCTGCACTGACAAGGCTGCACTGGGGCAAGGCTGCAATGATGGGCGTTTAAATGTAAGTTTTTTTTCCCTTCAACTTCCCTCCTAAAAGTTTTTTTTTCCTTAAAATTCCCTCCTAAATTGGGGTGCGTGTTATACGCCGGTGCGTGTTATACGCCGATAAATACGGGTATATCTTGTGCTGCAAACAGTTATGTGTATGCATCTCTTCCAAAACACCCACCTTCAGATTCTGCTTTTACAATGGCATTTCTTTCAGAGCACTTCTCTTAAAGCAAAACTGTTTTTTACGAGATCCTGTCACCAGACCACTCACTTCAACAAAAGCCTTCCCATAAGATTATACAGGATGTGTACTTTACTTTGAGCCACCACTCAACTGACATTCTATAGTATTCCCCTTCACTATTGCCCCAGTAGCTACATTAAAGTTATGTTAGGAGGTGAGAGGAGGAATGGAGAAGCTGGGCCATCAAAGAGGGTAAAAACACACTCCCAGAAGATGAGAGGGCTATGATGTGTAAGAAAGGAGAGGACTGTGCTAGGGAATTGACTCCCCTGGAGTAGTCAAATTTTTTATCAACTTCAAAAGCATATTGCAAGTGAATACAAAACAACCACTTAAAGCGGAGTTTCACCCAAAAGTGGAACTTCCGCTCATTGTACTCCTCCCCCCCGCCGGTGCCACATTTGACACCTTTCGGGGGGGAGGGGGACAGCATACCTATCTTTCACAGGTATGCTTTCCCCACTTCCGGGAGCCTCAGCCGCGGGTATTGACATTACGGCTCGGGCTCCCTCCTCCTCCCCCTGTCGCCGGGCCAGTAGGAGAGAGGCGCGGAGCCTCGCGCATGCGCAATAGGGTTCCTGGCGTGAAGCTACACTGCCGGGTTCCCTTACTCGCAATGGAGGCAGCATGCACCCGACAGCTGATGGAAACATCTGCGGTGCCGACATTGCTGGACTCCAGGACAGGTAAGTGTCCGATTATTAAAAGTCAGTAGCTGCAGTATGTGCAGCTGCTGGCTTTAAATTTTTGCAGGGTGGGTGGACCTCCACTTTAAGCTCCAGAAGATTTTCACCCCTTCATGATCAGGGCATTTTTACTATTCGGCATTGCACTACTTTAGGCTGGGTTCACACTACAGCTCGCATCCAATTCGCACAGCAGGAGATTGTGACCCGCTCTCTATGGAGCCGGTTCACATATCTCTGCAGCAGCTCCGGTGCGATTTTTTTTTGTCCATTTCACGTCCAAATTCAGCCAAAAATTCGGGCTGAAATCCGACCTGAAATGGTGAATGAGGATTCACCGGACTCCTGCTGTGAGCCCCCGCGTGCTCATATGTGAACCCAGCCTAAAAGAGGAACTGCAGTCTGCTCACATAATTTGTAATAAAAACATCTTTGCCATTCTGAAGCTTCCCTCCAACCACTTTGCATATTATTTTATATACTGTGATTCTGTATTTGCCAAATATGCTGCAGAAATCTCCTTCCACCAAGTCTGGCTGCATCCATTTTAACTGTGGGCAGCTGAAGCTGCTGCCTGTTCACTTCCTGAATATACACAGACACACAGAGACACACCTCCAACTCTGCAGCTCTGATTGGCCCTCTTATGACTCATTCCCCCTCCCTTCCTGGCAAACTCTCAGGAGAGAGAGAGAGCTGTGCATGATGTCATAAGCCTATGCTTTTTACCAGACAAGAAACAGGAAGTGGGCTGCATAAGGTATTTGCTGGCAGAGAAAAATGTTTTACTATCCAAAGTTAAAACAACAAGGGCAGAATATTTAATAGATGGAAAGTTGAAAACCTGACTGAAGGTCCGCTTTAACCACTTGAGCTCAGGAAGGTTTTACCCCCTTCCTGACCAGGCCATTTTTTGCGATACGGCACTGCGTTACTTTAACTGACAATTGCGCTGTTGTACGACAATGTACCCAAATAAAATTTTTGTATTTTTTTCCCCACAAATAGAGCTTTCTCTGTAGATTTAATTTTTTTGCGCTATACATAAAAAAAGACCATCTATTTTTTAAAAAAAAAACAATATTTTTTTACTTTTTTGCTATAAAACATACCCAATAAAAAAATGTAAAAAAATTACATTTTCTTTATCATTTTATCTATTCTGCTACATACTTTTGGTAAAAAATCCCAATAAGCATATATTTTTGCACAAAAGTTATAGCGTCTACAAACTATGGGATATCTTTTCCTTCCTAGTAATGCCAGTGATCACCAACTTATATAGTTACATAGTTATAGTTACATAGTTAGTCAGGTTGAAAAAAGACACAAGTCCATCAAGTTCAACCAAAAAAAATAAAAATACAATCCCATATACACAAACCTACACCCACAGTTGATCCAGAGGAAGGCAAAAAAAACCCCAGCAAAGCATGATTCAATTTGCTACAGCAGGGGAAAAAATTCCTTCCTGATCCCCCGAGAGGCAATAAGATATTCCCTGGATCAACTTTACCTATAAATGTTAGTACCCAGTTATATTATGTACATTTAGGAAAGAATCCAGGCCTTTCTTAAAGCAATCGGCTGAGCTGGCCAGAACCACCTCTGCAGAGAGTCTATTCCACAATTTCACAGCTCTTACTGTGTAGAAACCTTTCCGTATTTGTAGATGAAACCTTTTTTCCTCTAGACGTAAAGAGTGCCCCCTTGTCCTCTGTGATGACCCTAAAGTGAATAACTCAACACCAAGTTTACTATATGGACCCCTTATATATTTGTACATGCTGATCATATCCCCCCTTAATCTCCTTTTCTTAAGAGAGAATAAATCCAGTTCCTCTAATCTTTCCTCATAGCTGAGTTCCTCCATGCCTCTTATCAGTTTGGTTGCTCTTCTCTACACTTTCTCCAGTTCCCTGATATCCTTTTCGAGAACTGATGCCCAAAACTGAACTGCATATTCTAGATGAGGTCTTACTAAGGATTTGTACAGGGGCAAAATGATATATCTCTCTCTCTGGAGTCCATACCTCTCTTAACCACTTGACAACTGGGCACTTAAACCCCCTTAATAACCAGACCAATTTTCAGCTTTTGGTGCTCTCACATTTTGAATGACAATTACTCAGCCATGCAACACTGTATCTATATGAAAGTTTTGTCCTTTTTTTCACACAAATGGAGCTTTCTTTTGGTGGTATTTAATCACCGCTGGGTTCTTTATTTTTTGCGCCGTAAAAGAAAAAAGACCAAAAAATCTGTAAAAAAATGCATTTTTCTTCATTTCTGTTATAATATTTTGCAAATTAGTAATTTTTCTTCATATATTTTGGCCAAAATTTATACCGCTACATATCTTTGGTAAAATTAACCCAAATCGGTGGATATTATTTGGTCTTTGTGAAAGTTATAGAGTCCAAAAGCTATGGTGCGAATATCTGAAAATTGATCACACCTGAAGTACTGACGGCCTATCTAATTTCTTGAGACCCTAACATGCCAGAAAAGTACAAATACCCCCCAAATGATACCTTTTTGGAAAGAAGACATTCCAAGGTATTTAGAAAGATGCATGGTGAGATTTTTGAAGTTGTCATTTTTTCCCACAATTCTTTGCAAAATCAAGGTTTTTTTTAAACTTTTTTTTTTTCCCACAAAATTGTCATATTAGCAGGTTATTTCTCACACACCACATATGCATACCACAAATTACACCCCAAAACACATTCTGCTATTACTCCCGAGTACGGCGATACCACATGTGTGAGACTTTTACACAGCGTGGCCACATACAGAGGCCCAACATGCAGGGGAGCACCTTCAGGCGTTCTGTAGCTTCCAGGCCAATTCTGACATTTCTCTCCTACATGTAAAAATCATCATTTATTAGCTAGAAAATTACATAGAACCCCAAAACATTATATATGTTTTTTTAGCAAAGACCCTAGAGAATACAATGGCGGTCGTTGCAACTTTTTATCTCGCACGGTATTTGCGCAGCAATTTTTTTAACGCGTTTTTTTTGGGAAAAAAACTGTTTTGTGCTTTACAAAAAGCAAAACAGTAAAGTTAGCCTAATGTTTTTGCATAATGTGAAAGATGAAGTTATACTGAGTAAATAGATACCCAACATGTCACCTTTCAAAATTGCACGCGCTTGTGGAATGGCGCCAAACTTTGCTACTCAAAAATCCCCATAGGCGACGCTTTAAAATTTTTTACTGGTTACATGTTTTGAGTTACAGAGGAGGTCTAGGGCCAAAATTATTACTCTCGCTCTACCGATACCTCACATGTGTGGTTTGAACACGGTTTTCATATGTTGGCGGGACTTACGTATGCGTTTTCTTCTGCATGCGAGCACGCAGGGACAGGGGCGCTTTAAATTTTTTTTTTTTTTTTTATTGTTCATTTTACTTTATTTATTTTAGTTTGATGCTTTTTTCCAAAAAAAAAAAAATTTGACCACTTTTATTCCTATTACAAGGAATATAAACATCCTTGTAATAGGAATATGGCATGACAGGTCCTCTATATGGCATGACAGGTCCTCTTTACAGTGAGATATGGGGTCAATAAGACCCCACATCTCACCTCTAGGCTGGGAAGCCTGAAATAAAAAAAAAAAAAAAAAACGATCCTGGCTTCGATCGTAGCGGTGAGTCGGTAGAAGCGCGGGAGGGGGGGACATCCCCTCTCGCCTCCCGTAAGAACGATCAAGCAGTGGAACAGCTGCTATGATTGTTCTCATGGTGTAGGGAATCGCCGGCTGAAAAAGCCGATATCTGAATGATGCCTGTAGCTGCAACCATCATTCAGATATCTCCGCACAAAGTCAAGGACGTTGTATGACGGCCGGTGGGCGGGAAGTGGTTAAAACGCTTTTTTTTTTTTAACACAAAGTTGTCCATTTATACAATATTTCTACCACATAACATGTACATACCAAAAATGACACCCCAAAATAGATTCCCCTGTTCCTCCTGAGTACGGCGATACCACATGTGTGAGACTTCCACAGCCTGGCCACATACAGAGGCCGAGTACAGCTGAGCATGGCTCAGCATGGCAGGGTATGGCGGGGTATGGCGGAGTATGGCGGAGTATGGCGGAGTATGGCGGGGTATGGCGGGGTATTGCAGGGTATTGCAGAGTATGGCGGGGTATTGCGGAGTATGGCGGGGTATTGCGGAGTATGGCGGAGTATGGCGGGGTATTGCGGAGTATGGCGGGGTATGGCGGGGCATGGCAGAGTATGGCGGGGGCATGGCAGAGTATGGCGGGGGCATTGCAGGGTATGGCGGGGGCATGGCAGAGTATGGCGGGGGCATTGCAGGGTATGGCGGGGGCATTGCAGAGTATGGCGGGGGCATTGCAGAGTATTGCGGGGGAATTGCAGAGTATTGCACAGCATTGCAGAGTATTGTGGGGGCATTGCAGAGTATGGCGGGGGCATTGCAGAGTATTGTGGGGGCATTGCAGAGTATTGTGGGGGTATTGCAGAGTATTGTGGGGGTATTGCAGAGTATTGTGGGGGTATTGCAGAGTATTGTGGGGGTGTTGCAGAGTATTGTGGGGGTGTTGCAGAGTATTGCACAGCATTGCAGAGTATTGTGGGGGTATTGCAGAGTATTGTGGGGGTATTGCAGAGTATTGTGGGGGTATTGCAGAGTATTGTGGGGGTGTTGCAGAGTATTGTGGGGGTGTTGCAGAGTATTGTGGGGGTGTTGCAGAGTATTGCACAGCATTGCAGAGTATTGTGGGGGTATTGCAGAGTATTGTGGGGGTATTGCAGAGTATTGTGGGGGTGTTGCAGAGTATTGCACAGCATTGCAGAGTATTGTGGGGGTATTGCAGAGTATTGTGGGGGTATTGCAGAGTATTGTGGGGGTATTGCAGAGTATTGCACAGCATTGCAGAGTATTGTGGGGGTATTGCAGAGTATTGCACAGCATTGCAGAGTATTGTGGGGGTGTTGCAGAGTATTGCACAGCATTGCAGAGTATTGTGGGGGTATTGCAGAGTATTGCAGAGTATTGTGGGGGTGTTGCAGAGTATTGCACAGCATTGCAGAGTATTGTGGGGGTATTGCAGAGTATTGCAGAGTATTGTGGGGGTGTTGCAGAGTATTGCACAGCATTGCAGAGCGTTAGGGATGGCTGAGCAGGGATGGATGGATGCCTGGATGTCTCTGTGCAGCGCTATGGGCACTACACATACAGCCCACAGCGCTGCAGACATCCATCCATCCGCCTCTCCAGTCACTGTGTACCGATCGGTACACAGGCGGGGAGGAGAGGGGGAGGAGAGGAACCGGCGTCATCAGATGACGCCGGTCTGTTTACATGTGATCGCGCCGTCATTTGACGGCGCGATCACATGGTAAACGGCCGCGATCAGCGGCCATTTACCGGGATCTGTGATGCGCCGGGTCCTCTGGACCCGGCGGTCACTGATGTGTTCGGGTGCGCGCCCCAGGGGGCGCGCGAGAGGGGAATTCTGGGAGGACGTCATAGTACGCCCTCCCAGAGTTATCCAACCGCCCTGCAGCCGTCATTCGGCTATGGGCCGGTTGGTAAGTGGTTAATACAAGAAAGGACTTTGCTGGCTTTGGAAACTGCAGCTTGGCATTGCATGCTATTATTGAGCTTATGATCTACCAAAACCACCCCCAGATCCTTTTCCACCACTGATTCCCCCAGGTGTACTCCCCTTAGTATGTATGATGCATGCATATTCTTAGCTCCCAAGTGCATAACTTTACATTTATTAACTTTAAACCTCATTTGCCACTTAGTTGCCCAATAAGTGCATTGAGGTCGGCTTGTAAATTGGAGACATCCTGTAAGGATGTTATTACACTGCATAGCTTGGTGTCATCTGCAAAGATAGAAATGTTACTTTTAACCCCAGACCCTATATCATTTATAAAGTTATTAAAAAGTAAGGGTCCCAGCACTGAACCTTGGGGTACACCTCTGATAACCTTAGACCATTCAGAGTAAGAATCATTAACCACTACTCTCTGAATTCTGTCTTTTAGACAGTGTTCTATCCATTTACAAATTGTTCTTTCCAAGCCTATAGACTATACCTTACATATAAGCCATGTGTGGGGAACTGTATCAAATGCTTTTGCAAAGGCCAGATATACCATGTTCACAGCCACCCCTCTGTCCAAGCTGAAAGACAGGTACAGCATGGACTTAATTTGCCGGGAGGGCGTCCCTGGACAGCGTGAGGAGGAAAAAAAAAGCTGATCACCGGCGCCTGCGAGAGGGAGATTGGTCCCGATCGCAGAGGTGTCACCTACCAGTGCCCACCAGCATCACCTACCAGTGCCCACCAGCGCCACCCATCAGTGCCCACAGTGCCACCTATCAGTGCCCACAGTGCCGCCTATAAATCACCAATCAGTGCATCCATACCAGTGCTGCCTATCATTACCACCTACCAGTGCCCATCAGTGACATCTATCAGTGCCACCCATCAGTGCTGTCTTATCTGTGCCTATTAGTGTCGTCTTATCTGTGCCTAGCAGTGTCGCCTTATCTATGCCTATCAGTGTCGCATTATCTGTGCCCATCAGTGCAGCCCATCAGTGCCCATCAGTGCGGCCTCATCAGTGAATATCAATGAAAGAGAAAAATTACCCGTTTGTAAAAATTTTTTGTCTTTTTTTGTTTATTTGGCAAAAAATAAAAACCCAAATGGTGATTAAATACCACCAAAAGAAAGCTCCATTTGTGTGGAAAAAATGATAAAAATTTCCTTTGAGTACAGTGTAGCATGACCGCGCAATAGTCATTCAAAGTGTGACAGCGCTGAAAGCTGAAAATTAGTCTGGGCAGGAGGGGGGTTTAAGTGCCCAGTAAGCAAGAGGTTAAATATACAAAAAAAACTGAACATTTTGAAAAAAGAACAATATATTTTACTTTCTGCTATAAAGTACAAAAAATCTAACTTCTTCATAAATTTAGGACAATATTATCCACTTGCCGACCGCCTCACGCCTATATACGTGAGCAGAGCGGCACGGGCAGGCAAAATCACGTACCTGAAACGTGATTGCCTTCCCGCGGGTGGGGGGTCCGATCGGACCCCCCCCCGGTGCCAGCTGCGGTCGGCATTTGGTTGGGAGCGATGACAGACGAGGGGGAGGCCATCCGATCGTGGCCCCCCCCCTCGCGATCGCTCCCAGCCAATGAGTAACATCCCCTGCCTCTGTATAGTACACAGAGGCAGAGGATGTGATGTCATCTCTCCTCGGTCTGGCAGTTTCCGTTCCAGCGCCGAGGAGAGATGACATGTAAGTGCACAAAACACACACACAGTAGAACATGCCAGGCATACATTACACCCCCGATCCCCCCCCGATCCCCCCCCAATCACCCCCCCCCCCCCCCCCCCCCCTGTCACAAACTGACACCAAGCAGGTTTTTTTTTTTTTTTTTCCTGATTACTGCATAGTGTCAGTTTGTGACAGTTAGCAGTGGTGGGACAGTTAGTATTACCCCCCTGTAGGTCTAGGGTACCCCCCTTACCCCCCCTAATAAAGTTTTAACCCCTTGATCACCCCCCCTCACCAGTGTCGCTAAGCGATCATTTTTCTGATCGCTGTATTAGTGTCGCTGGTGACGGTAGTTAGGGACGTAAATATTTAGGTTCGCCGTCAGTGTTTTATAGCGACAGGGACCCCCATATACTATCTAATAAATGTTTTAACCCCTTGATTGCCCCCTAGTTAACCCTTTCACCACTGATCACCGTATAACCGTTACGGGTGACGCTGGTTAGTTCGTTTATTTTTTATAGTGTCAGGGCACCCGCCGTTTATTACCGAATAAAGGTTTAGCCCCCTGTAGGTCTAGGGTACCCCCCTTACCCCCCTAATAAAGTTTTAACCCCTTGATCACCCCCTGTCGCCAGTGTCGCTAAGCGATCATTTTTCTGATCGCTGTATTAGTGTCGCTGGTGACGCTAGTTAGGGACGTAAATATTTAGGTTCGCCGTCAGTGTTTTATAGCGACAGGGACCCCCATATACTATCTAATAAATGTTTTAACCCCTTGATTGCCCCCTAGTTAACCCTTTCACCACTGATCACCGTATAACCGTTACGGGTGACGCTGGTTAGTTCGTTTATTTTTTATAGTGTCAGGGCACCCGCCGTTTATTACCGAATAAAGGTTTAGCCCCCTGATCGCCCGGCGGTGATATGCGTCGCCCTAGGCAGCGTCAGATTAGCGCCAGTACCGCGAACACCCACGCACGCACCGTACACGCACCGTACACCTCCCTTAGTGGTATAGTATCTGAACGCATCAATATCTGATCCGATCAGATCTATACTAGCGTCCCCAGCAGTTTAGGGTTCCCAAAAACGCAGTGTTAGCGGGATCAGCCCAGATACCTGCTAGCACCTGCGTTTTGCCCCTCCGCCCGGCCCAGCCCAGTCCAGCCCACCCAAGTGCAGTATCGATCGATCACTGACACTTTTCTTTGTAGCGTTTTGGTGAACTGGCAAGCACCAGCGGCGTAGTACACCCTGGTCGTAGTCAAAACAGCACTGCAGTAACACTTGGTGAATGTTTTGAACGCTACCATGCACTAGTTGAGTATTAGCGTAGCGTACAGCATTGCACAGACTAGGCACACTTTCACAGGGTCTCCCAAGATGCCATCGCATTTTGAGAGACTCGAACCTGGAACCGGTTACAGTTATAAAAGTTACAGTTACAAAAAAAAAGTGTAAAAAAAAAAAAAACACAAACAAAAATAAAAAAAAATAGTTGTCGTTTTATTGTTCTCTCTCTCTCTCTATTCTCTCTCTATTGTTCTGCTCTTTTTTACTGTATTCTATTCTGCAATGTTTTATTGTTACTATGTTTTATCATGTTTGCTTTTCAGGTATGTAATTATTTATACTTTACCGTTTACTGTGCTTTATTGTTAACCATTTTTTTGTCTTCAGGTACGCCATTCACGACTTTGAGTGGTTATACCAGAATGATGCCTGCAGGTTTAGGTATCATCTTGGTATCATTCTTTTTAGCCAGCGGTCGGCTTTCATGTAAAAGCAATCCTAGTGGCTAATTAGCCTCTAGACTGCTTTTACAAGCAGTGGGAGGGAATGCCCCCCCCCCCACCATCTTCCGTGTTTTTCTCTGGCTCTCCTGTCTCAACAGGGAACCTGAGAATGCAGCCGGTGATTCAGCCAGCTGACCATAGAGCTGATCAGAGACCAGAGTGGCTCCAAACATCTCTATGGCCTAAGAAACCGGAAGCTACGAGCATTTTATGACTTAGATTTCGCCGAATGTAAATAGCGCCATTGGGAAATTGGGGAAGCATTTTATCACACCGATCTTGGTGTGGTCAGATGCTTTGAGGGCAGAGGAGAGATCTAGGGTCTAATAGACCCCAATTTTTTCAAAAAAGAGTACCTGTCACTACCTATTGCTATCATAGGGGATATTTACATTCCCTGAGATAACAATAAAAATGATTAAAAAAAAAAAAAATGAAAGGAACAGTTTAAAAATAAGATAAAAAAGCAAAAAAAAATAAATAAAAAAAATAAATAAAAAAAAAAGCACCCCTGTCGCCCCCTGCTCTCGCGCTAAGGCGAACGCAAGCGGCGGTCTGGCGTCAAACGTAAACAGCAATTGCACCATGCATGTGAGGTATCACCGCGAAGGTCAGATCGAGGGCAGTAATTTCAGCAGTAGACCTCCTCTGTAAATCTAAAGTGGTAACCTGTAAAGGCTTTTAAAGGCTTTTAAAAATGTAGTAATTTTGTTGCCACTGCACGTTTGTGCGCAATTTTAAAGCATGTCATGTTTGGTATCCATGTACTCGGCCTAAGATCATCTTTTTTATTTCATCAAACATTTGGGCAATATAGTGTGTTTTAGTGCATTAAAATTTAAAAAAGTGTGTTTTTTCCCCAAAAAATGCGTTTGAAAATCGCTGCGCAAATACTGTGTGAAAAAAAAAAAATGAAACACCCACCATTTTAATCTGTAGGGCAATTGCTTTAAAATAATATATAATGTTTGGGGGTTCAAAGTAATTTTCTTGCAAAAAAAAATAATTTTTTCATGTAATCAAAAAGTGTCAGAAAGGGCTTTGTCTTCAAGTGGTTAGAAGAGTGGGTGATGTGTGACATAAGCTTCTAAATGTTGTGCATAAAATGCCAGGACAGTTCAAACCCCCCCCCAAATGACCCCATTTTGGAAAGTAGACACCCCAAGCTATTTGCTGAGAGGCATGTCGAGTCCATGGAATATTTTATATTGTGACACAAGTTGCGGGAAAGAGACAATTTTTTTTTTTTTGCACAAAGTTGTCACTAAATGTTATATTGCTCAAACATGCCATGGGAATATGTGAAATTACACCCCAAAATAAATTCTGTTGCTTCTCCTGAGTACGGGGATACCACATGTGTGGGACTTTTTGGGAGCCTAGCCGTGCACGGGACCCCGAAAACCAAGCACCGCCTTCAGGCATTCTAAGGCCGTAAATTTTTGATTTCACTCCTCACTGCCTATCACAGTTTCGGAGGCCATGGAATGCCCAGGTGGCACAAACCCCCCCCCCAAATTACCCCATTTTGGAAAGTAGACACCCCAAGCTATTTGATGAGAGGTATAGTGAGTATTTTGCAGACCTCACTTTTTGTCACAAAGTTTTGAAAATTGAAAAAAGAAAAAAAAAAATTTTTTTTCTGGTCTTTCTTCATTTTCAAAAACAAATGAGAGCTGCAAAATACTCACCATGCCTCTCAGCAAATAGCTTGGGATCTCTACTTTCCAAAATGGGGTCATTTGGGGGGGGGTTTGTGCCATCTTGGCATTTTATGGCCTTCAAAACTGTGATAGGTAGTGAGGAGTAAAATCAAAAATGTATGCCCTTAGAAATCCTGAAGGTGGTGCTGGGTTTTCGGGGCCCCGTACGCGGCTAGGCTCCCAAAAAGTGCCACACATGTGGTATCCCCGTACTCAGGAGAAGCAGCTGAATGTATTTTGGGGTGCAATTCCACATATGCCCATGGCCTGTGTGAGCAATATATCATTTAGTGACAACTTTTTGTAATTTTTTTTTTTTTCTTTTTTTTGTCATTATTCAATCACTTGGGACAAAAAAAATAAATATTCAATGGGCTCAACATGCCTCTCAGCAATTTCCTTGGGGTGTCTACTTTCCAAAATGGGGTCATTTGGGGGGGTTTTGTACTGCCCTGCCATTTTAGCACCTCAAGAAATGACATAGGCAGTCAGAAACTAAAAGCTGTGTAAATTCCAGAAAATGTATCCTAGTTTGTAGACGCTATAACTTTTGCGCAAACCAATAAATATACGCTTATTGACATTTTTTTTACCAAAGACATGTGGCCGAATACATTTTGGCCTAAATGTATGACTAAAATTTAGTTTATTGGATTTTTTTTATAACAAAAAGTAGAAAATATCATTTTTTTTCAAAATTTTCAGTCTTTTTCCGTTTATAGCGCAAAAAATAAAAACGGCAGAGGTGATCAAATACCATCAAAAGAAAGCTCTATTTGTGGGAAGAAAAGGACGCAAATTTCGTTTGGGTAGAGCATTGCATGACCGCGCAATTAGCAGTTAAAGCGACGCAGTGCCGAATTGTAAAAAGTGCTCTGATCAGGAAGGGGGTAAATCCTTCCGGGGCTGAAGTGGTTATTCTGCTACATGTCTCTGGTAAAGAAAAAAAATCCCAATACATGTATATTGATTGGTTTGCATTTGCGTCTACAATTGATGGTACTATATATATACTGGAATTTTTATTTATTTTTATACTGGTAATAGCAGTGATCAGCGACCTATAGTGGGACTGTGATAGTGTGGCGGGCATCTGACACTGGGTGGGAACTAACTAACACTGACATCACCAGTGACACTAATACAGTGATCAGTGCTAATACTATACATAGTCACTATACTAATGACATTGACTGGGAAGGGGTTGACGTCTAGGGGCAATCAAGGGGTTAACCGTGTGCCTAACAATGTGTAATGTTTGTAACGTGTGCTGCTTTTACTAATGGATGTGACTGATTTTTCTCTCTGCTTTGCGTGGAGAAAAAAACAGCCACATTGCTGCTCCATGACAGAGCTCTGTGTTGTTAGTAAACACGGGGTTCTGTAGAGTGATTTGCTAAGCCGATCAGCAGGCCCTGGCCCTAAATCATTGGCTGGGACCTACTGTATATAACCAAAAAAAATGATTGTGCACCCAGCCACCAATGCTCAACAATCTTACCTCTGTGCAACAGATTTTATAAAACACAGTGCCAATTTTTTTTTTATCTATCCGGCTTCCACTTTCAAAGTAATACCATAGTAAAGTAATACTATATAATCCAAATAAATTCACTCCTTTGTGATAGAGAAAATATCTTACGCTATCTTACATAAATCTGCTCATGATGCTCATAAAAAAGGGAAAAACAAAGGAACCCCGAAAGTATGTTAAAAACACCATTTATTTCCGATCTGCCTCAAATTACACTCAAAAGTCAGCAAATATTTATAGCCTTAAAGGAGTTGTAAACCTTCGTGTTTTTTTCACCTTAATGCATCCTATACATTAAGGTGAAAAAAACACCTGGCAGTGACCGACCCCCCAGTCCCCCCATTTTACTTACCTGAGCCCTGGAACTTGACCCGGCGGGGACATGATGTCTCTCTCTGCCCGGGGTTCTCGGCTCTTGATTGGATAGATTGATAGCAGCATAGCCATTGGTTCCTGCTGCTGTCAATCAAATTCAATGACGCGGGCGCCGGGGGGGCAGGGCCGAGTCATACATTCGGCGTCTATGGACTTGAGAGCGCACCTGCAAGGTAACCCCCTCGGGAGAGTGCTTCTCCTAGGAGGTTATCTGATGTGGCGAGGAGCCGCAGGAGCCGTTGGGTGAGCCCAGAAGAGGATCGGGGCCACTCTGTGCAAAACGAGCTGCACAGTGGAGGTAAGTATGATATGTTTGTTATTTTAAAAAAAAATTAACCCTTACAATCACTTAAATACTGTGCAAAGTTGCTACAGTGACTGGATAGGCTTAGTCTATCAGTCACTGTCCAAGGGTTCCAGATGACTTTGTATCCCTGGACAAAGTCGTGATGACAAAACTCATTGAGGCGTGGCTGTACGGCAACCGGAAGTGGCGCAATACATTCTACCGGAAGTGACGATCCAGGAGTGATGGTGGTGTGATGGAGCAGTGGTTGGGTGGGACACCAAGTTCATCGGCCTGGCTAAGCCTATCCAGTCACTGTTAATACTTTTCTGTCCAGAAAAAGCTCATTCTGTGAGTTCCTGTGATTCTATTCTCATCACCCCCTGTCTGATGAGAGAACATTTACTGGATAGAGAATTCAGACTCTTAGTTAATCTAGCTGGCATACACAGAAGAGGCTTTTCTAGTAAATCAATATAGCAGCAAGCAGCTTGTAGTTGCTTTTACTAGGAGGGATTTTACTTAGAAAAATTAAAAACGAATGACAGGTTCACTTTAAACAAACTTATTCTAAGAAACTATGTAGGCTGCCTTGCTGAACTATCCTTATGAAAATGTTAGTTGGCTTTTATACTAATTTAAGAGCTTCAAGTTGGTGACCTAAAACAAATATGTAAATTAGGAGTCAGTGATTTCGTTTTTCTCAACCTTTTTTCAATCAAGGCACCCTTTAAAATTATGGACAGTCTTGAGGCGCCCCATTCTAAAATGTAAAATTTATTCTGATAGTTTTTAGGGCTGTGGAAATTAAAGTTTAATTCCTCGATTAATCGTCAGTGCTACAGTTTGAATTTAAAACTTATTTGTGTGAACTGTGAAGTTAAGTCATGGATTGTGGAAACTAACTAGTGTCGGTTGATTGTATATAATATATACCACATTTACCACTGACTAAGGCAGAGTTGCAATGCAAGGAGATCAGCTAAAAGTAGTTGGTTCTGTATGTGCGTTATAATTGATCGAAATTAGTCGATTAATCGATTAAAAAAAAAAACGATTAATCGAACACGAAAAATTTTAATCAGTAACAGCCCTAATAGTTTTACATAATGCAGCAACATTAATACATGTAGGACTCCCAAAGTTTAAGGTAATGTATTCTTCCAAAGCAAATACACTTTTGCAAACTGGTAATGACTAGTATTCCAATGTTTCTTTTCTCCCTCAATTTTTCTCCATCACTTAGCTAATCAGACCCCAAAGCTGATGGAGAGAGGCAAGGAAGGGTCAAACAAGGATCATATGCAGGGAACTGACATCCTCCTTATCGAATGATGATGTCATTGGTCATTAGGGGGTTGGCAGCTACAAGGTTGTAACGGTGTACACAATGAAAACCCGTGGCTTTGTGTATCTAAAAGGCAGGTTTCATCCACCCACCGCCTTGTATACAATTCTGGGGAAATTTTTAGGCATTTAGCTAAGGCACCCCTGAAGAAACCTCAAGGCAACCCAGGGTTTCTGGGCACCCTGGTTGAAAAAGGCTGATTTAGAAAGCCAGATGTTCTGGAAATGTTATAGCTTGGCAAATCCCATTCTAATATTGATTAGTGGCTCCAAATTAATAACTACTGCAGTAGGGAACAGACACAAAAGAACCAAACATTATTAGTGCTGTGTGCACAATGATTGCAATGTATATTACAAAAGCAAAGCATTCAAATTGAATAGTTTTATACAGAATTTACCAATTCTGTTGTCTGAATGTCAGTTCTCACAGTTTTCCATTAAAGCGGAGTTTCACCCTGAAAACTTTTTTTCACATTCTCAGTCTTTTATTGATAATAAAAAACATTTGGAGTGAATTTATTTAAAAAACTTACCAGAACTGCCCTGTTGCTAGGTGGTGGCTCCTAATCTGCCACTTCCAGCTCTGCGGCGCTCCATATCGCTTCCTCCCTCACCTGTGCTCCTGGGAAATGTGAGTCATCATTTCCCAGGAGTCAGTGGGCAGGCCTGTGTAAAAAAAATTGCGTTATTTCCCAACAGAAAATGACGCGATTTAAGGCAGATCTATCTATCTATGTTGCCATAACGAGGGGGCGGGACCTTCCTCCGTCGCTGCCTGTTGTTATGGCAACTTGCTAAACAATCGGCCATACGGCCGTTGAAGCATCGCACATGCGCGAGATCGAGAGGTGCATGCTGGTTACCCAGCATGCACCTCTCAATCGGTTATCCAGGAAGAGGTTGCGATTGAGCTTCATATGCCCACACTCATCATGGCAACGACCAGAAGAGGATGAGCTAAATCTAAAGATAAAAAAAAGATAAAAAAATAAAATATGATTACTATCCACTAGCATATACACATATAGTTTATGTGTGTTATTAATGCAGTTTGAGGGGATACCTGGAAAAAAAAGAAAACATTTTGGTGGCCGGAACTCCGCTTTAAGTATGTTTTTGTTTATAACAATGCTGATTATAATAATGTTGGTCTTTAAAAAGTACTAATACAATTTGATTGCTAATTTGTGAGTAGAACAATATAATTTTGCATAAAATGGATTTTGATTAAATTTAGCCAGGCACTTTATTGGTGTATTTGCACTTACATTGGTTAGTACAATGTGTATTGGTATTATGGAAGTTTACTGCATGGTCTGATGATATTGGTAAATTTTTTTGCAGCTAAGCTGCGTTTCCAGCAACAGGTTCAGCAGATAAGGAGCATATCCCAACCAGGATGTGAAAAAGAGCCAAGAGATCCCATTGTACCACGCTTATCTAGAGATACCAAAGCCTCTCATAAAGATAATGAACTTGAATCAAACAGCCAAGGATCATCAACACCAGTGGCTGGAACTCAAACCCCAGAGGGATCCTGGTCAGGTTCTCAACAAAGCTCCAGATCTCCAACTCCTATAAATACAAATAATGCAACATCTTCACCACTGAGACTTAACTATCCTGGAACTATGGGCAGGAGCTGGAGGAATTCCATGGAGGGATCTTTACTGAGTCCAAGGAGTAATGCTGACAGTGAGGGTTCCCTGACTCCCAGGGCTTCCACTCTGCTCTCCCCAAGGCCCTATCAGCCTTGGAATAGTAAAACATTGCAAAAATTTGGAGAATCCTAACATTGCATAGACAGTTAACCTCCCTGGCGGTATGATTATGTCAGATTTTTGATGCTCAAAGCGGTACAATGTTTTGCATGGAAATTTGGCCTTTTATATTGTAGGCCTGTAATTCTCAAGAATAACACACTTAAATCTGTCCAAATAAGAGTCTAATAGACAGCCCGGGTATGATAAAGTTTGAAACACAAAAACATAAATTATAATGAAATAAATAACTATAAATAATTATAACAAATAATAATAATACAAATTATTCAATAATGTAATCAAATCAAAAACACTGAAATTTGCTCAGTTGCAGAATTGTCGCTGTCATTACTTTCAGTGTTTGATGACGAATTTCCCCACAAATCACTATCGCTCAATTCTGCAAGTGATTCTAATTTATTATCGCTGTTTTCTAGCTGGTCTAAAACCGCTTTTGATGTAATGACACTTTGATCTAAAGGGACACTTTTTGGTTGCTATGGACAATCTCCAGTTTCCAGGCAGAAAGAACAGTATATATAATCTACAACTGCATGCAGGGCACTGGACAAACCACTAGGGACAAAAGGGATGTGAAATAATGTGATACAGTAATGTGATCTATAAGATTACAGTGTACTGTATGAATGGGGTGTTCTTAACTTTTTGAATTTGGCGCAGTGCTCCCTGAGCCACACTCGGGAATACCGCTAAGGAGGTTATCTTATTCATAAATTCACACATATTACAATTTGAGAGATATGCTACCTTTTATAACACAGATACCTATTTATTTATACAATTAACCTTAAGTTTCTTTTGTTTCCCAGTGTAGCTGAAATAATCCCCCAAAGACTTGTTTATGTTAAACACTCTGAGCCAGGGACACAGTAATTGAATCCTGTATGCTATATAACAGTTAGTAAGGCACTGATAGAAAAGGAAATGCTGCAAAATTTGAATGTGTATATATATATATATATTTACAGTGAGGCAGAGTGCAACTAGTCAGTGTTATAAACTATTTATGGCCATTCCTATGTAAGCCAATATTAGAAGCACACACACCCCTCCACATAGGCAGAGGAACAAAGGAACATGCAGAGCTGTATTCTGAATAGACAAGCTGTGCACTTATCTCCCCTCCCAGACACAAATTTTTAGCTCATGTTACCTTGTGTGTCGGAGAACTTGTCAGAAGTTATTCATGCTGATAACAGAGGAAGGAAGCACCAGAGAGAAATGACACTTAGAGCTTTGCAGAGAGACAAGTAAACACTACAGATATATGTGCTTAGTTCAAATTTCATGAATGGGGTTTACAACCGCTTTAAGAAACATTTTTTAACAGTTATTGAAGTTGGGGAAAAGGGAGACCTCTGCTACCACTGGCATATACCTATCCACCTATCTATCTCTATCTATGTACCTATCTATCTATAAGGATACCTGCCAGGTTGCTTACTTACACTTTATTATAAAAAAAAATCAATCAAGCAACACAAAAATATATTAATCTGACAGCCAGTTGCAACATACATTTGCTCACTTGGCTAAGCCATATTCATGTATGGATGTTAGTAATAAGTTGAGTAATTTCCGCTAAACAGTTGTAAGCTCTCAATTTCACTCATTAAAATTTGCTTGAAAAAATATTTTCTTCTTTATTTAGAAGGTGTGGGCTTTTTGGGGTGTATTTAGACCAGTTTTGATTTTTTTTCACAAAGTGTTATGTATACAGTATTTGTATTTTTGTGGTATGTATTTGATTGTTATTTGTGTACTGATGATTTTTAATTTAACTTTTTAAAGTGTTTGTTCTCCTTTCTGTAAAAAAAATAAAAGAATAAGGTTAATGAGGTTTCAAGACTAAGACAATGCCAGGATAGCTGAAAGCAACTTTCATGACCCCTAGGAGCCATTTAAAACCCATTGCACTCCATTGAAAAACCACCCATTGAAAAACCATCAAAATTCACTTTAATTTCACCTTCCTCATTGACCCCAATGCATGTCACTAACATTTCTTAGGGAGATGAAAACGTTCAGTTATGAAGGGGTTAACCTGCCAAACACCCCAAACATCAGCTTGTCAAAGAAACAATAGCAAATACTACAATGGTAGTCAGCACTATTTCCCTAAGATCTCTAAGCCAGGAATCTGCATCTGACAGTAGATTGTTGCCTGATCCATCTGCAAACAGCTGAACCAAGGAATTGTTCTTATTTCTTTTCAGAAGAGCGGGGAAGGGTTAGAAACTTCTAACTGTGTTTTTTTGTTGCTGCATTTGCCATCCAGTGCCTTGATAGCTGCACCCTCAGTTTCTTGCATAGGCATCAAAGAGACAAAAAGTAGGGGAAAATCCCCTCAAAGGGGGACAGAAATAGAAACCTGAAAGAAGTTAAAGGCTAAACGCAGTCAAAATCGCACACAGAAAAATCAGCACAAAGAACACAACTTACAGTTGGTAGGATGTGTACCTTGTGTTGATTCCTCTTCTGTTAGTGAAAATCTCTCCCTGTCCTGCCCCCCACCATAATCTTCTGGTGCAGTTGGGGGTTAAAACAACTAAGGAGCTGACGAAACGCGTTGTGACTTGGCAGCAACCAGGCTCATGTATACTGATCTAGCAATCCCACCGGAACCCATCTAACCTGTATAAATGTACAGAAGCTCCATTTGTTTATCATGTTTGTGACTGTTTTCTCTTAAATAAATATCTTGGGTTTTATAAAATTGTAGCACTTTATAGTTTATTTCATTTTTAACAACATTCGGCTGCAATGTGGGGAGGAGAGATGAGGCAGGGCACTGTGTTAACAGAAAGCAGACCGACCTACTGATTGTCTGCATTAACAGAGCGAGTTATGCTGATCCGTAAAAGGAGAGGCACATTGAGCAGGTGATTTATTGCCATTAAGAAGTGATGGAGGGACACTGAATCACTGGAATTACACTAAGGCTCGGTTCACACACAGGCGGCACGACTTGCAGGTCGCCTCAGCGAGGCGACCTGCAAACGACTGCCGGGGCGACTTGCGAGACGACTTCTGCATAGAAGTCTATGCAAGTCGCCCCAAGTCGCCCCCAAAGTAATACAGGAACCTTTTTCTAAGTCGGAGCGACTTGCGTCGCTCCGATTAGAACGGTTCCATAGCACAGAACGGGAGGCGACTTGTCAGGCGACTAGGTCGCCTGACAAGTCGCCCCAGTGTGAACCGAGCCTAAGTGTATGCAGTTTACTCTTTTGAAGAGTATTGGTGTATGGTCACCATCACTGGGAGGATTTGAACTAAGAGTTTTATATGAGTTATATTACATAGTTATATAGGTACAGGCGGTAATTTGGTTGAAAAAGACACTAGTCCATCCATTTCAACCAACATAGAAAAAAATAGAAAACCATACACTATACTAGAGGAAGGCAAAAAAACTCAATAAAAAGCATGATCCAATTTGCTCCAGTGGAGGAAAAAAGTCCTTCATGATCCCCCAAGAGTCAATTGTATTTTACCTGGATCAACTTTGCCTATAAATAATAGTATCCACTTATATTATGTGCATTTAGGAAAGAATACAGGTCTTTTTTTTGAAACAATCTACTGGGCTGGGCTAGAACCAGCTCATGAGAGGGAGTCCATTCCATATTTTCACAACTCGTACTGTGAAGAAGCCTTTCAGTATTTGGAGATTAAATCTATTTTCCTCCATATGTAAAGAGTGCCCCCTTGTCCTCTGTGATGACCTTAAGGTGAAAAACTCTGCACTAGCAGAGCAATATGAGAGCATAGATTTTTCTCTGTTTGGCACAATATTGGTCACAGATTTACATATTATTTTTCACTGGTTTATTTCAAAGGCTGTATTTTATGTGGGTTGAATTTTCCACAGTTAAACAAAATATATATATATTTTTTTATATTGGCAAAAGAATGGGGATGCCTGCCTTTACATGCACATGAACTTTAATGGCATCCCAGTCTTAGTCCATAGGGTTCAATATTGAGTTAGCCCACTCTTTGCAGCTATGACAGCTTTAACTCTTCTGGGAAGGCTGTCCACGGGAATGTTTGCCCATTCTTCCACATTTGTGAGGTCAGGCACTGATGTGGACAAGAAGAAGGCCTGGCTCGCAGTCTCTGTTCTAATTCATCCGAAAAGTGTTCTATCGGATTGAGGGCAGCACTCCAGTCAAGTTCCTCCACCTAGACTCGCTCATCCATGTCTTTATGGGTCTTGCTTTGTGCATTGGTGTGCAGTCATGTTGGAACAGGAAGGGTCCTTCCTCAAACTGTTCCCACAAAGTTGGGAGCATGAAATTTGTCCAAAATGTCTTGGTATGCTGATGCCTCAAGAGTTCCCTTCACTGGAACTAAGGGGCCAAGCCCAGCCCCTGAAAAACAACCCCACACCATAATCCCCCTTCACCAAATCATTTCGACCATGCATAAAGCAAGGTCCATAAAGACATGGATGAGCGAATTTGGGGTGGAGGAACTTGCACACAGTCCTGATCTCAACTTGATAGAACATCTTTGGGATGAATTAGAGCGGAGACTGCGAGCCAGGCATTCTCGTCCAACGTAAGTGCCTGACCTCACAAATGCGCTTCTGGAAGAATGGTCAAACATTCCCATAGACACACTCCTAAACCTTGTGGACAGCCTTCCCAGAAGAGTTGAAGCTGTTATAGCTGCAAAGGTTGGGCCAACTCAATGTTGAACCTTACGGAGCAAGACTGGGATGCCATTAACGTTCATGTGCATGTAATACTTTTGGTAATATAGTATATATACTGTGTATATGTGTATATATATATATATATATATATATAACAAAAATATAGACAAATATAAAAAAACACCACCAGTCCATTATTGTGAATGTGCACTTTTTCCTTCTTCCACCACCAAAAATGGGTTAACCACCTGGTGTTAATACCCAAACGACTATTCCATAAATACAATGAAAGAAAGTTTCGCCTTCAGATAAACTTTAATGATAATGATAATTCTTATGTAAAGCATGCTAAAACTATATGAACTAAGAAAAAGCATGTTTTTTCCAATTTTCTGCATTTTTTTATGCAGCAATGAAAAAAACAAAAAAAACAAAGCAAAGTAAAACAAAAAATGTAAATATTATAGACTCTCTGTTTGAACTTGTGACATGTACTGACAATGACTGAAGATGCCAGCTCAGTGTTTTGGAACAGTTGCTTGTAGTCCACGTCAAGAGAGCATGGAAAAGGGTGACAACATATGAAAAAGAAGTGTCTATGGATACACCTTGCTAGTAGGATTAGCAGGTGTAATTTAATTGAAAACAGGAACTATAAAAAAGGGAGTAAGCTTTATGACATTACATGCGCAACAACAGATTTGGTTTATTTGTGTTAGGGTTTGGATACACTTTTTAAGTCTAAATGATCAGATTCTTGTGTAAACCTGGTTGTAACACGTTAACTTTTAAGGATGCTTAAAAATGTATTAAATATAGAAAATTATGTTATCTAGGCAAAGGCTTCTTCACTAATAAAGATATCCTCAGTCCTATACTACATGTATTCATTCTATGCATGAAACACAATCAAGAATATAGGATGGGTGTATAATTAAATGGTCTGCCGCTTCAATTCATAGATCATATTTCATTCATAAAAGCTGTAGTATGGCTTCTATTAATAAAGGAGGAGGTGGAAAGTCAGACACTTTTAATGTGTGCCTGTCACAGCTCCCTCATCTCTATTACCCCCCCCCCCCCCCCATACCAGAAGATTATGGTGGCAAGGGTAGGGGGGCTCGATGGAGGAAGATATCATGGAATGCGGAAGCCTTCAGCACAAGGGACATGATGGAATAATAGTAAGTAATAAATGTCCCTTGTGCTGATTTTTAAAATGAAACGTAGGCTGTAAGGCAGAACTAAAGTCTGCGATACTTACCTTTCTTTCAACAGTCTGAAGACCCTTCTCAGAATCTTCTACTCGGCTTCTTCCAGGTGTCGGGCTGCAGCCATCTTCATTGGGATGACTGCATGGGATGACATCACTCCTGCATATGCACAGAAATTCAGTTATCCCAGTACACAAGATCTGTGCTGGACTGTAAAATGCACTTGTGCATCTTACTGTACATTCTAAAGAAGACTCTGCGCAGGCAGGTAGGTTTTTTTTATTGCAGAAGAGACATTGCATTGAGATTGTAGTTCCACTTAAAAAAAAAAACTACCAGGAGGAGAGGCCAGTTGTGTGATAATGTAATAGTACAGTGGCATAGCACAGAGGCACTCAGCCTGTATGTTGGGAACTGAAATATGATCCTAAAATCACATTTTCGGAAGCCACTTTCCTGTCATAGGAAAAAGTGATGCCCTGTTGTGGCAACTTGTGTGTTGCTTTCTACCTGGCAAGGCATTCTGCAGAACATAAGGCTATCAGGACAATTTTCAAAATGGAGGGAAGTACTGTCTTGCAGGGACCTTTGGTAGCTATGCATTGGACTCACAAGATGTGATAACAAAGGAGCAGAAAATCAGTAGCTCTCCTTTGTATACTGAAGGATTCTATCTGAAATAAATTTAGCAGTAAATTACTCTTGAAGATTGGGAGGCTGGAGTCCACATCAGAGGAACCAGTAGCACTGAATGTGGGCTTACCTTGACAGCCACTTATCTCATCTCTGTTCTGCAAGTTTAGTGTACCACAGATTCCTGTGGGACAAAGGTTTCCAGCTATGTTTGTATTACCACTACTATTCCTTTATGTTGGCTTATGGAATTTACAAATGCAGCAATTTAGAAATCAGATGATAGTTTTAGAGCTAGAAAACACTTTTTTATAGATAAAAAGTGCATTTTATATACAACTATATAGATCAGACCAAAATGAGGGACAAATGAGGAGGAAAGAGGGACAGAAGGACATTGTTCCAAATCAGGGACAGTCCCTCGAAATCAGGGAAAGTTGGGAGCTATGGTATTTGCACATGTACTTTGCATATGTATCACACATGCCTCATTCTAGGTCCCTAGCAATTGTGGCAGTAGCATTTGTTTCAGTCAGGTAAGGTAAAGGAAGGAAAGTTATTTACTTTATGAGGCTTGTTCACCACATAGTAACTGGATTTGGTACTAGTTTAGACTATCATGAGAAGCCTTTAGTTACACTTTAGGATGCACTGTCGCTGACTAAAATTGAGGCATTTGCCAAATGTTACAAAATTACAAGCTTCCAAATGGTGCATCAAAATTAAAAACACATTTTGAATTTCATGTGAACTAGACTGTGTTACAGAACAGGCATTGGTTTTCAGGTTTTGCAACTGTAGTGCAACCCACGCAGGAGCTGCTGGTGAATAAAGGGATTCCTCACCCTGCATAGCCAGGCAAACAGAATTTTCCACAACACTCTGGAGTCAAGAAACAGTCTTTGCAGCTTTGTTTTTGTATTTTATTAGGGAGTATTGAACTTGGATGGCGTTAAGGGTATTATGGGATGCCCACTTGACTTTAGCAGAACTTTTCCAGGGACAACTTCTTCTGTACGGTCTATTTACAAACTCATTCGCTCCTTCAGCACAACGCTTGCTTGAGCACAAAATTCCCAGGACCAGCTGGCACACTGGTAGGTGATCCGACAATAGGGCTCAGTCAGATTGGTAGCAAATGCCTTTTACAGGCAGGAACTGCAGGCCACTTTGGTAGTGTAGAAAAGTCCTAGTGTCTAGCTGTCCTGCTGTGGCTACTGATCCCAGCACCGCCTCTTCAGGCACTGCCAGCCCACCTGGCTGCAGTTGCCCCTTTCTCTAGCCCTCCTGGCTAAGCTTCCACAGTCCTCCTAGACTGACTCTGCATTAATCTCAGACTGCTCTCTCCCAGTCCTCCCGGGCTAACACCCACCAGCCCACCTGGCTGCAGTTGCCCCTTTCTCTAGCCCTCCTGGCTAAGCTTCCACAGTCCTCCTAGACTGACTCTGCATTAATCTCAGACTGCTCTCTCCCAGTCCTCCCGGGCTAACACTCACCAGCCCACCTGGCTGTCCTCTCCTTGGAGATCTCCCCCCGGACGTGTTTACTGGCTCCTGCTGACCTCACACTTGCTCCCGTGCCACTGGACACAATTTCTCCTTGGGTTTTCAGAGGATCCCTCCTGCACCCGAGCTCCCAGACCCAAGATCCCCCCCCCCCCAGACTAAGGGGTTGCCCTGAAGGGTCTCTGACAGCCTCCAAGCACTCTATCTCCAGTCTTCCACCCAAACTCTTCTGCCCAGCTGGGCTGACCCAGAGTATTTGAGGGGGCCTGCCCCCTGCCAACCTATCTGTTGGGGATTGGTCAGGCCCCTCATGAATACTCCAGACTATAGACTGGAATTGTGTTCTTCAGTTTCTTTGGTTACTACTAAGATTTATGAATACTGTAGTCAAGAATGATCTCCTAGTATTCAAGAGGATAGTCACGACTTGACTACAATGTTTAATAACAACTGTATGGAAGTTATGAAACCTCCAAATGGTACATTTAAACAAAAGAATTATATAGAACACATGAAACTCCACATGGCTGTAAATTTTCTGTTAATAATCCAAAATAATAATAATAATAAGCATAGTTATGTGAAGTTTTGTCCATTATTATTTTTTTAACGCTTGCATTAATCAGTCATAATGTGATCATCTAAATTATACAAAAAAGAGATATTTTTAATAAACAATACACAGAGCATTTAACATGCTTGGGGAAAACAAAATATTGCAAATCATCACCAAAACCCATTCCAATTCTGAATCGTGGAGGAAAAAAAATTCTGTTTGATCATCGGAGTTTGTTGTTATGCATGTTACTTCTGTCCTTTGTGAGTATTCAATTGGCTATTTGGTGTCTTTTAATAAATATTGAGTAATGCACTAGGTGTTTGCACCCTATGTGTGTTCTTTTGTAGCTTATGGTTGGATTTCCCCCATCTGAGGAGGCCTGCAACGTTGAAACATTGTCCCAGAGGAGGAAATATTGACCACACACACATCATCCAGTCTGATGATTGTCCCTTTGAGCGCTGGAGTAGTTGCTTGTTCTTTTGCATATGAGTATGGCTATTAACAGTATAATATTCACAAACTGTTCACAACAATTCATAGCAGTTTTGTACAAGAGGTTTTACTAGTTGCTAGTTATAAAGGTTCGTAGTATTTTAGGTTAATATTATCTCATTTAAAGTAGAGCTAAATGCAACATTATACAATTTACAAACAGGAAGACTAATTTTTGCAGAAAAGACATGCAATGCCTCTTCTACAATAAAATAAATATACCTGCCTGCTCTTAGTCTTCTCTGGTATGTAAACTGAGCTGCACATGCACAGTTCAGTATTCATTGCCAGCACAGTCGCTGAATGCTGGTGTACTATCGAGAAATGCCTCCCGTCGAAAAATGTCTCTGATGTGTCTGCGCATGCGCAATACCAAACATCACTCCAGCTGATACGTTGATCAGCTGGCGTGACATCAACACAGCTCATGTGCAGATTGTGGGAGGCATTTTTCGACAGGAGACAGTATTCAATGTAATAAAAACAGCGGAGGGAGACACTATGCAAACAGCGGAGGGAGAACGTACTTGTCAGACTCTGCCTCGCTGTTGCGGGGTGGGTTTTGCCTGTGTGTAAGGGCGCATTGCAACACACCCACAACCCGCCCCACAACAGCGAGGCTGTAGCTGACAAGTACGTTCTCCCTCCGCTGTTTGCATAGCGTCGGATAATGCCTCAGACGATCTGCGCATGCGCTGTGTTGATGTCACGCCAGCTGATCAACATATCAGCTGGAGTGTCATTTGGTACTGCACATGCGCAGATACATCGGAGGCATTTTTCGACAGGAGGCCTTTCTCGATAGAATGTAAATAAAATACTGCGCTAACAATCTAAATAAAAATAATGTTGGAGCAGCGACTAAAGTGTTATACAGCACAAACAGAATAATAACAAAAAAAGTCGCGCTAGTAAAGTGTAAAACAAAACACAGATAAGTGCCACAAACTTAAATTATATAAATACTGAAAAGACCTAAATGGTGTTATAGTACACCTATGAGTCAAACACACGAACACATATAATATTTAGAACAATGTCCATCCAATTGGTCCACAGCAAAGTGACATAAATTGCAAAAATTATACTAGTCCATAAATTGAAAAAAACATGAAAAATATCCCCAAAGGTGATAAGTGATGAAAGTTCTTGTTGCAGTGAACAAAAAGTGCATAGATGGGACCTCCACCTTAAAGAAAATGCTGCCGCTTACCAGAGGGAGTTGGTCCCTGATTACAGGGGACCGCACTGAGCAGACGGCTGTAACCCCAGCCCGGGATCTAACAGACAGGCACTAGATGGCATCACGTCCAACAGGCTCCACGTCATATATCCCAGCAGAGTAATGCAGAGTACTTTGTTTATCATAAGAAACAACAAAATGCTCCACATAGCGTAAAACCATATGACATTTATTGAATAAAACTTATGCCAAATGAACACTTACGGATCACCAGATAAATAACAGCATAAAAGAAAAGCCGGCCAGCTCCAAAATCAGCCCGTAGCTTCCGGGACTACACGAGGGAGGAGTCACGGAAGCTATGGGCTGATTTTGGAGCCGGCCAGCTTTTCTTTTATGCTGTTATTTATCTGCTGATCCGTAAGTGTTCATTTGGCATAAGTTTTATTCAATAAATGTCATATGGTTTTACGCTATGTGGAGCATTTTGTTGTTTCTTATGATAAACACGGGTCATTTGACTCTCAGATCTACATAGATGAGATCGGGGTGCCGGATGAGTTTAAGGCCAGGAATCAGGTGACAGCTGGGTTTGAGTCTCTTCTCTGGTGGGTGACTATAAATAAAAATTTTGACTGGATTAACTATATATACTATAACCAACAACGATTTGTAAACTATACTAGGGATGCTGTGAAGGGCCTAGAAGAACAGTTGGCCCCCACACCTCTAATGACATGGCAGAACTGAATGGTCTTAGATAGGGTCCTAGCTGAAAGAGGAGGAGTATGCAAAATGTTTGGTAGCATGTGTTGCACCTTTATCTCTAACAATACAGCTCCTGGAGGGAACGTGACCAGAGCCTTGGAAAGACTGACTACTCTATCGAATAAATTAACGGAAAACTCAGGTAATAATAATTCACAAACTGGCTTGAAGGATGGTTCGGTAAATGGACTGGACTTATCACATCATGTTTGATCTCAATTGCTGTGGCTTTGGCCGTTTTGGTCACTTGCGGATGTTGCTGCATTCTCTGTATTCAAGGACTTTCACAAAAACTGATTGAAACCGCAGTCTCAAGAACAATGTATCAAGCCCTTCCTACCTCTGAGGAGACCTATGTGGACATTGAAGCTCAACTTAATGACATACAGTCCGAAAGTGTATAACACAGGGACTATCATTGAAGTGTGTTGAGTTAAAATAGTCACACAAGAGGAGGGAATGTTAGAAAAGTTTTAAATGTTTATTGTGTGACTATTAGAAAAACAAAAACCCTGAGACTGATTTTTAAGATGACTTCTGAGCACGTTGTTGTATTAACTTGCTGTATCGTTTGCTTTAACTAACTCATTAGTAAGTTTTAGGATGATTAGGCTTAACCATATATGGTAGAACAAGACTGTACAGGAAACACTAATTAGCCAATAAAGTACCATTTTGTACCAGGTACGCTATCTGTGTTTCCTCAGCCAATAGAAGCGTTATAGCTATATTGTAGGTATTAGGAGGGGGGCTGTACATCCCTTTGTATGATTCTTACTGCATCTTTCAACTTGTAAGCTTTATCCTTTTGTGTGACACATCTGAAATAAATTGTCTGCTTTTCAATACATCTGGAGTTTGACTGATCACAGGAGAAGAATAATCCTAACATAACGGTCCCAACACTGAACCTTGGGGTACACCTCTGATAACCTTAGACCATTCAGAGTAGGAATCATTAACCACTATCCTCTGAATTCGGTATTTTAGCCAGTTTTCTATACATTGCTACCTATTACCTTACACATGAGCCGTGTGTGGGGAACTGTGTCAAACGCTTTTGCAATTCCAAGTATACCACGTCCACAGCCACCCCTCTGTCTAATGTTTTACTTACCTCTTCATAAAAAGAAATCAGGTTTGTTTGACAATTTCTGTCTTTCATGAGTCCATGCTGTCTTTTGCTTAGAATATTATGTATTAAGTGTATTATGCCATTATTTCACTGTTTGTGCATGCCCATTTCTTATCACTATGCTGCTATTATTTCCATGTTGTATTAACCACTTCAGCCCTGAAAGGATTTACCTCCTTAAATGACCAGGCCATTTTTTGCGATACGGCACTGCGTTGCTTTAACAGACAATTGCGCGGTCCTTCAATGCTGTACCCAAACAAAATTGATGTCCTTTCTTTCTCACAAACAGAGCTTTCTTTTGGTAGCATTTTATAACCTCTGCGTTTTTTATTTTTTGCGCTATAAACAAAAAAGAGTGACAATTTTGAAAAAAAAAACAATATTTTTTACTTTCTGTATAATACATATCCAAAAAAAAAAAAATATAAGAAAACAAATTTATTCACCAGTTTAGATCAATATGTATTCTTCTACATATTTTTGGTAAAAAAAATCACAATAAGCGTATATTGATTTGATTTGCGCAAAAGTTATAGCGTCTACAAACTATGAGATAGATTTATGGACTTTTTTTTTAAAAGTATTGCTTTTTTACTGGTAATGGCAGCGATCTGTGATTTTTAGTGGGACTGCGACACTGCGGCAGAAAAATCTGACCCAAAGTGACACTTTTTGGGGACCAGTGACATTATTACAGTGCAATAGAACAAAAAACTCCTGCGCATAAATGTGTTAGCTCGACAGTTCTAAGTTCAGGATGGACGGTAACTTTCAGCCCTGCTGCCCTCAAGGATAGGGATATCCTGGCGCTCAAACAAGAAAACAGAAAAGAGAGGGCGCACCAGCCTTGTGCATTATCCTTCAACAAGTTTATTTAAAAGAACACCTAATAAAACTACTCACAAAGATAGATGAAAATCACGCTTAAAATAGTCTTTGACTTGTGATAATCTGTCCACTGGTAGCAGTCTCCAGATCCTACGAAGAGGACATACAAACCACTGCTGGCTGACGCATTTCGAAGGTTACACCTTCTTCTTCAGAGCCTAGCAGTGTTCATCTCTTACAGCTACTTAAATATATGTGCTCATCAAGGAGGCATAAATCAGACAGACTCTGGTGCCCCTCCCATGTAGGTGGGCGATCCAAAGTCGTACCTTGGCACAGCATCATGGAAACCACCTCTGTACACATATACACACACCCACATATAGGGATGCGTAATGGGCACCCATGCACAACACACAAGTACACGCATGCGCCCAAAGGAGTTAATCCAAAAAAGCCCCTGCAGCTAAACCAGCCCATAGACACAGCAAAGACAACAATGATATCACGCTCTAACACATCCACACACAATGCGACACATCACCCCACCAGGCAGGCCCCAATCCCATGTCCCATTCATACAGTCACATGCATGAGCAAACTATGTGTAAAGATGGTGCACACCAGCCTGCACACGGAAGGCATTGGGAGGAAAATCAGAGCAACCAACATCAGCAAGGGCACCCACACGGGCATCCGCACCAACCCAACTCCTTTGGGTGCATGTGTGTACTTGTGTGTTGTGCACGGGTGCCCATTACACATCCCTATATGTGGGTGTGTGTATATGTGTACACAGGTGGTTTCCATGGTGCTGTGCCAAGGTCTGCCTTTGGACCGCCCACCTACATGGGAGGGGCACCAGAGTCTGTCTGATTTATGCCTCCTTGATGAGCACATATATTTAAGTAGCTGTAAGGGATGAACAATTAGGCTCTGAAGAAGAAGGTGTATCATTCGAAACACGTTAGCCAGCAGTGGTTTGTACGTCCTCTTCGTAGGATCTGGAGACTGCTACCAGTGGACAGATTGTCAGAAGTCAAAGACTATTTTAAGAGTGATTTTCATCTATCTTTGTGAGTAGTTTTATTACGTGTTCGTTAAAAAAAACTTGTTAAAGGATAATGCACAAGGCCGGTGCGCCCTTTCTTTTCTGTTTTCTTACATTATTACAGTGCTCAGTGCTAAAAAAATACACTGATCAATGTATAAATGACACTGACAGGGAAGGGGTTAATACTAGGGCGCGATCAAGGGGTTAACTGTGTTTACATAGGCAGATCCCCGTTCTGCCTCTCGATCGTGGGTGGCTGGCAGACATCGAGTCTGCCGGACCCACAGGCTGGAGCGCGTGCTTGCTGTATCTCATGCACGGACCGACGCACAGGTACGTCAGTTCATGCAGTTGGGCCGCCCTGTATATGTATATGTGCAGCGGGGGGTCCGGAAGTGGTTATAGAAGGGGTCCAGCCTCCTTCAGAAAAAATGAAAAGTCAGCAGCTACAAATACTGTAGCTGCTGACTTTTAATATTAGCACACTTACCTGTCCAGGGATCCTGCAACGTCAGCACCCCAGCCAATTTTTGCAGCCGGTGCTGCCGCCGGCATTGCTTCTAAGGGAAACCGGCAGTGGCGCCCTGAGGGGGGTGGGGGCAGATAAGCATAGCTTCCACTTTTGGGTGGAGCTCCGCTTTAACAGAATATGCTGTTAATAAGAATAAGCTAAATAAAGATATAATTGTAAACAGCGTTCATCCCGTAGTGAGCACTGAGCAGTACAGGCACCTTAATGGAGTGAATGTATTAAACCATCAATAGGAAGAACTCTTTCCTTTACTCGCTGTAACTGGAATCTTTGTTTCATGTTTCTGATGTATTGTGGAAGCTTATAGAACTAATATACATAAGGCCCAATATTTTCAATAGGCTGAATGCTCACAATACAAGTAAAGAAAAAAAATTACTTATTAATTATGGCAATGTAAATGGACACGATATTGTCCGTGTTATGGCAGAACATGTCATATACAGTACAAATATATTTATAGCAATAGATTGTTACCTTAAAACAGTATATAGTCTTACTGAGTTTAGTGCGTTAAATATTTCTGTTATGTATATTTTTACATGATGGCTTTACAAATATACATGTTACTTACAGTATATACAAATAAACACAGGCACCAATTGTGAGCATAAGCACTTATGTAAAGCAAAGTCCCCAATTTGTGCATATCCATTGGATGATTTTATGTTAAATTGATATTATTACATTATGTGATCCAAGAGGTTCACCAAGAACACCATATCTGCAGGCACTGGTAATAGACTAGCCTAGTTATATATTCATAAATATAAATTCACAAGGTTTCCTAAAGGAAAATACCAAAAAATTAGGATACTGTCTTATAGCTAGCAGCAAATTAAATTACTAAATACAACCAACTAACACTTTCAACTACATTTCTTGCAATGGGTGGGGATCACATTTGGAGTCCAGTACATGTCATCCTCATATTTTTGTGTCTATGTTTTTTTTTTGTTTTTTTTATAAATTCTTTATTTTTGTTTTTTCATATATCAAAACATTATACAATCATATCAAATAAGGATTCATAGTGAACAACACCACAGTTATATACATTTAGTTTTTTCTTCTTATCTTAATCCTAATTGATATTAATTATCATGTTACATGCTCAATCTCTTAACAAAATAAACACCATTTCTTTTTCCTTTCCAAGAACAAGTCCTGGTTTTGCCTCTATAGGCAGAGAGATAAACAAGGAGAGAGAAAAAAAAAACATTGAATCCTCCTCCCCCTCACCCCCATAAGACCCATCTCAGCCATATTCACTGCCCAGTCTCTAACTATTAAATTACTATCTCAGGATTGACCAACATTACTCAGATAGGAGAGTCTGTTCCCTATATTGAAAGTATGGATTCCAGATCCTCCAATATTTTTCCTCCTGTTCTTTCAGTGTCATAGTCAGATCTTCCATTTGTTGAATTTCCGAAACCCTTGCCATCCACTGTAATCTCGTTGGGGATATATTACTTTTCCACAATACTGGAATACAAGCCTTTGCTGCAGTGAGCAAATGTTTTAACAGTGAGTTTTTATATTTTTCATTTGACAATGGGGTGTCATGCAAGAGAAAGGCTGCCGGATTCTCTCCAAGAGACACACTCGTAGTCGTTTCAACGGTTTCCTCAACCATCTTCCAGAATTCCCTCAACATTGGACATTCCCAAAAAATATGTATCATGGTGCCTTCAGATTCCTGACATCTCCAGCATACATCTGATACTTGAGGAAATATCCAATGCAATGCTGTCGGTGTTCTATACCACCTTGTAAGGATTTTATAGCCTCCTTCTTGATGTCTACTCGTCAGTGAGGCTTTGTGAGAGAAAAATAAAATCCTATCCTTCTGTGCCTGTAAGAAAGATACCCCCATATCTCTTCCCCAACATTGCAGAAAAGGCAATTTATGTGGGGCCTCTATTTCAATTAGCAGGGCATATAGATATGACAGTGAGTGTTTCAATGATTCCCCCTTTAAACATATGTGTTCAAAAGTCGAGGGGTCACGTATTAAAGTAGGGATTCTTAACTGGGATCAAATATACGTATTCAACTGTAACCAGCGAAGGAAATCTAGGTCCGCTGAGAAATTGCCTTCAATCTCTCTATTTATCATCAGTCACCCTTCTATTGAAAAATGAAAAAGCCTACTAATGCCCTGTCTTAACAGGGCCTTAAAACGGGGATCTGTCATTCCTGGTTGAAAAGTCGATGTGCCCAGAACTGGAACCATGGGTGTCTATGCTGACTCTGTTTTCTTTATCATGCTCCTTATCAGCACAGTTTACTGGGAGCCCACATTGGATTATTAAAGCTGTGTTCTTCCTGTTGTTAGTAATTCTAGTGCTGTAACATGCTGAGTAGGAGAAGAATTCTAATATGAGAATAAAAATTCAGAATTCACCAGATGATTTTTTTTTCGCTTTTCTAAAAAGATTATGTAGCCATTGTAGACCCAATAAAAATCTGTGAAGTTCTTCTTTAATGTCTCCGCTCTTATGCATTGATGGATTCATCCATGTAATGGTCTCCAAAGTCCACTAGGATACATCTGCCTGCAGCACATGCCAGCGGGAACATTCCACAGGTGATTTGTTACACATCTCCTGCCAGTGAGCCATACCAGCCTCGGGTGACCCAGCACCAATTAATACACGTCCAAGAATTTGGGCACGATTATAAATTCGACCCTAGGAAAGAACAAAATTGGCAATTACATTTTATGAAGGTTAAGAACATCATGTCTCCGCTTTTCCTTCTTTCCTCAAGACTGTACATATTAAAGCGGCGTTCCACCCAAAAATGGAACTTCCACTTTAAGTACTGGTGATCCCCTGACATTTTTTTGAGGGAGGAGCGGGTACCCTGTTTTTACAGGCACTCAGCTCCCACTTCCTCCACTGGCACGGGAAGGAAGATCACCTCTCCCCCCTCCCTCCCTTCAATCTTCTGGGACACCTCACAGCTCCCAGAGGATTGCCCAGCCATTTACAGCTTGCAGCGTGGCTCGCACATGCGCAGTGCGCTCCCGGCTGTGAAGCCACAGCTGGACGCCCACAGTTAGAATGCCGGTGCCTCGGAAAGGAGGGAGAGAGGAGTGAGGCTTCCTGCACCCACATCACTGGAGCGTGGGACAGGTGAGTGTCTGATTATTAAAAGACAGCAGCTATACTTTTTGTAGCTGCTGACTTTTTTAATGGGTGGAACTCCACTTTAAGATCCTGCAAGATTACCCTGTGGGAATTGAGGTCTTTAGAACTGTACGCAGTGTTCTAAATGAGGTCTAACTGAACATCTATACAGGGGAATCAGGAGGACAGAGGTTGGGATTCCCCTATATTAGTTAGTTAGACCTCATTTAGAATACTGTGCCCAGTTCTGGAGACCTCACTTACAAAAAGATATTGATAAAATAGAAAAGGTCAAGAGAGTTACAACAGAAATTATGAAAGGTTTGAGGGATAAAATATATCAGGAGATTGCAGGAACTCAATGTAAAAACCTTATAAAGTAATTTTTTAACCAAAGTAGTTGATGCTTGGAACAGAGTTCCAACAGAGGTAGTAAGTCAATCTACAATAGATACATTTAAACATCAGACAAACAGCTCTATACTCAGACAAAAAAAATGAAAAAGTAAAAAAATCAAAAAGGGTCAGACTCAATAAATCACTCGGTCTCCTTTTTACATCACTCTTCTATGTTTCAATGGGGTTGATTTACTAAAACTGGATAGTGCAAAATCTGGTGCAACTCTGCATAGAAACCAATCCGCTTCCAGGATTTTTATTTGGCAAAGCTTAATTGAACAAGCTGAAGTTAGAAGCTGATTGGTTTCTATGCACAGCTGCACCAGTTTTTGCACCAGTTTTAGTAAATCAACCCCTATGTAACATATGGAAAGCAGGAAGTTGCACACCGATAATGTTAGATCAAATCCAACTTTATTAAAGCTGGACAAAGTACACTGCAGCCCTACTAACATGGGCTTGATCTGGCATCATGGCTGTGTGACTTATGCCGGACACAGATGGTTTGAATCCTGGCCGGTTCAGCAAGGACCAGTTGAGATTCAAACCATGTATGGGCAGGCTAAATGTACCCAAGTTAATCAATCAATCAACTTGGGTACAATCAGCCTGTCGGATTTACATGTGATTATTGCTAGCAGCTTTTATAGCCTGCTAACAGTAATCACTGTGTTCTCCCAGCTGGGACGGAATCGTAGTTGCATCTATGACCGGCTTTACTGCTTTCCTGCTGAATATCTAGAGCATGGTTGGACTTCCTTTGGTCAGCATCCAGAGTTCCAGAGGCAAGGGTTTTTAATACAGGCATGGAGTGGTGAAGACTCTCTATATATCTATATAACATCTAGCACAAAAATGAAGTGGGTAATTTTAACCCGCAAACGTCAAAAAAATGTACTAATGTCTATTAATTTCGGATTCTTGGCCAACTGACTTGATATCATGCTGGGTGTACAGTTACAAAAGGGGAACCTGAGGTCTTGATCCTCTGTAGTGTGTTATATCAGGGGTCCCCAACCCCCAGGCCATTGCCAGGCCACACAGCTGGAGATGAGCGGCGACCACGGTCCGCACAAGGCTCTAACAGACCGCAGTTGTTGCTCACCTCCTGCTATCTGGTTATGTCCGTGTGTCCTCTTCCGGGTTCTCCATCTGCCCAACCGACAATGTCAACCAATCAGCAGGGCAGGGGATGGGAGAAGCTGCAGATCGAAATAGAGAGCTCCTCCCACCCCCTGCCCTGCTGATAGGATGACATCGTCAGCCAGGCAGGCGGGCGGAGGAGCTGGGAGAGGACACATGGACTGTTAACAGCCTCTTCTCTGAATATCTCTCGATGTTAAAAAGGAAAGGAGGGGAGGGGGCAGATTGCAGGGGCACTGTAATGTAAAGGGGGCACTGAAATACAAAGGGGACTGCACTGAAAAAGGGCACTGTTACAGTTCCCTTTATATCACAGAGCCCCCTTTACATCACAGCCCCCTTTACATTACAGTGCCCTCTTTACAGTGCAGTCCCCTTTATATCACAGTGCCCCCTTTACATCACAGCCCCCCTTTAAGTTACAGTGCCCCCTCCTCAGTAAAGAGGACTGCACTGTAAAGGGGCAATGTAATGTAAAGGGGGGGCTGTGATGTAAAGGGGGACTGTGGGCACTGATATAAAGGGGGGGCTGTGTTGTAAAGGGTTGTGGTGTGAAGGGGGCTGAGGACAGACTTTGTGAATATCCCATTCCCCGACCCGTCCACCACAACCATCATCCTTGTCCAGCCTGCAAAATATTGTGTGGGAAGACTCTAATTTGATGACCTCTTAGGGAAATGTAACCCCCCTCAAAGAACATATCAGGAATAAACAATCTGATGTGCCCTTGAGTGTTTATGGATTTAGGAGAATAATTTAAAGCAGAATTGAAGGCAAACAGCTACATTTATTTAAAAAATACTTTAATCTGAACTGTCTTACTTGCTTTTCTCTACTGCAGTCAAAGCAATATAAGTTAGTCAAAGACCCTCCCCCCAGCCTGTGAATGGATAGTGAAGGTCTAATTAATTTCCAACTAATGCCATGTCCTCTCCCAATATTAACCTTGCTGTACAAGGGGATCACAGGAAGGTAATATAAAGACAGACTAAAGAACATTGTAGAAATTCAGTTGAGGGCTTTTCCACATAAGTGGCAGTTTCTACTGCCCTCTAGAAAGCAATCCGTGTTGGATCAGTTTTCAGAGGGCAGTAGAGTAGTAGCTGCCAAGCACTGAGGAGGTGATCCTGTCACTTCTCAGATGCCCATTTTTTGTTTAATCCCAACGGGGATTTTGCATAGTAATACTGTGTCGCAACCATGAGTCAAAGTGGTTGGCTCATGGTTGTACCACAGTCCTATTGACATCAATGGGCGAGTCTGACGGGTGCTGGCAACTTTCAAAGCCAGGTTTAAAGTACTGTAAATGGACAGAGATGTAATAGATAGAAATTGTGAATACCTTTGTTTAAAAATATTTACAAAAAGCCTTCAAAGGATTGATCACCCACCTGCATAATTAGGAACTCCAGACACAGACTTTGATTCTGCATGGCTTCCAGCGGAGCATCAAAGAGGAATGGAGCATTCCACACAGGGGAGGAGCCTGACACTGTCCGGGTCTCCTTTATAACTACTACCTCCTTGTCTTGGATCAGTCGTATGCTCACAAAGTGGTCTAGAGTTGGAGACAGATTACATGTATGAGGAACAAAATGGAAAGTGAGGGTGGAGATGACAATTAAAGTGTATCTATGGTCAAAATTAAAAATTATTTATTAATTTCCACATTCTAATTTCATGTATTTATAGTCTACTCCTATTATTCTGAAGGATCTTGATTTTTGTAAACTTGTGAGGTTTCCTATACTTTTACTTCCCTGAATTCTGTGACACATATTCACTATGCCTTGTGAGAAGGCATTGCTGTGTCACAGAATTCACAGAGGAGGAGTTTCAGGAGGCAGCATGGTACCATGGGATATGCAGTCCTTAGAAATTGAAAGTAAATCACAGAAAAGAAGCTGCAAAGCACGCTGGGAATGTAGGAAGGTGTGGAAAAACAGGGCCAGCAGATAGGCAGCACAAAATGAAAGGAGATTTTTCAAGTAAAATAATATTGGATTGTCAAAAATAACGATTGTTTGTATTGTTATTGCAATGCTGATGTTTTAAAATGAAACTACCGTATATGCTGTGACCATAAAACTCCTTTAGGAAATTACTATTATTAGTACTATCTATTAGCAGTTAGTCACATTTAATTCGACTTATTCTGTTAAAGGATAATTTCACACTATTGCGAATTAGATGCGGGTTTCTGCGCATTCAATTTGCATGACAAGAGATTGTGACTGGCTCTCAATGGAGCCAGTTCGCACAGCTCTGGGACGGCTGCGGAGCGAATTGCACAGTCCTGTGCGTCTTCTGGTCTGTTTCAGGTCTGAATTCAGCCAAAAATTCCGACCGAAATCGGACCTGAAACGGTGAATGGGGACGCACCAGACCCCTGCTGTGAGCTCCGCATGGAGATGTGAACCCAGCCCTAAAAAAATAAATGCACAATTTTTGCAGGTTAGAAATGTGCATTTATTTTTTTTCTCTAAGGAGCCTGCAGAGCATTGCACCCAGGATCAGCAAATCGCAGGTGCAATGTCCAGCTCCTGCAGACTCTTCGAATAGATGTCTGCTCGTACCTCATACGGTCAGACAGTTTCCTGAGAGCAGGAAGAAACAACTACTAGGACATTCACCAGTGCCCTCACAACTCATTGGAAACTACAAGCCATCAGCCTCAATGGCTCATGGTACATGTTGGCATTAACAACTTCAATACTGGGCACTTTCACCCCCTTCCTGCCCAGGCCAATTTTCAGCTTTCAGCGCTGTCACACTTTGAATGACAATTGCACGGTCATGCAACACTGTACCCAAATGAAATTTTTTTCAGACAGATAGAGCTTTTTTTGGTGCCATTTGTTTATATTTTGCTTAACAAATTAAAAAAAAGGGTAAAAGTTTAGAAAAAAACGTTTTTCTTAGCGTTTGTAAAATTTTGCAAATAAGTAATTTTTCTTCTTCTTTACTGATGTGTGCTGATGAGGCTGCACTGATGGGCTGCGTTGATGGGCACTGATGGGCACTGTTGGGGTGCACTGATGATCAGGGCACTGATTATCAGTGTGAAGAATGTACTGAGAGAGCCTTGCCGCTTACTGGCACTCCTTTCCTCACACAGACACTGCGCGTGAGCAAAGAAATGCCGATAACCAGCAGCTGGTCTTTCATCTATAGTGTGGTACTAAAGTGGTTAATTCACAGGAAACTGTGAATGAATGATATGGCCGTGTGGACGGAGCCACACATGGCCACGTTGTTTTTAAATTGTGACAGCAGGTGCAAGGAGAAGATCCCCAGCCCAATGTCACAGAAAGGGGGGCAGCAGGGGGAGAGCTGCAGATGCTGGAAAATGTTCCACTCTAAGGCCCCTTTCACACCAGCGAACCGATCGGATCACCCATTGTTTTCTATGGAGCAGCAGATGTCAGTGGACATGTGTTTGCTGACTTCCACCAGCATCCGATCCGATCTGCTAAAAACAGACGGATGGGGATACTTCGCTATCCATTCGGCGTATCAGATGACAGTCGGATGGGAACGCACAGCCAGTCTGTTTCCATACGACCGCCCCAATGAGAACCGTGACCTGTCATCCGGCTGCTCAGCAGGGATCAGCTGAGAGATCCCCCACTGAGCAGCAGGATCCACTTGATAGATTCCGCTCTGTCTGAAAGGGGCATAAAAACGGGTGGAGCATGTTACATGTTCCAAAAGTGAATATATATATTAAGATGTCTCCAACATTACACAACAAGTCCAACTGAATGTGACCAAGTCCTGGGAGATATACCATGACCGGGATAAATGAGAACCTTCACAGACATTATTGGCTACTATTATTAGTGACTAAAACAAATTTTATTATACCACGACCAAGCTGCACAAATAACCATTACAGTCACGTTAATGCGGCACTCATTATTCAGTGTTATAATGTTCACTGTGCAGTCATATGACTGAACAGAAGTGACTCCATTTTGTGCGGCCATAAAGTCAAATAAATTCATATATCTTAACTTTGTTTATTCAGACTTGAGTTAAGTCAACTAGTTCTGTTTTACAGCTTTGTAACAGGTTTTCTTTAAAGCACATATACAGTCAGGTCCATAAATATTGGGACATCGACACAATTCTAATCTTTTTGGCTCTATACACCACCACAATGGATTTGAAATGAAACAAACAAGATGTGCTTTAACTGCAGACTTTCAGCTTTAATTTGAGGGTATTTACATCCAAATCAGGTGAACGGTGTAGGAATTACAACAGTTTGTATATGTGCCTCCCACTTTTTAAGGGACCAAATGTAATGGGACAATTGGCTGCTCAGCTGTTATATGACTGAGAGGATCTTGGGAGGATTAGATTTCATGTAAACACAGACTAGATTGACTGTCGGTCGTGGGAAAACACAAAACGCGACAAAATCGTGCCTCAATGTAACTGTGTTTTGGGGCCGACGGTCAAAACGTTCCTATCCTGAACGAGATTCTTCCATGTTCAGGAAAGGGAGGTTGAACCTCTCCTAATCAGAGATTCCCTCATTTTGGAGGGATTTTCTTCTCAACCAGCTTCTAAACAATTGTAAAAGCCTATGTGTACATTGGCACATAGGCTTTTATGAAGTTGAGTTTAGGAGCTTTGGCAAAAAAAAAAAAATGCCAAAAGCTCCTAAACTCAAGTTTAGAAGCTGTAGTGTACATGAGCCCTTATGCCATCAGTCTGCTGCAGGCATGCATAAGCATTTCTTCAGTCACCTACCCCAGTGATTACATATTTGTACTGTTGTTACATTGTCACAAGGCCAGGGGAAATATCAGAAGTATCAGGGGCCTATTCTGTGTGAGGCCTTCTGTATACACACAACCAAGATCGTAATACTGTGCAAGCACCAGGATATACATGAATATATCATCTATATATCAGCAACCTAGTTCAGAAAGTAGATGATGAATCTGGGTGATGCCTGAACTAACATGGTGCTGGAGAAAGAGGAAAGCATTGTCAGAGGAATACTGTGTATTTTCTCTGTGAGAGGTAATAAATACCTGTATCCATTACACAATACATAGCATGCATGCAATCAGCATGAAAGAAATAGATCTAAGGCCAGGTCTCCTTTAATGTGTATTTCTGCTTTTGCAGCCAATTTGTGATAATACATATTTTATATTGTTGTTACACATTCCCATTCGCATAACATGACTTTAAATAGAAATATTCAAGAACTGCAGCTTACCTACAATAGATTCTCTTCTGTGGAAACTCTTGGACTGAAAAATCCTAACTGGTGCTCCCTGTGGACTTATGTTTGCCATAGTTAACGTAGAAGTAGAACTAAAGGCATTTTTTTCCCATTTTGATTAGAGTAATGGTGGGTTATAACCCCTGTCAGTTTGTTTGTTTTTTTTCCATCTGTGACCTATTGGGAATATTTCCCTACACTTCCTCTCCCATAGCCAAAACAAGGAGTGAGAAGAAAATCCCTCCAAAATGAGGGAATCCCTGATTGTCATCAGGGTCACCAAATCTAGTGTCCCCATTGACAGATTTCCCCTCTGTGCCGGTTAAGGTGACAACTCAAAATTTGTTTTTTTTTTTTTACCTTCACGCTTGTTGATAATTTAAACAGGATATAATATTGTGAATCTCCCTAACAAGGACACAGACAACAATAAAAACTTGACACGTTTTAATCCCTCTCTATGCTATCCAAAATAAAAAAAAGGTTTTGCCTTTAGATAGACTGTAACCCTGCTGGGGCAGATTTCATTATCACTTGTAAACTAGATAAGCAGGATTGTCTTAAACCATTTAAGATCTCTAGGCCTGTATGGTTGATTGTATGTGATTGCACATTTCCCCCACATTTGTCCCCTACTTGTACATCTATTCAAAAGTAAAACTGTGAAATAAACATTTGTGTTTACGGAGCACACCTTCTCCAGTCTTATACTTATCTGTCCAAGATCCAGTAAAATATCACTCACTAGATCACAAAGCCGCTTGTCAAAGTATTCCCAATCAAGCCCATGCATGCGCTCTGCAATGCTATCGACTAAATACTAGATTGTATGGTATTGATAAATTTAAGGATCTGCTGCCCTCTACTGTCTGTAAGTGGCTCTGCTGCTTAAATTTCACAGAGATTGTTCATGCACATCACTTCCTGTCTTTGTGTGTGGGCCAAAACCCTAGAAGGAGGAAGTAGCTAGGGAGATAGAGAACTGAGCCACACTACCCTTTACACACAAGGGCTGCTACCATTGCTGTATTTTCATCCAGACCAGAAGCAGAGACTATTAGGAAAGTATTCTTATGTTCTAATAGTTTAACTACATCTGCCCATAGCTTCTTGAATGTGTATCCAGACACTTGTGACAGACTTAAATCTGTCCAATTATTATTATCTCACATGCTTAGTGTCACATAGCTAGGTCTGGGCTACTGTATGTGTGTAGTGGTCACCTTCCGGTATATTAGTAAGTGAACTTGTTTATTGCAATAGAGTTTATATGCAGCTCCTGTTAATTTTAGTTAACCCTGTCCTTTCTGGTCTGGGATTCTATAGCTAGTTTTAGCTCTAGGCTCAATAATCAGCATAGGCTAGAGACAGGTTAGGCATCCGATGGCCACTTCTTATAGTTAGAGATCCAGTTGCATGTCAGATTGGGGACTATTAGAGACTAAAGAGCAGAGTAGATAGGTGACTGAGTTCCAGTGCCACACCATAGTTTCTGCGTGTAAGAAGCTGCATTCCAGGCCAGTTGGACAATGGCTGAAGGGTCTCTAATCACCGCAGATCTTATTTACAAGTTTTTGACACATGCTCATCCTTAGGCCAACTGGACTTTGCTGCAACATTGGCCGGGGATAGCTCTACTAATAACTAGATAATTATACCATAGTACTAGGGTATATATATACTCGGGTATATATATATGCTCAATTCCACCAGGACTCCTATCGGGCCCATTGCTGTACATTGGATGTATGTACTGGTATTAATCCCTTTGTTAAAATCTTTTTTATTTCTATACTGGTGTGTATCTATAAACTTATGGTTATTTGCTGTTTGCAGTAGTTCCTCTGCTCCCAATAAAAAAAAGTAAGTCTCTTTTATAGGTATTTAGAGACATTACAACAAAGAGAGTAGCAGTGAATATGAGCACAGCGCCCATGTGGGGGCAGCACTCAAAAGTCAAACACCAAAAAATATAGTGGAAATCACTACAGTTCCTAAAGTGTGTGGCTAGAGCACTAAGCTGATATGAGAAAGATAAAACCTTGCCCCAAAAAACAAAGGACTCTCCCTAAAAGAGTTAAGGGTCCCCAAGAAAAAAACAAAGAGTATCCTTGTGCAAAATACCACAGTAGAAGGAGTAGAATATGGCTCGTCAGATAGTAGACGTCGTAGCAGTGGAGAGATCATCTAACCAGCATGACCAGACTTTAGAAAAGAATTTTGGTACAGTTTCGCTTATGGAATGTATCTCAGTATAGAGGTAAGTTATGCAGCGTACACACGGTCAGACTTTTCGACCGGACAGTCGAAAATCTGACGGACTTCAGATTTGGAACATGCTTCAAATCTTTACGTTGTAACTCCGCCGGACCCAGAAATCCGCTCATTTGTATGCTAGTCCGAGGACAAAAACCGATGCTAGGGCAGCTATTGGCTACTGGCTATCAACTTCCTTATTTTAGTCCGGTGTACTTCATCGCGTACTAATCCGTCGGACTTTGGTGTGATCGTGTGTAGGCAAGTCCATTCGTTAAAAAGTCAGTCGGAAGTCCATCAAAAGTCTGGTAAAAGTCCGTCGGAAAGTCCGTCGGACCAGTCCGGTCGAAAAGTCCGAACGTGTGTACGCGGCTTTAGAGTTCACCAGCTGCTTCCAAAACTGGACAGTGGGAGGAGAGGATTTTTTTCAAACACATAGTGATAGCTTTTCTAGAGTAGAACAATAGAAGGCTAAGGAAAGTTCTCTCTGCCACAGTAGGAACCAAGTCCTCCACCAGACCTAACAGGCAGAGTCTGGGCTTTGAGGTAATAGAAAGCTGGGCCATGGCATTAATGACGATAATATTACTCCAGTAGGGAGTAATTGCCCGGGAAGGGCCAAAACATATGAGAAAAATATCCAGTTAATTGAGTACAATGCCAACAAGCTGGGGAGATTTTTTGGTTCATCTTGAGGAGCCTGGAAGGGGTAAATTAAACACAATGTAGGATTTTGAATTAAATGAGTTTATCTCTAGCAGACAGTAGTTGTTTGAATGTTATGTACCACAAATTAAAAAAGGCTTTATTAAAATAAACTGATCCCCATGTGGGAACAAGAATAAAAAAACCGCAAACACTACACCATGGGTGAAGCCGATACCAGGAAGAGCTTTCCCGCAGCGTGCGGTCCAGCTGTGTTCCAGGCTCGCTAGCTCCGTACCCGGAAATTACGTAAGTGCGTAGCCCCGCCTTTGGCCGCCTTTGATAACGTCGATGACGAAACGCGTAAGGCGGGGCTACGCACTTACGTCATTTCCGGGTACGGAGCTAGCGAGCCTGGAACGCAGCTGGACCGCACGCTGCAGGAAAGCTCTTCCTGGTATCGGCTTCACCCATGGTGTAGTGTTTGTGGTTTTTTTATTCTTGTTCCCACATGGGGATCAGTTTATTTTAATAAAGCCTTTTTTAATTTATACTACACTATGAAGTGATATCTTTTCTTATGAGGATTTTTTTCTCTGGCGATGCCCCTTCTTGGACGTGGTGGTGGAAGGTGTTATGGATGATTGACCTGGGAACCCTGGGACAGAGGATAACCATATTTCAGCAACCACGGGATACCATCCAAGAGGACAGCATTGGAATCTTATAGTGTCTGTCACCCCTGTAGGGGTATTGGGAGCCGGTGAGTGGGGAGCCAAAAGGGGGAGCACAGAAGTCACGGATATCCTTCTTTGTGGGCACACAGTCACCAATGCAGTTGGAACTTTGTTCTGATATCCCTTTATATATTTTTAAATATACAACTTTTTATTAGACTTTTTGAATTTTTTACCTTATTTTTTCTTTTATCTATTATCAATTTCTCCTACTGGCTTGCATTTGTCATCTACTTTTGGAACACATTGGACTAATTACAGAGTTGCACATGCACTACATATATAACTAATAGCACTCAATGGTTAGCACTTGCAATTGATTAATACTTCATACTTACCCACTATATGCGGATGGGATGTTTTCATTTTTTTCATTTTTTCACATCTTTCAATTTTTTGATGGTATTAATCAATGTATGAGCAATGAGATTTGTTGCACTAATTTACTTTTTGCGTATGGTATTTTAACATTCACTTTATTTTCTTTAGTTATTCACTGTATTCACTTATATACCCCCCCATAAGGGAGCGCCATAACCCCCATCTACACTTTGATACATAGTCCTCTCTGCCCCCCATGTTCCATCACATATGTTGCATTGCTTCACCCCCTCTGCACTCATGTTTAGGGCAGGACGGAGACAGCGGAGAGCAGACAGAGCAGAGAGCCCAGTGTCTGGCCACATTACAGGGAACACCCCCTCCAGGAGAGCTGTGCATGCCAAGCCCCGCCCCTCCTCTGCCCCCCGGCCATCGGGATCCCTTCTCCGGCTCCGCATCCCGAGCCCCACAGGCAAACTAAAGCTTCCATGCTGCGCCCTCTCTGCTATGGGGCGCAGGGTGGAAGTTTTAGTTTGCTAGCTGGAGGGACAGACAGGTCTTTTAAAAATCTGAATCCCTAGCGAGTGGCTGGGGATCCGGATTTTGCCCACCCTGGCACCCTAGGTGGCTGCCTGACCTACCTATTGCTACCAATGGCCCTGGGTAAGTATAACATGTTTGTTATTTTAAAAAAATAAAAAAGTTAAACCTTTACAATCACTTTAAATTTACAGTGAAGAGCATTGAAAGGAAGCAGGCGTCAGTCCTTGACTATGTTCCAGTGTCTTGATTTTGTATGCTCTCAATTACTTTGATTAGATTACTGGTTAATTTCACTGGAGGGGAATCCCTTCTGTTCACAGAGGTTATGTCCTGGGTGGAGGCACTACCAACTTTCATTATAAGACATGCTTAATGCAATATCCTGTTTGGGGAGGGCCATTTGTCATAACGCTGCACCCCCACCAAACAGAGAACTACATAAGATTCCAGAATTAATGCGTAGGCCTAGTCTGCGAGATTTTTTTGACAGGCAGCTCTAGGCAGTGAAATGTCAGAAGATCAGGACAGATACGTATAAGACTGGGTAGGGGTGCTGTGGTATAATTGTAACTGCTCCTTTGATGCAGTTACACTTTAACCCATACAAATATACAACAGTAAATTAAAATTTTGTGATTTCTTTGCCCCTTCATTCATGAATGCAGTTCTTAATAATGTGGCCTTTTACCTGGTGCTCCAGGAATACGTGTAAGTTTGCCCAGGCTTTCGGCCTTCTGTACCATCACTTTGATACGACTGGCCAGTGACTGATGCTGCAGGAGGACCAGTATCTGTCCTGGATATTTGAAGGTGGACGTAGGAGAGGAAAACACATCCATAGTGCTCAAACTCTGATCAAAGAAAAGGAAGTCACAGGCTTTTATTATTAAGTGAAGTAAACCCCCATCAAAATGGAAAACTACAGAACAATGCAAAATATTGTTAATGTATCCTGATTACAAACATCCAGCAGGCCTTTATACATTCCAGAAAAGAAGTCAAATTCATCAACTAAACCCTTCCCTAGGTGAATTCAGTAAGAGCCAGTTACAATTGTTTTGTTTTTGTCCAGTGTATACCTTCTCTTAATCTTAGTTTGCAAGAAAATTAAGGTTAACCAAAAAAAAATAAGGTTTTCATATTGGCTATATAAAATGTTACATAGTTGGTAAGGCTGAAAAAAACACCAGCCCATCCAGTTCAACTGTGGTGTGTGAGTGTGCTTGTGTTTATGTCAATAGTACATTGTATATCCCTGTGTGTTGTGATTGTTAAGGTGCCCATCTAATAGTTTTTTAAACTATTGACGCTTCCTGCTGATACCACTGCTTGTGGAAGGGAATTCTACATCCTTACAGCTCTGACAGTAAAGAACCCTCTATGCAGTTTCAGGTTAAACTGCTTCTCTTTCAATTTCAGTGAATGGCCACGTGTCTTTTTAAACTCCCTTTCACTAAAAAGTTTTTTCCCTATGCTAGGGTTACCAGTACGGTATTTGTACATCGCTAGCATATCTCCTCTCAAGCGTCTTTTTTCCAGAGAGAATAAGTTCAATGCTTCTGGTCTTTCCCCATAGCTGAGATCCTCTAGTCCCTTTATTAGTCCTTTATTAGCTTTGTTGCCCTTCGCTGGACTCTCTCCAGTTCCAGCACATCCTTCCTGAGGACTGGTGCCCAGAACTGGACAGCATACTCAAGATGTGGCCGGACCAGAGTCTTGTAGTCTCTGAAGTGAATCCCCTTTTCAATGCATGCCGATATTCTGCTGGTTTTGCATGTAGCAGCTTGGCATTGCATGCCATTGCTGAGTCTATCATCTACTAGGACCCCCCAGATCCTTTTCCATTCTAGATTCCCCTAGAGGTTGTCCCCCCATTGAGTAACTTACATTCATATTTTTAGCACCCAAATACATTACTTTACATTTTTCAACATTAAACCTAATTTTTCATGTAGTTGCCCACCCCATTATTTTATTTAGGTCTTCTTGTAAGGTTTCCACATCCTGTGCTAAGTTTATTGCCCTGCTTAACTCTGTATCATCCGCAAATACTGAGATTGAGCGGTTTATCCCATACTCTATATGGTTTATGAATAAATTAAACAGAATTGGTCCCAGGACAGATCCTTGGGGGACCCCACTTACCACACCGGACTTGTCAGAATACTCGCTATTTATCACCACCCTTTGGACCCGCTCCTGTAGCCAGTTTTCAATCCAGGTACATACCCTATGGTGCATGCAGACCTCAGTTTGTAAAGTAAACATTTGTGGGGAATTGTATCAAATGCCTTTTGCAAAATCCAGATACACCACAGGCCTATCTTTATTTAGATGGCAGCTCACTTCTTCTGGCAAAAACGATTCTCCATGAATCCGCGCTGATTACCACTAATGATACCCTTTTCATTAGAGCCCTTTCACACTGGGGCGGGCGTCGGCGGTAAAACGCTGCTATTATTAGCGGCGTTTTACCGACGGTATTCGGCCGCTAGCGGGGCGGTTTTACCCCCACTAGCGGCCGAGAAAGGGTTAAATACCACCGCAAAGCGCCTCTGCAGAGGCGCTTTGCCGGCGGTATAGCCGCGGCGTCCCATTGATTTCAATGGGCAGGAGCGGTAAAGGAGCGGTATACACTCCGCTCCTTCACCGCTCCGAAGATGCTGCTGGCAGGACTTTTACCGTCCTACCAGCGCATCGCTCCAGTGTGAAAGCCCTCGGGGCTTTCACACTGGAATGAAAGTAGCGGCACTTTCGGGTCGGTTTGCAGGAGCTATTATTAGCGCAATAGCGTCTGCAAACCGCCCCAGTGTGAAAGGGCTGTTACTAAAATCTTGGATATCGTCCCTTATCATCCCCTCCAATAGCCTGCAGACTATTGATGTTAGGCTAACTGGCCTGTAGTTCCCAGGGATATATCTCGGGCCCTTTTTTAAATATTGGTACCACGTTGGCTTTTCTCCAATCAGCTGGTACCATCCCAGTCAGTAAACTGACCATAAAAATTAGGAACAATGGTCTAGCTATCATGTGACTTAGTTCCTTAAGGACCCTCGGGTGTAAGCCATCTGGTCCTGGTGACTTATTTATGTTAGGTTTCCAAGTCTATTTCTCAAACGGTCTTCTGTTAGCCATGAGGGTACATTCTGTAATGTGTTATTACCATTACAGTCTTGGTTACTATATCCCCCCATTTCCTTTGTGAAAACTGAGGAGAAGAATGCATTTAAAACTTTTGCCTTCTCTTGCCTTTTGTAACCAAATTCCCTTCATCATCCTTTATAGGTCCAATATGTTCTGGTCTCACTTCCTTACTGTTTATATATTTAAAGAATTTCTTGGAGTTTATTTTTTACTCTGCTTCACTATATGCCTTTCGTGGTCTATTTTAGCTGCCCTGATTGCGCTCTTACACTTCTTATTGCATTCTTTGTATTGTTGGAATGCTGACAATGACCCCTCAGCCTTGTATTTTTTTAAAGGCCTTTTCTTTTTCTTTTATACGCATTTTTATGTTAGAGTTTAGCCACACAGGATTTATTTTAGCTCTTTTAAACTTATTTCCTGTTGGAATGCACTGGCCAATACCTTTATTTAGTATGCTCTTAAAGCACTGTGTTAAACAGCAGTATTATTAATTTCCAAATAACATTCCAATCATGTAGACTTCAAAATAAATAATGAAGAACAATTTGGTCTTCTACTCAAAGCATGATAACCAGAATTGTAGTTGGTATAAGCATAGAATGCATCAAGATTAAAAAACCTTCTGCCTTTAGAACCACTTTAAGGCTGTACTGCAAGCATTTCACTTAGGGACACATATTTTAAAATACAGGAGTATATATTTACATTCCCATCACACCTCCTTTAATTATTTGCTGACCATGTAATGTATATGTGTGGTGGCAAAGAGGGTGGGTTTCAACAGCCACACACCACACATATGCGTCCATGGGCAGCAGAGGTTTCCATACAGAGAGCGCGCTCACCCTGCACTCCCAGCACTGTAAATGAGCTGTCAGTGGTCCTTGGCCTCTAATAATGCTAAAGGGATGCCGGGGCAGGGTGGGAAGGGATTAAAAACTAACGCCAGCCATACTTTTTTTTTTTTTTTTTTAGTTTTGACTTAGTTTAACATCTGTTGTTTAACTATACATTTTGTAAAGGATTCTGCTAGTCACTAAGAATAAAGAAAGGGTTAAAACTCCTGTCCGATTTTTTTGCCATCTGTGTCCCATTGGGGAGATTTCCCTTCACTTCTCATACCATGGCCACACAAAATTTGGGATTTTTTATTTTCACTTGTGGTCAACAAGACAAATAGAGCCTGTAAATCTCCCTAACAGGGACAAAAAAAAAAAAAACAGCAATAAAAAACATGACAGGTGTTCTAATCCCTATCAACTATCCAAAACGTAAAAAAATGCCTTCAGTTATACTTTCAAATATCTGGATCAAGTCATCTAGATGTAGTTCTTTGAAAAGTTGTTGATCTTTTCTGAATACTTTTTTGTATAAAAGTGGTTTTGCTTTTCTTTTTTGTAAATAAACACAGAATTTAGAAAACAAATAACAGACTCTTTATCAGGCTTTTATTTCCATCCTCACAATGTTGTCACTAGGACAAGGCAAATGATGGAAAATGTCTCCAACACAGTTACAACTTTGCAGAGTGGGAAAAGCTTGATCCTCCATCGCACTGGACAGGAAGTGAGGGGAAATCTCCCCTTGGTTACATACACATTACTATAATATAATGGAACTTCATAAACAGTGAAAACAATGGGCAAATAAATGTAGAAAAAAATGTAAAGAATTGAATAAACAGTGTTCAAAAGTAAATCTTCCTTTATGCTTGTGGTTGTATATCCAAAGACTTATGCACACAGGCACTGAGGGGCTCCTACACTGAAGAATCCATAGTGCAAAGTACAAAAATGTGTCCCTAAACCTGCAAAGCTAGCAAGTTGCTTTTAGATTACAAGCTATGAAATGCATAAGAGCTATGGGTCTAAAGAAGCAGCTTGGTGGCAACATGCATGAGCTTTAACTGTGCTCTATTGAAATGATGTTTTCTGTGCTCTGTTGTATTTATTTACATATATTGCATAAATAGAAAATGCGTCCTGAAGATGGCAGCATAACCTGCTGTCAGTAGCAGTATGCATATTTTTTTACAAGTCATACCCATAAAACAGAATACAAGCCAATATCTAAATGCATATACCTGCACTGTTTTACTTTGCAAAAAATGTATAATCCTTTCCAGTCATGCTTCTGATTCATACAGCTCTGCTAACCATATAAAAATGGGTGACACCACTATTTACAACTCGCATACTCATGCCCCGTCATTATCTTTAGCAAGCTTACTGAAAAGTAGATAAGCATCACTTGATTTGTAAAGGTCGTCCAAAACCCCTTCTCTCTATCGCAGCCTGCCTAACCCTCCTATCCAGCCCCCAGTGCCTGAAAAATATATTAGACAGCTCTGTGTAATGCCTCATTTTAATAAAAAGATAGATCAATTATAATTGTTTAAATCCATACATAATTGAAATACCTAAAAGGGTTTTGATACGTCTGTCTAGAGTTCTGCTTACTGCCCATGTTCACATCGGGCTGAATTGACATGTCAAATCGCTGGCTATTGCCGGCAACTTCACCGTCCGAATCAGTGCGACATTGACTTTGCAGCGCCGCACCGATTCCCAAAAGTAGTTCCTGTACTACTTTTGGCGACTTCGGGGCTATTTGAATAGACATCTGTGCAGGAACCTGCACAGATGTCTGTCAAATCGCCCCCGAAGTCGGACTGCTTTGCCGGTTTGAGATCGTGTGAGTTCAGATGAACTCGCATAATTTCAAACCCGCCCTCAATATGAACCTGGGCTAAACCTTACTTCCAAAAGTAAGAGACTAATGTAGCACCCTATAGTGTGCTACTAGTGTAAGTGAAGGCAAATTTATGTTTAAACTCATGGTTAACTTGTGAGTCTTAATTGGGTCATGGCTTTACTGCAGGTCAGGCTGGATGACTCACAGAGGCAAGCCTCTGGTGCCTCCCCCTGGTTCTGGAAGTTTGGAGACATTTCTAGCCACTAGAGGGCAGAGGCCAAGAGTGTTGATCTGCATACTTAGGGGAGCTTGGCCAATCCCTAGGCAGTGGGCCTGGCAGGGTGGCTGATCCAGCCCTTAAATATGGATGAGTCATGCCAGCAGGGGAGTCGGGTGGAAGATGGAGCGCTGAGGGGACTGTCGTGGCCTTAGAAGGCAGCCTATGGTCTGGGGGGCTTTGCCTCTGGCTAGAACTCGGGCTGGCTTGACAGCAGTGCAGTTTGAAAGGAATCTTACCTAAGAAGCAGCGGGAGCAAGGAGAACAGTGTAAGCATATCAGCACACAAAGGGATTCACAAGGGGAGACACTGCCACATGTAGCAAGCATTTCTGGAGGACAGCATTGTGGTTAACCTTTCCTGTCCTTTGACCTGGGAAATCTTCGGTGCAGCTGGGTGGGCTGGTGAAGACGCAGCCAGGTGGGCTAGTAGTCCTGCAGGCAGTAGAACTGGGATAAGTATCCGCAGAAGTGTGGGAGATACCCCTGGATGTTGCTTACTACACAAAGTGCTACTTTCTAAAAACTGAGAGTTCCTAGTCCTTAAGGTGCTTTTGCAATTTTAGCATTAAAAGACTCTCAGTGTCCAGAAAGGAAGACATGTCAAAATCGTGCATATATGGAAGAAGTTGTCCCTGGTTATTGTTTATTTATTTATTATAAGTCAAACTGGGCATCCCATAATTTCTATTCCCCATTCAAGTTATTACCCTTAAGAAAACAACAAGAAAAAAAAACAAGCTCAAAGACTGTTCCTTGTGTCTGGAGAAAGTGTGGAAAATGCATGTTGCCTGGCTGTGCAGGAGTGGGGAAACCAGTCATCTGCAACCCCGGGGGGGCGGTAGTGCTACACTAATTTTGAACGCTGGGGCAAAGGGTGTGCAGTGTTGCCTATAGGGACCAATCTGGTTTTAAATTGCATTCTTTAGCCCTATAAATATAAAGCATTGAGAATAACTTTCTATTTTATTTTGCTTAGCAAGCCAGAAGTTTTGCTAGAAAATGAAGCTGATTGTAAGTCATTCTGCACTTTTGTAAAGCTAATATGCAATTGCTTCTGCTCAGTCGGCCTATCTAGAGCTATAGAAAATGCTTGAGTACTACTTCAACATGGTTCTAAAGTCTTAGACCCCTTTCACACTGGGGCTGCCCGAGTGTTAACGGTAAAGCGCTGCTCATTTTATCGGTGCTTTACCGCCTTTTAAGCTGCGCTTTTCGGCCGCTAGGGGGGAACTTTTAACCCCCTGCTAGCAGCCGAAGAAGGGGGTTAAAAACGCCCGTGTTGCAGTGCTTCTGAAACGCTTTTTCAGACACTTCGAAAATGCTGGCTATTCATTGCAATGGGCAGGGGCGTTTTGGGAGCGCTGTATACAGCGCTCCCAAACCGCCCCAAAGATGCTGCTCGCAGGACATTTTCAATTTACTGACACAACACCCAAAATTTCCTGGCACAGCCAAGTTTTTACTGACATTTCCAAAAGTTACAAATAACTGTTTTAAGTGCAAATTTTAGTATTTAGGCTACAAACAAGTACAACATGCAATTAGCAATGTGATTTAAGGTAGATATTAGGGCGTAAAACATATTTCTTATTTTATTTTCGATATAGTAAGTAGGACTCAAGAGGGCAAGAAATTAGAATAGGAAGGCACACACACACATGAAGTTGACTCTTGGTCCCTTCAGTCCACTCCAGTCTAAACAAAACTGATAGTCCCTCTACTGACCTGCCCTGCTCCTGTCCTGCAGACCCGCACACCATGCTCTGGCCGCTCTGCTTGGCTCCCTTGCAGCATGACATCACACGACACGCTCGGGCACTGCCTCCACCAGAGCTGCCCGAACACACTGTAGCAGGGACTCGGATGGTCTCGGCTGGCTCTGGACCGAGCCGAACATCACAGCCATATTTTTTACTGGCAACTTTTTCTATATACTGGCAGGAGACAATTGCCTGTTTTTTACTGGCTGCCAGTAAAAATACTGACAGTTGGCAAAACTGCTCGCACTGCGTGCATGCCTGTGGGGCGTGGGCTCTGTGCTCTGTGATCAGCAAGTTTGTGAGACTCAGCTGATCACAGATCGGAGTAGGGGGCCAATCCTGGCCCCTTTGCACGTGATCAGCTGTCAGCCAATGACAGCTGAACACGTGATGTAAACAGAAGCCCGTAATCGGCTTTTTTTTCTCTCACGCTGACAGCGTGAGGAGAAAAAAAAAACAGATTACTGGCTTGTGTAAACAGGACATTGGTCCCACACACAGAGAGCCACTGCCGCCTCATCAGTGCCCACCTACCAGTGCCCGTAAGTACTGCTAAGCAGTGCCCACCAGTGCTGCCAATCAGTGCCCATCAATGCCTCATCATCAGTGCCACCTATCAGTGCTGCCTATCAGTGTCTATTAGTGCCACCTATCAGTGCCACCTCATCAGTGCCCATCAGTGCCACCTATCAGTGCCACCTCATCAGTGCACATCAACGAAGGAGAAAAATTACACGTTTGCAAAATTTTATAACTATGAAAACTGTTTTTTTTTTTTTTTTTTTTTGTTTGCTTGGCAAAAAATAAAAGCCCCAGTAGTGATTAAATACCACCAAAAGAAAGCTCTATTTGTGTGAAAAAAATGACAAAAATGTCATATGGGTACAGTGTAGCATGGCCACGCAATTGTCATTCAAAGAGCGACAGCGCTGAAAGCGGAAAATTCGCCTGGGCATTCTATGCATTAAGGTGAAAAACCTTCCATGCTGCAGCAGCCCTCCAGAGCCCCCCCTTTTACTTACCTGAACCCAATCTTTCCGACGAGAAAGAGCATAGCAGCTCCAGCCGCTGTCTCGGGTCCTCATTAGATAGATTGATAGCAGCAGGAGCCATTGGCTCCCACTGCTGTCACTCAAATCCAGTGACACAGGGAGTGGGGCAATGTCCTGCTGTCTGTGTCAATGGACGCAACAGCAGGACTCGGGAGTGCGCTCGCACGAGTGCCCCCATGGAATGTGGCTCTTCACGGGGCACTCAATGCGGAGGAGCGCCACTGGGGGACCCCAGAAGAGGAGGATCTGGGCCACTCTGTGCAAAACCCTTGCACAGAGCAGGTAAGTATGACATGTTTGTCATTTTAAAAAAAAAGACAACCTTTAGCATCACTTTAAGTGCCAAGTAAGCAAGTGGTTAATGCATTCTCTGCATTGGGGTAAAAAAAAAAACTCCCTGCTAACTGTCCTACTCACCCACATCCCTAAACACTTACCTGGCTCCTGTCACTGATGCAGCGCTGCCTCATCTCCAGCACCGCTCCTCTTTAGCATAGTGGAATACTATACTATTAAGGAATACTCAGGCAAGCATACTTTTTACTTATTTAAAGGTGAGAGCCAAAGCTCTTTTGACCATACTGTACTTCTGCTATGGATCACAGGAGTACACTTAGGTTTGCACTCCTGTGACCCAGATTCAGCCAACAGCAGGCTAAAGCTCGCTGTCGGCAGACATCACAGAGCCAGTCCAGGCTCTGCAGGGATCCTGACAATAACCCGCTTTATAGACACCGATATCTGGAAGGGACCTTTTTACAAGAGCACTGAGTCCAGTAAACTTTGAAAGAATGCTGCTCTAGTTAAAAATGTGTCCAAACTGTCCATCAGTCAATCATTAATTTATTGTCTGATTTTTTTAATTGCCCCTTTCTAAGGTGCTAGGGTGTGTATAGATTTACAATTTAAGGTCTGCTGCTGAAATGAACAATGTTTTGTTTTCTTTATTATTTGGGTATTTGTATGTATTTGTGGTTTGTTGGGTGGTAATAGACAGAACAATCCCATGTTAGGGTCCTAAAAGACTAATGGAAGGAGGAAAGGGAGAGAGAGAGAAGGTCTCAGCCACGTGTCCTCTCCCTGCTACTAATACAAGATCAGAAAAGACAATTATGCAAGTATTTCTATGTTCTAATAGGCAGCTGCCCAATGCTTCTTGAGTGTATTGCTAAATTCTCGTGACAGAGTAACTCTGTCCTATTACTATCTCACATGCACAGTGCTAGATAACTAGGACTGCATTCCAGACTGATTGGGTAATAGCTGGAGGGTCACCTCATCCCAGCAAATCTTGTCTTCAGGTCTCAATTACAAAGACAGATGCTGCATCATTGCCAGTGGCCCCTGCAATAGGACTTTATTGCAATATTCACCTGGAGTTCTCTCTATAAATAACTATATATACCCGATATATGTACACAATTCCACCAGTATTCCTACCTGGCCTTTTGCTGATAATATCTGTTTGTACATTGAATGTATGTACTGCTGTTATTCTTTTCTTATATAAAGCTTGTATTATTTCTATACTGGTGTGCGTCTATATGTTGGTTGCGATAGTTCTTCAGCTTCCAATTACTCTGATTTGATTACTGAATAATTTCAAAGGAAGCGACCCCCCCCCCCCCCCCCCCTGTTCACAGAGGCCCTGTCCCCTGGCTGGAGGCACAGCCAACTTTATTATCAAACCCACTCTCCCACTTAGCAAAGGCTCTGGTTCCCTTATTTACCTAGAAGTTTAATGCAATATCATGTTTGGGGAGGGCCATTTCTCATAACCACCCCAAAAAGAGGGCTACACTAGAAAAGTGGGTCTATTAGATGGTCACCACTATCATTCCAATTTATATATTAATAAAGGGTTATTAACTTAAATTAACTTGTTCCTCTGGGGCTGCTTTGCTGTTTTTTCTGGTTTCTGATTCAGGTGACAAGCTGCCCAGTGTGACTGGGAAGATTTGGCTGAGAAATGTGGCTGTTGTTGAGTAGAACATCAATAAGCTGAACGATGGATTGTTGGCACAGTGTACGGCAGGAAACAGTTGGCCAAATAATGTATGCTTTCACCTTTATATAAAATCCTGTCACTGGATAGTTTCAGTAGTTACCTCAGGACTACCCGCTGAAATAACCTCAGGGATATCTTGACTCCAGGTACCATAGGATTATCAGACCTGCTCCCCTGTCCACTCTCCCCCTTTTTTGCCTTATTTCCAACCACAATCCACTGGGAGTGGATAGCGGGTGGTGGCCTGTAATTTGGTCAGTGTAAAATTACTTTGCTTGAGTCTACGGGTTGCAGGAAAAAAAATAGCTTGATTTCCCCATCAACATAGTCAGTGGGAACTATTGTGTTCTCCTGGTAAGTGGGAAGGTGTCCCTGCCGGGAGAACACAGTGACTATTGCTAGCTCCTACGGTCACCGCCAAAAATCGCATGCCAAAAATCCGACATGCTGGTTGTACCCAAGTCGATCGATGGATCAACTTTGGTACATTCAGGCTGCCCATAGATGGTTTGAATCTTGGCCAGTCCCTGCTGAACCAGCCGAGATTTAAACCATCAATGGCCGGCTTTAATGGTTAAAAGTTGTTTTGAGTGGTATTACAAGTTTTAATAAATTTATATTTATTTTATCTAAACGTAATAGAGGGACAGAGGCCTTAAAGTGTAACAAAAGGCAAAACTTTTTTTAGATTTAGATAAAGTAGAGAGAAATTAGAATACTTTTCATATTTTTATTGCTGTCTGTTCACCCAATCTATTTGTACTGTTTACCATTATCACCTAGAGTGAAAGTGTAAAAATTTTGGGTTGCTACCAGAACAGTAACAGAGGGGAAATTAACCAATGGAGACATTAGTCTTGGTAACCCCGGTGACAACCAGGGATTCCCTCACTTTGTGGGGATTTCATCTCACTTCCTGTTTTGGCTATGGGACAGGAAGTGAAGGGAAGTCCCCTCAATGGGACACAGATGGCAAAAAAAACAGACAATGGTTGTAACCCATGGTTATTATCTGATTGTGTATTTGAGATATGAAGGGTGATAATAAGGTATACAATCCCATGTAACATAAGCACATTTTTTCTACACATGGCACACAAATATAGAGATACCAAAGCTCTGGCTAGTCCAAACAATTGGCTAATCTATACATTATGTAATGTTTCTGTGATTTACTAATAGAAGTACATTAAACACTCCAGTGTGAATGATGGATGTTCCCATAGTGTAGGATAGTCCTGGTCTACAGGATGAAAACCTCTCACATTGGAAATAAACTTCTGCAACTGAGTACCTGGAAGCACACAGAAGAGTCGTTGCATAGACACACAGATATACAAATAAAGTATTTGGCAGGCATCTAGCCCAACCTAACAATGTCTGAATAAGTATTATTTAACCTTTTGGTTACCAGAACCATAAACCATATAACCCCCTTAATCCCAGAACTTTTTTCATTCTAAGATGTCACAACTATACCTTTAAATGTTTGTAGCCTACTCTAACTTTTATTTTCTAGGTGCTAATTAGAAAGAAATTGTTAAAGATGTTTAAAAAAAATGCATTTTCATCTCCATTCTTTTAACAAACATTTACCTAATTTGTGCATCCCAGGAATAAGCCTGAAATATAACCCTAAAGGTTTTTTGATTGATATCACATAATTGTGATTTTCGTGAAAAGTAGCAGAATTGTAAAATTTAAAGTGATTGTAAAGGTTTGAAGATTTGGCTGCTGAATGACCGGGTCATTTTTTGCGATTCGGCACTGCATCGCTTTAACTGACAATTGCGCGGTCGTGCAACGAAGCACCCACACAAAATTGACACCCTTTTTTTCCCACAAATAGGGCTTTCTTTTGGTGGTATTTGATCATCTCTGAGGTTTTTATTTTTTGCGCTATAAACAAAAAAAGAGCGTCAATTTTGAAAAAAAGCACAATTTGTACTTTTTGCTATAATAAATATCCCCATTTTTTTTTTAAAAAGCAATTTTTTCTTAGTTTAGGCCGATATTTATTTTTCTACATATTTTTGGTAAAAAAAAAAAAAAATCGCAATAAACGTATATTGATTGGTTTGTGCAAAAGTTATAGGGGCTACAAAATAGGGGATAGATTTATAGCATTTTTATTATTATTATTATTTTTTTTTACTAGTAATGGCGGCGATCTGCGATTTTTATCGTGGCTGCGACATTATGGCGGACACATCAGACAATTTTGACACATTTTTGGGACCATTGGCATTTATACAGCGATCAGTGCTATAAAAATGCATTATGAAAATGAAAAAAATGTGATAGCGCTGCAATAATACAATCTATATGAAATAAAAATAGGATTTTTATAACAGCTTACCTGTAAAATCCTTTTCTTGGAGTACATCATGGGACACAGAGCCTTAAGTAATTACTTAATGAGTTATAGGCCACCTTCAGGTGATGGACACTGGTATACCCAATCCAGAAAGTTCACTCCCTATATAACCCCTCCTCCTTCCAGGAGCACATCAGTTTTTGTAGCAAAGCAATATACTTAAATCCCAAAAAAGAGGGGAGGGATCTCTGTGTCTCATGATGTACTCCAAGAAAAGGATTTTACAGGTAAGCTGTTATAAAAATCCTATTTTCTTTATCGTACATCATGGGACACAGGGCCTTAAGTAATTACTTAATGGGATGTCCCATAGCAATGCTACATTAGGGGAGGGAGACACAACCCGCAGGGTACCCCCAGACTTGAGGACCTATACTGCTGCCTGCAGCACACTGCGCCCGATGGCGATATCTTCATACCTCCTTACATCCACCTGATAAAATTTTGTGAATGTATGCACTGAAGACCAAGTTGCGGCCTTACAGATCTGAGCCATGGAGGCCTAATGATGCATTGCCCAGGAAACACTAACCGCCCTGGTAGAGTGCGCCCTAACTTGAAAAGGTTGGATCTTACCGCTTAAATTATAAGTTTGAATTATAACTTGCGAATCCACTTAACGACAGTGGATTTCGACGCTGCCGGTCCTTTCTTAGGACCCTCTGGCAGAATAAATAAGGCATCAGTCTTACGAATCTGAGCAGTTGCCTTTAAATAGATTTTCACTGCTCTCAGAACATCAAGATAATGTAGTGACTTTTCTTCCCTGGAACATGGTTTTGGGAAAAACGATGGCAGGACAATATCTTGGTTCTGCAAAAAGTCTGGACGAGGGCGTAACCCCGTGGGATCAGTTCTTACAGATCTATGCATTTCCCCCTATTCAGTTGCTGCCTCGACTTCTTTGCAGGATCAAGCTGGAAAGAAAGCCGGTAATTCTGGTAGCACCAGCATGGCACAGAAGGTCATGGTATGCAGGAATCGTAAAGATGGCAGTGGAGGGTTCTTGGTCCCTTCCACTAAGGCCAGACCTGCTCTCACAGGGGCTGATATTCCATCCTACCTTATGGTTTTTAAATTTAACGGCTAGGCTATTGAAACCCACATTCTGAAGAAACGTGGGCTTTTCGGGTTATCTCTACAGTTATCTCTATCCAGTTATCCAGTTATCTCTACCCTGATTAATGCAAGGAAGCCAGTTTCCAGAACCATATATTATAGGGTCTGGAGGGCTTATGTTTCCTGGTGTGAATCCAAGAGTTGGCACCCTCGGAGATATATCATAGGCAGAATTATTGCGTTTCTACAATTAGGGGTAGAAATGAAATTGGCCTTGAGTACTATTAAAGGCCAAGTCTCAGCTTTATCGGTCTTATTTCAAAGACCACTTTCTAAACATTCTTTAGTCCGATGTTTTATGCAAGGGGTGATGCGGCCTAATCTGCCATTCAAACCTCCCTTGAATCCTTGGGACTTGAACTTAGTTTTGTCTGTGTTACAAAAACAGCCATTTGAACCGATACAACATATTCCCCTAGTCCTTCTGACAAGGAAGATGGTATTTTTGGTTGCTATACTCTCAGCAAGGAGGGTTTCGGAATTAGTTGCTCTTTCTTGTAAAGAGCCATATTTGATTTTTCATGAAGACAGAGTGGTGTTATGCCCTCGTCCAGACTTTTTGCCAAAAGTGATTTCAGGTTTTCACCTGAACCAAGATATTGTCCTGCCATCGTTTTTTCCAAAATCATGTTCCAGGGAAGAAAAGTCACTACATTGTCTTGATGTTCTGAGAGCAGTGAAAATCTATTTAAAGGCAACTGCTCAGATTTGTAAGACAGATGTCTTATTTATTCTGCCAGAGGGTCCTAACAAAGGACAGGCAGCGTCGAAATCCACTGTCGTTAAGTGGATTTGGCAAGTTATAACTCAAACTTATAATTTAAGGGGTAAGATTCCCCTTTTCAAGTTAAGGTGCACCCTACCAGGGAGGTTAGTGCTTCTTGGGCAGTGCGTCAACAGGCCTCCATGGCTCAGATCTGTAAGGCCGCAACTTGGTCTTCAGTGCATACATTCACAAAATGTTATCAGGTGGATGTAAAGAGGTATGAGGATATCGCCTTCGGGAGCAGTGTGCTGCAGGCAGCAGTATAGGTCCTCCAGGCTGGGGGTACCCTCCGGGTTGTGTCTCCCTCTCCTAAAGTAGCATTGCTATGGGACGTCCCATTAAGTAATTACTTAAGGCTCTGTGTCCCATGATGTACGATAAAGAAAATAGGATTTTAATAACAGCTTACCTGTAAAATCCTTTTCTTGGAGTACATCATGGGACACAGGTCCCTTCCCTCTTTTTTGAGATTTAAGTATATTGCTTTGCTACAAAAACTGATGTGCTCCTGGAAGGAGGAGGGGTTATATAGGGAGTAAACCTTCTGGATTGGGTATACCAGTGTCCATCACCTGAAGGTGGCCTATAACCCATTAAGTAATTACTTAAGGCTCTGTGTCCCATGATGTACGATAAAGAAACAAAACTTCAGCTAACAGTGAAATATGTAAACTGAATAAATAAATGAAAAAAGTCAGATAAACAATAAATAATAATTTTTTCAGTGATAAAAAGGAAGAACAAATGTGATGCTTCTTCTAAAAAATTCCTTATCCAGAGTGCTCCCACCACCGCATGAAATAAACGCTTATCTCCTTTATAGGACCCCAAGGGGTCAAACACGCCTTGCACTTAGTGCCAATAATTTCTCTCCTCTGTGATCTTTACTCAAGGTATAGAAAAACGGTCCATGGCCAGCATAGGTTCCATCCACTGTGCTGCTTTACACCTCAATCCATATAAAAGACCTCTCCATGTGTTCAGATTAAGACAATTAATCTGAACACATGGAGAGATCTTTTATTACTGTAAAAATGTCACTGGTAGTGAAGGGCTTAACACTAGGGGGGCGATCAAGGGGTTAACCGTGTTCCCTGGGAGGTGATTCTAACTGAAGGGGGAGGGGACTGACTAGAGGAAGTGACGGATCGTGTTTCCTAGCTAATAAGGACACACGATCTGTCACTCCTCTCAGAACAGAACAGGGAAGTGTGTGTTTATACACACTCGTCCCTGTTCTATCTCTCGTATTCACGATCGCTCGTGGTCGGCGGTCATCGCGATTTTTCTGACGGAAACTCTGCTTGTGTGTACGGGGCATTACTGTTATCCATTATTCTTCACCACCGCCACTTCCTACATTGCTACTCTTATGCCCTGTACACACGATAGGATTTTCCGACAACAAAATCCATGTTTTTTTTCCGATGTCAAGAACGCAGTGACTTACAACACGTACAACGAACTGAGAAAAATGAAGTTCAATAGCCAGTGCTGCTCTTCTGCTTGATTCCGAGCATGCGTGGAACTTTGTGTGTCGGAATTGTACACACACGATCGGAATTTCCGACAACGGATTTTGTTGTCGGAAAATTTGAGAACCAGCTCTCAAATTTTGTGTGACGGAAATTCCAATGGAAAATGTCCGATGGAGCCTACACACGGTCGGAATTTCCGACAACAAGCTCCTATCAAACATCTTCCGTCGGAAAATCCTATCGTGTGTACGGGGCATTACTATTCAAAATTGTGTTACTAGTGTTACTATTCATAATTTTGCTATGCAGCACTTAAAGTTTGGGCAAGTAACCAAATATGTCTGGTAATTATTATGTGAGATTTCCGATTTATAGTCTAGCTAGCACTTACAATGACTAATTTTCTACTGCACCAGCATGCTTACTATTACAACCACAATTGAAATTGAGGCCAAAAGATACACGGAAAAACATTTACTTTTTAAATCAGCTGTAGAAGGGTGGGGTTAAACTATCATAATGTCACAAAAGTTTTAGCATTACTAAGTTTATATTTGTGTTCTGCTCTACCTTCATAGCCTGCAACTAAATTTGTTATACGCGTAGACTGAGCATAAATTAAGGTTACCAGTCAGATTTTAAAAATGAAATCCAAGGACCATGCCCACAAACCACACACTCATTTGTAGCAACACTTACAAGACTTTGACCCCAGTTATGAAACTGGGTCCAGAATTAAATTGTTGGGGCATGCATAGTGAACTTCTGCAAATTGTGGGTAAGGACAAATTGCTGTAACAGTGGGCAGGGTTTAAAAGGGAATGTTAAATTAAACCTGAAACTATGCGGCTATTGGTCAAAAAAGTGTAAAGCATAGCGTGCAGAGGTCAGGAGTAAGTACCATAACAGAAAGGAGAGAGGAGAGAGAGAGAGAGAGAGAGAGTGTTCAGGGTACTAGGCCAAACTGGGTAACTTGGCCCAGTTGTAACAGGAGACACAACAATGTGATTGGATTTTGGCCAGCTTATAGTGCTCAGATCAGTTTGTAATAAGGTGACACACATTTTGACCTACAAACAGGTAGGTTTAGCTGTGTTTTGCAGTGTGTAAAATGTTTCACTGCTCGGGCTTATGCATATGTACTGTATGTAGGGGAGACTTATCTCTTAAGACTTAAGACAAAATAAAGCTAAGGACTGTAAAGATTGCCGTAGCCAACTTCTACTACTGTAAAAAATGGTAAACTTATTGGTCTTGTGGTGTGTATATACCTGCAGTGTTTAGTAGCTACACTTATGTATTTGTAGTTCACCCAGGTATTCAGCAGCGTGTTAATTAATAAATGCTATACATGAGACAGACTGACCTTCTTAAGCTTTGCCTTGGTAATTGACAGATCCCTTGTAAAATCAGATGCTGCTTGACAGTTGCAGTCGACCTGGGAACAAGGGAAAAGTATTTCACCAATGAAACCTTCCCTCTGAGTGTTCCGATCCCGTGAATATACTGCTAGCCTCAGGGTCCGTTCTTTCAGATTCTCTGGACTGTATCTAAAGAAAGCAAACCTTTGTCCTCTATCTGAATCTTCTGTTGGCCCATACTGTGGCTCCAGAAATCCAGGAAGAAGATAGGCTCTGACAAATGAGTTTTTCTTGCGATGCAATCTTTTTGGAAGGTTGGAGAAGCCCGTTACAGTTAGAGTAAGAGCTTCTTCACTCTGTGAGTAATATAAGGTAAAGTGCACAAGTGGCTGAACCTTCTGCTTACCCCCTGTGAATCCATCAGGTTCAGTACAAGAGAATGGCATCTTCACCAAACTGGCATGATCACCCTCTGAAGTACCATCCCCAAAAACAGTACTCCTGCGCTTCAAAACATGCTTGGTCTTTCTTGGTAGCTGGTAAAGACTGGACAGAGAAGCTCTAACGTGAATAGATCTGTCAGATATAGAATTTTGCTCATGTTGAACTGCTTGTGCATCATCACCTCTGGGTGTAATGTTCCCATCCAGAGTCTTGTATTGATTGTATACTGACACTGAAATAGACCTTTCTGAGTTATTAGACAGCTCGAGGCTTTTACTGTCCTGCAGTACAGAGTCATTTTCATGATTGCTTGTAGATTGCTGCCTTCGTCTCTTGTGCCAACAGATGGCACAGCCCAACAGAAGACAGAAGCACAGAAGGGCCAATCCAGCTCCCAGGAGTACCTGCAAATGGACTAAGCAAAAAACAAAAGGAGTTTTTTATAAAAGCAAACTTGATACAAGAACGGCATTTCTGATTTTTATTTTTGTCTACTGCCTTTTGCCTTTTTATGTATACATTAGCATTAGTTCTTTGGATTTTTAAAATATAACTTTCACTAGTTGCTTACTAAGGACTGCTACCATCAAATCTCAGGTGAGGAAAATGCTAGTAGTAGCAGACAGGGCTGGTGCAAGGATTTTTGACACCCTAGGCGAGACCTCATTTTGCCCCCCCCCCCCCATGGCTCCGCCCCTCACTGAGATTTTTGCGGCGCCTCTTCACCTATTTCTTCAACCGTGGTCCACAGGCCTGCTCTGGATCCGGCCCGAAGACAAATAGTGGATGGCACCAGCCCGCTTCCTCGTGCCAGCCGTGGTCCACAGGCTAAGGCAGTATACAGACAGACTAACTGTGTAACTGCCTGTCTGTACGAGCATACAGATACACTGACAATGTTTTACAAGCTGTTACTAAAAATAATAATAAATCCACATTTTTGTACCTGCAAAAAGATCTGCATTTATTTATTTCTTTAAGGTGAACTTGAACCGTCACACCTCAGATCACCCCAATTCCTGTATTTTCAGATTTCAGATCACAACAATTCTTCCACCTACACACCTCAGATCACCCGATCACTGTATCACCCTGAATGGCTGTTCCCCTCTGCACCCCTCCCTATGCACCTCTGTTACCCTCTGCACCCCCTACACACATATCTGTACCCCCTGCACATCTGTCCCCCCACACACAAATTTCTATTCCCCCTCTGTACTCCCTGCAATCTGTCCCCCCCTCCCCACACACACACACATATATATCTATTCCCCCTCTGTATCCCTCTGCAATCTGTCCCCCCCTACACACACACACACACATATCTGTACCACCTACACATATATCTGTTCCCCCTCTGTACCTCCCTGCATGTCTTTACCCCGCTGCATGTCTCCCCCCCCCCCCCACACATGTATCTGTTCCCCCTCTGTACCCCCCTGCATGTCTGCCCCCCCCAACATATATCTGTCCCCCCCTGCACATATATCTGTCCCCCCCACACACATATATATCTGTACCCCCCTGCACATATATCTGTCCCCCCCCCCACACACACACATATATCTGTTCCCCCCTGCATGTCTGTCCCTCTCCCACATGTATATCTGTACCCTCCTGCATGTCTATTCCCCCCCACACACACATATATCTGTTCCCCCCCACACACATATATCTGTTCCTCCTCTGTACCCCCCCTCCAACACACACACACCTATATCTGTACCCCCCTGCACGTCTGCTCCCCCCCCCACACACACACACGCACATATATCTGTTCCCCCTCTGTACACAGTGAAATGCGCTATAAACTTGACAGCAGAGTAATTTTTTTATTTCATGTGATTGAAGGCTGCAGCACTGAGCATGCTGCCTGTGCTTCCACTATACCTGAGCCAGCGGCAGTGATGGCTTTACTCCATGAGTGCGGCGCTGCTGTCTGCCTGTCCTCCCACAACAGATTCCTGAGCGACCAGGAGGAGGGGGAGCAGATATTGCGGCAAGCCCATATGCAGGGCTTCCATCTCATCCACTCCAGCCGGTTCCATCGATCATGCAGCACTTCCGGTCGGCTGCTCCTTGTCCCAGCTCTCTCCCCTCATCTCCTCACTGCTAGGACGGCACTGCAGGCTGGGGACAGAGCGGTCCGGGATGTCTTTACAGGTGCAACCGCCCCCTAGCCTGGCAGCTGGTGCCATAAGGCAGCATGTTTTTTTAAAAATGTCAGTCCTGGAGGTATTTTAATAATCCGAATCCCCAGAGGGTGGCTGGAGATCTTTGCCGCCCCCCTTACCCTGGCGCCCTAGGAGGCCGCCTGACCCACCTATTGCTAGTGCCGGCCCTGGTAGCAGACTTTTTTCTGCGTCTGAGGTTGTCTGTAGATGATGACCACAGCATGCAATTTAGAGAGCCAGTCACAATCTCCTGTCATGCGACTTGGATGCCGGGAAACCCGCATCCAATTCACATCAGTGTGAACCCAGCACTAAAGAACTACAGTATTCCCAGAAGTTAGTGAGAGTTGGACTATTCAAATTGCTGGACATTTTGTGTAACTAAGTTTTTGTACTGAAGAAAGAATACATTGGTCATCACATAATAAATAAATTTGAAAATGATCAATGAAATATTTCATAAAATGAAAATGTGTATAATTTAGCCAAATAAGGCAAAGTCAGGGACAACAGGTGCCATGGCATGTCAAGCATGAACTTCAAAGAAATCAGAAAACAACTATTGCGTGAGCCAAGGTCAGGGCTGTATTGGGAATAAAAACCAACCCTGGAAATAATTTCACACCAGCCCCACAGCATTATTTTACCAGCCCAACAGCATAACATCACAGAGGCTGTGTGGATATGGTACAGGAGGTGGTCATAGGCTGTGCGGACATGGTACAGGAGGTGGTCATAGGCTGTGCGGACATGGTACAGTAGGTGGCCATAGGCTGTGCGGACATGGTACAGGAGGGGGTCATAGGCTGTGCGGACATAGGCTGTGCAGACATGGTACAGAAGGTGGTCATAGGCTGTGTGGACATGGTACAGGAGGGGGTCATAGGCTGTGCGGACATGGTATAGGAGTTGGTCATAGGCTGAGCGGACATGGTATAAGAGTCGGTCATAGGCTGTGCGGACATGGTACAGGAGATGTGAGAGGCTGTGCGGATATGGTACAGGTGGTGGTCATAAGCTGTGCAAACATGGGGGTACGGGAGAGTAACAGGAGGTGGACAGAGGCTGCGGAGGGGTGTAGTCTTAGTCTTACCCAGCCGTTATGTGGAGAGGTGCGCACCACCGCTGAGACGAGTGCCTTACAATTAAAAATGGCACTGCCCGGTGCCATTACGTCACTGCGCATGCACCTGCCTGACCAAAAATGGCCTAGCTTGACGGGCTTTCGGGGCCCAGCTAGCTTCGGAATGGCACATCGGCCTGCAGCCATATTTTTTACTGGCGCTGCTGCAGTCAAAACTCAAAGCAGCCCCAGGGCAGGCGGCCTGCTGGCCTATTGGGAAATTTCCTGATATCCTGGTAGGCTAGTCTGACCCTGGCCAAGGCCCATGAGAAGTAATGTAAACTTGTCTAAATAGCAAACACCTTTAAATTATATCTTTTTAGTAGTGGTCAGGATCATGTATTTATTTATTTTTTTTAAACTTTATTTATAAGACATGAATACTGTAGAAATACAATAAAAACAAAGCAACTTAAGGCTTCACATAAGAGATATACAGTACAGTGCATTCATCCAAATGAGAGAATTGTAAAACATATATCCAAAAACTATGTGCAGCTGAATAGTCATCTGAAAACATTGATGTTGAGTGTGTGAATATGGTAATTACAGGCATATTAGGCAGCTTTCCACACTGGGTACTAAGTGCTCCTTGCCTATCTGATTCTATTCTTAAGAATATTATGTGGTGGGTCCTATACCTAGGTCACAGTGTGGTGAGGGCTGGTCAAGGGGGCAACCTATGCCCTAATGAGGGGTGAGTGGCAAGTAGTTGAGGAAAAGAATAAGTGGGCATAATTGAGGGAGAGACATGGGAGGGGGCAGAGTTTTGGGGTAAGAAGGAGAAGGTAGAAAGAAGAGAAGAGGAAGAGAGGTGGTGGAGGGTGGGGAGAGGAGGGTGGAGGTCTGCTCTTCTCCACAGGGTTCCAAAGAGATCCTGTCTCCTAAAAGCCCTAATTTGCAGTACACGGAATTCAAAAGCATGGTACAACAAAGGTACCTAACAGTTTCCATCATGTTGAGATTAGATGGTAGTTGAAAACTCCTATAAATATGTCTCTGTAGACTTGAAATATGACCATGGCATCCAGGTGGACCTGAATTCCTTCTTTAGTGTTTTTAAACATGACCGTTAAGTCTCCCTTTTGATAAATGTAATTTATTAATTTTAACCATAATTGTTTAGTTGGATTGCTGGCTTTCTTCCATTGCAATAGGATGCATGCTCTCACCGCAATGAGGAGATGTTTCAGTCAGGGGGCCTTATACTTGGAGATGGGCCTGTCTGTCATTTGAATGAGACACAAGACTGGGATGCTTCGCTTTTTGCATGAAAACCAGATATTGTTACATTCTGGGGGCATGGCTTGCAGCTGATGGAGTAAGCAGCATGGTGTGACAGCTCCACCAAAATGCTGCTCTATTATCCTGATACAGACACCCTGTTGTACCCAGTTCGCTCCTAAAATGGACTGGAGGGTCCCCCATACAGTTCCCGATCCAGCGGAGCTATTTTCGCCGGGTTTCGGCATTCAAACATGTCCCACAAGGGAGGTAAGGACTCTCTGCTGGCGGCAGAGCATGAAGGGCAAGATGGCGCCCGATCATAGCGCTCTGCTAAAGAAGCAGCCATGAGGATGTTTGGCGATGCTCTGGGGAAAGGTACCCCATCCAGACCACCTTCCCCCTCCCTGAGCCCTGCAGAACAAGACACCAACCCTGAAGCACAGGAAAGTGCCTGGCCGGAGGACATTGCAAACACCTCCACATGGGACACAGTGAGTACACTAGGCCCTGATAACAGCGTCACAGCTATACCAGACCAGGAGTCCCCTGCCCCTGAACCAACTCTCAGAGATATTTTTACAGCAGTTACATCCTGCAACATGTCTATCACTACCCTAACTACTGAAATTAAAGGGGTTAAATTGGAGCTGAATCTAGTCAGACAGGACATGCAGAAGCTGCGGGACCGCACCGCTGCCCTGGAAGACAGAGTAAGCAATGTGGAAGATGTTATACCTCTGCAGAGAGAAGTACGCCATATGCAATCGATTGTCACAGGTCATTCAGCCCGTTTAGAGGACATTGAGAACAGGCAAAGACACAATAATGTCCGTGCTGTTGGCATACCTGAAAGGGCAGAGGAAAAGAACCCTGTGGCATTTATAGAGAATTGGCTGATTAATACGTTTGGCAAGGATGCCTTCTCTCCCATGTTTGCGGTGGAGAGGGCTCACAGTGTTCCGCCCAGACCACCTAAACCTGGGGAACCACCCAGGCCACTCCTATTCAAGATGCTGAACTAAAAGGACCGGGACACAACTTTATCTCAGGCCAGAACAAAAGGGAACCTCATGAAAATCGATAATGCCCGCATATCATTCTACGAGCATATCATACTCTGCAGAGCTACAACGCAAGAGGGCTAAGTTTACCGAAGTGAAAAAGCGCCTCAGAAAATATGATGTCGCATATGATATGCTATACCCAGCCAAGCTTAGAATCGCAGAAAACGGTGCAACACAGTTCTTTGATAAACCTGCAAATGCATCTCACTGGTTGGATAGAGTGGAGCATACCCTTAAGAAGGCTACAGCACCTATGGACTGATTGTTTTCTGTCTCCTACTACTGGTCTTGTTAACCGAGTTCCTCCAGGAAGCAGAACTAAGGAAACCTTTACATTCCCTATTGCTTCCTGTAAGGCGGAGAGATAGATTTACTTTTGTTTGCACTATACTTCACCAATGACTTGGATTCGCAAGTTCCTTTGAATCAGTTGAACTGAGACATTGGGGCCCCTTCGCCTGCCAATAATAGTCCTGCGTGGACATGCTCACGATAGTCGCGCTCATCATCTGTCACCAGGATGCAAACTCTTTTTTTTCTTTTTTTTTCTACCCTGGACCTTTTTTTGGTTACTTCATGTTCTGGTTATACTCCATAACCTGACCCCTGCCGGTTGTAGGGGATGTGATGTTTTTTCTCTCTTGTCTGCTGGTAACTTCAATGGGAAAATATGGCTTAGGCGGCCACCACCCTCTGCCTCCCTGAATCTGAGCTGGAAAACAGGTCTCATGGTCACACTAAATGGGGATGTGAAGTATCTCTTGGAATGCCCATATACTTGTATGGACTCCTGGCAACTGCATACCGATTTATTAATAGATGTCTACTGAATGTACTTTAGTGTCCTGGAACGTAAGGGAGCTGGGTGATGGAGTGAAAAGAGTGGCCTTTTTTTCAATGATAAAAACTCACAAACCCTCTGTGGTGTGTTTACAGGAAACTCACCTACAGGCTACCTCTATTTCCACACTTAACAGCCATGGCTACCCTACTCAGTTTCACTCCACCCACACAGCCCACTCCAGGGGGGTCAGCACACTTATTTCACGAAATGTTTCTTTTCAGTTGCTGCAGTCCCTGATTGATGACCAGGTAAGGTACATTTTCTTGTTATGTAAATTAGCAGGACTGACGTGTATTATTGCTAATCTATATGTCCCTCCACCCTTCTCCTTTGATAGTCTGAAATGCCTAGCACAATTTATAGCGCTCCACCCTTACACCCCTATGTGGGTGTTGGGTGACTACAATAACGTAATGGATAAACAAATAAAAATAAAATATAGAAGGGAGTTAGAAGTACCCTTGGAGTGACGGGATATATGCGTCAAACCCCCATCTGGCGCAATCGCCTCTATACGGACCATGCTAGGGTTCTCAAACACCCCATATGGGAGAGAACGTGGATGAGATTCCTTTACCAAATTTTGAATGGCTCCATACTAAAACCATACTCTAAATTGCTAGAGGAATTTCCTGTGCTCAGAGGCCATCATTTTCAATATGTTCAGCTACACTATGCTGTTAGATGCCAAGGCAAACACTCTAATCTGAAACTAGATGATTCAGCGTTCCTGGATTCTATATTCACTGAACCTGAGAAGAAAGGGGCTATCTCAAGAATCTAGAACCATTTATTATCACATATACAAGCCCCTGATCTTTTACCATGCAGGAAGAAGTGGGAGAGAGACATCGGCCCCATTGATTGAGAACAATGGGAGCAGATTTTGGAGGTGGGACCGCTGGTGTCAGTGTCTGCAGCACAGAGACTACCCTATCTGTTCATTTTGCATCATGTGTATCGCACACCGGTGCAGTTGCACAAATGGGGCAGGAGGGACACTCCTATCTGTCTGAAGTGTCAAGCCCAATCAGGAGATTTTATCCATATGCTATGGAGATGTCCTAAACTGGTGAGGTACTGGAGCTCCATTGTAACCAAGATCGATAACACTTTCCAGGTGCAGCTGGAAATGGACCCATTGACATGCCTATTGGGGAGCCTCAATGAGGAAATGTACACCCCCTAGGTGTACATTGCACTCACGAGACTCCTATATATAGCCAGAAAACTGATTGCTCGCCTTTGGCTCTCAGCTAGTGCACCTACACTAACACAATGGATCCACCAGGTTAATACCATTCTTTTTCGGGACAAAAATACGTACCATCATAGGAAATCACCAAAAAATGTTTACGGTATATGGCAGAGTTGGCTGAACTCACCAGATGTGGCACCACCACAAATGGCACTAGACAGACTACTGATGGGATAGCAGTTTTGACATAATAACCCCCAGGACATAAAAGGCAGATTAGGTGGCACATTGGAGGAAGTATACTAGTAACCTAATGTTATTGTCACATTGTTACACGCATTGTCAGTGAGACAGGAGAGTTATTCTATTTTATATTATGATTTGTTTCTCTTTTTTTTCTTTTTACTGTTCTTCTTATTGTTGCACCCCGTCTGGGTACGGGTACTGAGAGAGAGCTGGGTACCATACAATGATTTTTATGCTATGGAACTGATAAGATGGCTATGCATTTTCAAATACCTTTAGATTGCTTAGGAATACCAAATACTGTTGAATGTATACCTGCGCAACTATAACTTGTAGTGCCTATGCTCTCATCAATGAAAACCTTTTTGTTGATTAAAAAAAAAAAAAAAATATTGTTACATTCTAATAAAATTAATTGCTCAAGTCACCATTATTCTTTGCTAAAAAATGTATTCAAGTCTCTTCTGTAGAGTTCTATTAATAAGCTTTGAAATATGCAAAGCTCAGTGGTGAAGCAGCTATGCTTTGAAATATGCAAACCTCAATGGTAGAGCAGCTCACAAATGTAATGAAAGGATCTAATCAAGTTCCCAACCAGAAACCAGATGAGATTTTGGGGAAAGACCACAAAGTAGTGCTGTTTGTGCTAAAAGCATTAAAATATGGCACTAATATGACAGACTTCAGCAAATTTGAAATACAAAAGAAAAGAAAGGTGGCACAAACACACACCAAATGTGAAGGGAAAATTATACTTCTTACTGGCATTATTGCACATTTTATCCTCCAAATCTAACAATATTAGGGACTCTCTCTTTCTCACAGGCTAAAGTCATATACTGCAAGTACTGAGCAAAAAGCTACAAGCAAGAGACAGACTGGAAAGGGAAAATCTTTTTTTCGGTACTTTAATTCACAAAGTTTACCAGGCTCTTTGGCATACAGCTGCATCTTTAACCCCCTTCACGCCTAAGTAAAACAGTAAGTAAAACAAATCTTAAGGCATAAGCACAATTTTGCAACTTTTACATGTGTTAGTAAAACTGTACATATTATCACAACTTTTTTTTCAGGACAAATTGGGCTTTCAATTGGTGGTAAATGGGCAACCCCCGGCACTGGTACCGCAGGTGGCACGCGAAGCCTCTTTTGCCGGCACTCGACTCCCTCCCCACCAGCAGAGCAGCGCAGGGAAGTGTCAGTGAGACACTAATGCATTCCAATTTCAGAATTCCTCACGCCGCACCTGTACTGAGGGGAAAGCCCTGTGCCCCACACATTGTAAAAGATGGGAAACATTGTTTGGTTCTCTAACTTTGCTGTAGCTGCGATCGTCAGCTTTTGTGATAGGGAAGAGATTGGGTGCAGTTCTGCTAGGGGGGGGGGGGGGGGGGCGGTCCCTGTTTCGAAAACCACAATCAGGTGACAGTTTGTGGAATTACTATTGAGCTTCTGGGAACTTTGTTGAAATTATTCCTGAACCTTTGCATCACTTATTACTGAACCCCTGCACTCTGTGTCCCTTTAAGCCAGAGCCAGTATTCAGCGCAATGAAAATCACACCCAATTATTCCTGTGGGGCAGAGCGCCACACTTTTCCTCAGTTGCGGGGGCCCAACTTATGATCTTGCACACAGGACCACTGCTTTCAGAAAATGCTCCTGACCTGAGCTCATCATTGCACATCCATTCCAAATGCTTGTGTGTGTGACAGAACATACATCACATACATCATAGTTGCCAACTGTCCCGGATTTCCCGGGACATTCCCGGGATTTAGACTCCATTCCCGATTTTGTTGTTTCCCGGTAAATGTCCCGAGAAATCCGATTCTTCACGGATTTTCGCCGCCGCCTGCCGCTAGAGGTCCGCGACCGGCAGAGACATTGTCTCTGCCGGCCGCCATTTTTCAGAAGACCAGGAAGACGGCTGGGGGGGCTAGACGGAGCTCCTGTGTCGCCGCCCACCCTCTGCCCTGCCTCGCCCCGCCTACCCCCTGCCAGTCTGTTATGGAAAGGGGCGGGGGTTCTAGCCATGCGGCCGGCGGAGGGAAACAGTATACACTATCTACTACACTACTAGGACACCTGATGTGAGGGGGGCTGCACTGAGGACACCTGATGTTAGGGATGGCTGCACTGGGGACACCTGATGTGAGGGGGGGCTGCACTGGGGACACCTGATGTGAGGGGGGCTGCACTGGGGACACCTGATGTGTGGGGGGCTCCACTTGGGACACCTAATGCGAGGGGGGCTGCACTGGGGGCACCTGATGTGAGGGGGGGCTCCACTGGGGGCACCTGATTGTGAGGGGGGGCTGCACTGGGGACACCTGATGTGAGGGGGGCTCCACTGGGGACACCTGATGTGGGGGGCTCCACTGGGGACACCTGATGTGGGGGGCTCCACTGGGGACACCTAATGTGAGGGGGGCTGCACTGGGGACACCTGATGTGAGGGGGCTGCACTGGGGACAACTGATGTGAGGGGGGGCTCCGCTGGGGATACCTGATGTGAGGGGGGCTCCGCTGGGGACACCTGATGTGAGGGGGGGCTGCACTGGGGACACCTGATGTGAGGGGGGCTCCGCTGGGGACACCTGATGTGAGGGGGGCTCCGCTGGGGACACCTGATGTGAGGGGGGGCTCCGCTGGGGACTCCTGGTGTGAGGGGGGCTCCGTTGGGGACTCCTGGTGTGAGGGGGGCTCCGCTGGGGACTCCTAGTGGGAGGGGAGGCTCCGCTGGGTACATCTGATGTAAGGGGGGGCTCCGCTGGGGACATCTGATGTAAGGGGGGCTCCGCTGGGGACATCTGATGTGAGGGGGCTCCACTGGGGACACCTGATGTGGGGGGCTCCACTGGGGACATCTAATGTGAGGGGGGCTGCACTGGGGACACCTGATGTGAGGGGGGCTGCACTGGGGACAACTGATGTGAGGGGGGGCTCCGCTGGGGATACTTGATGTGAGGGGGGCTCCGCTGGGGACACCTGATGTGAGGGGGGGCTGCACTGGGGACACCTGATGTGAGGGGGGCTCCGCTGGGGACACCTGATGTGAGTGGGGCTCCGCTGGGGACACCTGATGTGAGGGGGGCTCCGCTGGGGACTCCTGGTGTGAGGGGGGCTCCGTTGGGGACTCCTGGTGTGAGGGGGGCTCCGCTGGGGACTCCTAGTGGGAGGGGGGGCTCCGCTGGGTACATCTGATGTAAGGGGGGGCTCCGCTGGGGACATCTGATGTAAGGGGGGCTCCGCTGGGGACATCTGATGTAAGGGGGGGCTCCGCTGGGGACATCTGATGTAAGGGGGGGCTCCGCTGAGGACATCTGATGTAAGGGGGGCTCCGCTGGGGGCACCTGATGCAAGGACAGACTCTGCTGGAGGCACCTGATGCAAGGACGAACTCTGCTGGGACATCTAACGCAAGGACAAACTCTGCTGGGGGCACCTGATGCAAGGACGAACTCTGCTGGGACATCTAACGCAAGGACGAACTCTGCTGGGGGCACCTGATGCAAGGACGGACGGCTGGTGGCAGGCGACGTGGCAGGTGACACGCTCAGGGATCCCACTGATTCTGCATTATGGTGAGTTGAATGCTAGAAAGTCAGTTTCTAGAGCTATCTATTATAGAGTATGGAAGTCATACATTTCTTAGTGTGAGAAAAGGAAATGGAACCCTCGTAGGTATACGATTGGAAGAGTTCTCGCCTTTCTCCAAACAGGAGTAGACTTGCAGCTCGCTTTAGGGACAATTAAGGGACAGATTTCGGCCTTATCGTTTTTTTTCCAAAGACCAATTGCATCCCATTCTTTGGTGCGAACCTTTGTCAAGGGAGTAACACACCTGAGGCCACCGCTTAAACCACCTTTATGTCCTTGGAACCTAAATTTGGTACTGTCAGCCTTACAGAGTCAAACTTTTGAACCTATTAGGCATTTTCCTTTTGTCCTATTGACCAGGAAATTAGTTTTCCTAGTGGCTATAACATCGGCTAGAAGGGTGTCAGAATTGGCCGCCCTTTCTTGCAAAGAACCTTTTATGATTCTTCATCAGGACAGAGTAGTCATGCGACCTCGTCCGGAATTTCTACCGAAAGTGGTTTCCAAATTTCATTTGAATCAGGATATCATTTTACCTTCCTTTTTTCCAAACCCTAAGTCTAGGGAGGAAAGGTCGCTTCACTCACTGGATGTGGTGAGGGCGATAAAAGCTTACTTAGAAATGTCAGCTCCCTTTCGAAAAACTGACTGTTTTTTTGTCTTGCCTGAGGGTCCTAAAAGAGGACAGCCGGCAACAAGTTCAAATATATCCAGGTGGATTCGCCAGACTATTGTCCAGGCGTATGAATTAAAGCGCAGGGTTCCACCCCGGGATTTAAGAGCACACTCCACTAGAGGGGTTAGTGCATCATGGGCAGTACGCCAGCAGGTGTCTATGGCTCAGGTTTGCAAAGCGGCCACTTGGTCTTCAGTTCATACGTTCACCAGGTTTTACCAGGTGGATGTGAGATCTCAAAATGAGACCGTTTTTGGCCACAGCGTGTTGCAGGCAGCTTTATAGTCTCAGGCTTTTGGGCTTAGGGATAATGTGTCCCCCCCCCCCTCAGATGCATTGCTTTAGGACATCCCACATAGTCATTATTGTGGTGCTCTGTGTCCCGTGATGTACTCCAAGAAAAGGATTTTACAGGTAAGCTGTTTTAAAAATCCGTTTTTTTTCTCTCTGCAAGGATCGAGAAAGATACAATGCTTCTTTCCTCTCCATTCACAGAGAGAGAAACAAAGGTGCGGGCTTCACAGTGATTGATCTCTGTGATTGCCAATCAGAGGCTATTACAGCGATCAGGATTTCTGGGTCCCGAACATCAGTACGGGACCCAGATCTCTCAGTGAAACCCCGGTTTCTGTGCTGAGTGCACTCCCAGCACAAAGACAGATACACAGATATGCGCCCCCACGGAAAAAAAGCCCAGTCCAGTGAGGCCACATATCTGCACACTATCGGCGTCAAGGGCTTAACTAGATACCCTTTTTGTTATTTAAAAAAAAAAATTTCCTGAATGCTTTTCAAGGCCAGTGTCTGAATTTTACACTGACAACAGACTGTGTAGTACACATGTAAAATTTGAATCACTTTCATTTCACTTTGGTTTTGATCTGGTTGTCAACATTTGGCAAGTGTTGGCAGCTCACAATGCTTGACAAATGCCTCAATTTATGTCAATAAAAGCATGCCGTAAACTCACCCATAGCATTTATGGCGTGTTTTGGAAGCATTTGGCATGTGTTTGCAGGGTGTTAAGGACAGACTCCAGAAAATAACAAGTGTCACAGAAATAATTGGGAAATAAAAAAGAGATAATAATGGAGGAGTCAGTGCAGCTATTTTCTGTCTGCATTGTGGCAGCACACCAGTATTGTAATAAATGCATCTATGCTTATTCATGCAGTGGAGCAGCACCCTGAGCCGTATGGTCCCCTCTTTCCACAGCTACAATGATGCATATAGAAAAATAAACCTTTGAGGAAGTTTTCAGGTGTGTATTTACAGGAGAATTGGAAAGCTTTTCTTTCAAAGAGAAGCTTAAACAAAGTGAGTTAAAATGATTATTGATTATTTTCTTTAGTACATCACCACTATATTTCTTCCCATTTTCCTTTTTTTTATCTACTTTAACATCAAGCTAACACTTGTCCTTGTGTGAATTTGTATTGGTGTTTAAACTCTTAACTTTTAACTGTATACATTTATATTACTATGTATGGAAACAAAGATATCTATATCCAATTACAAGAATAGCTGTCATAACTAAGAATCCTTGGGCATCAGCCTTCCGAAACCAAGTATCCAACAGCTTGAAGTCAATTTTCCCTTTAAATGGTCATCCTTTAGGTAACAATATACCCAAAGACCTAAACCAGTGTTGCCAACCAGTAAAAAATGGGCACTTTTCTCTTGCCAGTAAATGCCAGTGAAAGAAAAAGGTTGCCAGTAAAAAATATGGCTGTAACATTTGGCCGAGACCTTCCGAGTGCCTGCTACAGTGTGTTCGGACTGTGCCGGCAGTGTGTCGCATGAAGTCATGGTGCAAGGGAACGGAGCAGCTGGAGCCTCATGTGCAGGTCTGTGGAATGGGAGGAAGGCAAGCCGGGAGTGGACTGAAGGGACCACCTGGCATGAAGAGAGATGGTCACTGATTCAGGATGGGAGGTGTCATGTTGGTGAGGTGCCATCATCATCTGTGCTGCTGCACACTGCTGTCAGTGTCACTGTGAGAGTCAATTGCATGTGTGTGTGCCGTCCATTCTAATTTCTTGCTCTCTCGATTCCTGTCCCTGAGCTACTTATTTACTATATCGAAAATAAAATAAGTAATATGTTTTTGCCTTAATATCTACCTTAAATCACTTTGCTAATTGCATGCTGTACTTGTTTGTAGCCTAAATACTGAAACTTTCACTTAAAACTGTAATTTCGTAACTTTTAAATATGCCAGTAAAAACGTGACTGTGCCAGTAAATTTTGGGTGTTGTGTCAGTAAATTTCAATCCGGTAGGTTGGCAACACTGACCTAAACATGTATACACTAAAGTTAAACCCCTATTACTGACTATCAAATGTGACCTAGTGTCGTGGTCAGAAGATAATCTCACTTGGTTCAGCCACACTAGCATACTCAAAATGATCATACTACCCAGACTGACATACCACTTCCAGACCCCATATCAATGCTCTTACCGCCACGATTCATCTGCAAACTATGCAACCAAAAATGGTCCAGAATGACTTTTTTCATACTATACCATGCCAAATTTAAAGGAAGGCATGTGATTCCCATACCTCATTAGATATTAGGAAGCACCCCGCTTAGCACAGCTGTTAAAGTGGTGTATTCCATCATCTTATAAACAATGGTTCACCATAGAACATAATTTCACCACCCTCCCCTATGAGGACTTGCATGTCTACATGCAGACTTAACCAGCCACCTCAAAAAAACAGCTGCAAATAAACCCAACCTGGACAATATCTCAAAAACACTTCTCACACAAGATCTCCTCTTAGCTCTTACCTCTCACCCCAATTTTGGGAACATCAGCCTTCACACCAGTGCACCCAGATGTCCCTTTCCTGTCCATATCAAATGGGCATATCCAGGGTGTTGCACTTTGCCACTCAAGGTCAATGCACGACTTACACCGAACTCAAAGCCACATTTGGCTCCTCCATGGATAACTAGAAAATAATCCAAATCAACTCATGCACTTTTCACAATTTACATCCATTATCAAGACAAGCTCAATACACATTGAGCCCAGCTATAGCCACGCCATTTGAAAAGTTGTGCCTAGAGCCAACTCCACTGAAACATACCCTCTCTCTCCCCAAAACAATTCTACAAAACAAAAAGGCCCAGCCAATATATATATAAGCCTGGGAAAAAGATCTTGGTCGTACATTCAATCAAAACCAAATTAACATAATTCTACAGTTTGCAGAAGAATTATCCAAATATCCAATAAAATACAAGAGTTCAGCTGCAAACTGCTTATATAAAATCTACTCTGAAAACTCCCCGCATTGTTGGCACTGTGAATACCACCAAGGAACACTCCTACACATATTTTGGGAAGGCCCCCTATTTCAGCGCTACCAGCAATTATTTCAACAAATCTGCCACGAAATTATGGATGTCCAATTGAACAATGACCCTCTGGGTCTTTAATTCCATATAAACCATCTCTCCATTAAGAGGTACAAAAACACATTGCTGATACACCTGCTGAACACTGCAAAAGCGTGTATTCCAGTGCTCTGGAAACAAACCTCCCCAACTGCTTTGTTTATCCAGAATCAATGAGATGATGCACATGGAGGCTATCACAGCCTCACACTACCACAGGAAGGAAAAATGTAAGAAAACAGTATTATCAGAGGGACTTTCTATACTCTCCCAAATATAAATCATATTTTACATGAACAACATGGTCCCCCTCTACATACAGTATGCCTAAATTCATCCAAAGTTTTGAAATTGACATCTCACACTAATTTGATCCCTGGTGAGAGATGTTTTTCCTATGCTCTCCCCCACTTGGCCTCTTCCCTAATTTGATCCATCCCCCTACCCACTCCTCTTCCTGACAAATGCTGTGGCTCTTCTTTGAAGAAAATACCTTAATCCTATCATTGATTCATTTACAGCGGCTTACCTGATCATTTACAATGTTTGGCGTTATTTAGTCTGTAAACATGGAAGCTGTATATGTGAAAATGCCTTTGTAAACCTCTATTTATAAAATTTAAAAAATTTCAGTAAAGTGTAATGCCCCGTACACACGGTCGGACTTGGTTCGGACATTCCGACAACAAAAATCCATGGATTTTTTCCAACGGATGTTGGCTCAAACTTGTCTTGCATACACACGGTCACACAATGTTGTCGGAAAATCCGATCGTTCTAAACGCGGTGACGTAAAACACGTATGTCGGGACTATAAACGGGGCAGTGGCCAATAGCTTTCATCTCTTTATTTATTCTGAGCATGCGTGGCACTTTGTCCGTCGGATTTGTGTACACACGATCGGAATTTCCGACAACGGATTTTGTTGTCGGAAAATTTTATAGCCTGCTCTCAAACTTTGTGTGTCGGAAAATCCGATAGAAAATGTGTGATGAAGCCTACACACGGTCGAAATTTCCGACAACAAGGTCCTATCACACATTTTCCGTCGGAAAATCCGACCGTGTGTAAAAAAACTCTGAAAAACAAATTGTTACTTGTGGTGTGTACAAACATGTTGCCTCTAATGTAAAATAAAATATAAAATGCAACGTTATAAGGGCATACAATCTAATTTCATGTGAACCAACACTGAAAAGCCACAGAATTTGCTAGAAATACACTACTATATATAAGCTCATAATATTTGTTACAGTTTTTAACTTAATATTCATGAAATTCCTTAAAAGTGTGATAAAAATTCACATTCTTCTTGTTGAAATGTGTTAATCACCTGGAACTTAATGTGTCAAAAGAGGAGATCCTCTCAGTCATGTGCAACAACTCCTATGAAAAACAGTGCATAAACTCCTACTAAAATTGCTGCGACCAATCAAAACGCGCTTACCCACTCGTTTGGATACAGACTCACCTTTTTGTCTTAACCTAAACAAATTTGCAATAGCTGGGTTGGACACGCAAGCATTTTTGTAAAACATGGATCTAATCAGGACTCTTCCCCTTCTTGTTAGCCCACACTCAGAGATAGGAAGATATAAATTATTATTATTATTATTATTATTCAGGATTTATATAGCGCCAACAGTTTACGCAGCGCTTTACAATATAAAAGGGATACGATACAGTTATAATACAATATAATACAATAGGATTAAGAGGGCCCTGCTCAGAAGAGCTTACAATCTAATAGATAAATAACAACTATATATGAAAACCATCCAACTAATTTATTTAAAAAACACAATAAAACTACACTTACATTACAAGTTAAATGCATTACAATCCATGCACACTGGAAAACAATTAAATGCAAAGACTTCTTTTGGACAGCCACATCCAGCCATGCACCCTAGAGTGTTGGGTTCTAACAAGTGCGACTTCAATCTCTGCCTATCTATCATCTTGAGATAAGTGATTACTAAATTGCCCCTAATTATGTTTATCCCCGGTTCGGGTCACTGGTCTGTACTGTAAAAAAATAATTTGATTCATTTGAGCTACAATGTACAGCTAGGGTTGTACTTTGGGCAGTGCAACAACAGCTGTGTCTCTCATACACATAAGACGTACTGAAATGTATTTACTTGTCCTCTACCGTTGCTCATTCATAGAACACCTTTTGTATTGTTTCATAGAGAATAGCAAGGCAGAGGGGACAACATCTCTGGATTTCTATGCTAACTGGCGTATAAAATTAGTCAAATTCCACAAGAGAAACAGTCTTTTCTTAAATTTGACTTCATGCAAGTGGTCCAATGCTACCTTACCACTTTCACTGCCTCATCGTCAACATACATACAATTACCACTCAACATCCTACTCACTGCCACCATACCCACATCACTCTGCATACACTCACACTCCTCCATGGCCACATACAGAGCAACTTGAAATAAACCTATCATCCACCACATTAAAAACTCCCTGTCAGGAAAGGATTTATCTGCTGGTAAGATATATCGTCTGGCATGCAGTACTGGGGTCCACCAGCAGGTGTCTCCTGGCAGTGTTGAACTGTCAGGAGAATATTTCCCTGCTGGTGTCATTGCATCTTTTGGCCGCAGTACTGACGTCCACCAGCAGATGGATCCTGGCAGTATGGAGCAGACAACACTCCCTACGCTCAGGTGTGACTTGAAGTCAATCACAGTCAGTCCTATAAATACCCGGCAAGCCCTCATATGCTTGCCTTGGTATCTCTCTCCTTGAGCCCTGACCTTGTTCGCCTGTTACCCGATCCTGAACCTGCATCTGACCTTGTGCCCGAGCTTATCCTGACCCGATCCCTTCTGTGTTCCTGTACCCTTCAGCCCGATCCATCCCCTCTCTGTCCTGTTGGTTCCCTGTCCCTCATTTACTGATCTTCCTGTGTATGACCTTGGCTTGGCTAAACGTTTATGTCTCTGGTATAACCCTTGTTCTTGCTGACCTGCTGTGTATGACCCTGGCCTGGCTGACATCTGTGATTCTGGTATTGCCCCTTGCTGTAGATATTGTTGTTTGTAGTGGGTTTGTTGGGTTGGTTGTTCACTGTTTGTATTTTCTAATTATCACCCATTTTAATAAATATCACTATTCACTTACATGTGTTTTGGGTTATCTCTGTGCAGTCCACACAGTCTGGTCTACTAGTCTCCTGACACTCCCTTAGCTTATCCACCATATTTCAGTGACAAGCCTCAAGTCTCATTGACCTGGTGGAGGCTATTTAATGCAGGGAAGTTATCTCAGTACTGCCACTCCGTCTGCCTCACCCTCAGAACCATTCTACCATAACTCATAAGGTACTGCAATGCAGCAACAAACTTCTTGCCCTACAATGACAACACTCTCTCACCATTCTGTATCTATGAAAACACTTCTTGGCTTGCGATGACACTCACTCACCACCTGGTATCTTTAAAAGAGCAGCATTGTCATCCTAGAACACTACTACTTAACACATCATCCTCTCTTCAACTCTTCTTTCTGTATCTCCATCACTTTGCTATATAAATGTTGTAGAAAAAGGTGTAGCTGTGGTCATTATACAAAACCTTGTACTTTTTACACTTTCCCTCAAACACTATTGAGTATTTAAAGTGAGTCAAAATTCAGTAACATCGCATAGTGAAAATCCATTTTATAAGGTAAAATGCAACATTACAATCCCATTAGTTGCAAAAACTACAAAGCATATTCATACAATTGAAAAAATACTTTTTGCTGCAAAAAAACATTGTTTTATTAAGTAAAGATTGCCAGATTGAATACAAGGGATGGTAGCAGAAAATAAGAAAACAAACTGGGTAATTTAAACTGTTAAATAATGCCCTGGATGCTAAACTATCTTTTAGGTGGCATGATGTACCGGTAATTGGAAAACTTCTTCCTAACATTCCAAGCCTTCTATGTGCTTCCTACAGAGGGCCAGGATGCACAATTGATGCAGTGGCCGATCAAGCCGCATCGCCAAGTGCAGCAACTGTCTGAATCGCATCACCAGAAAGTCCTGAATAAGAAAAAACAGGAAGTTCAATGGGCATGGACTGGACTGGCATATCTGATGCAGTGGCCGACTGGGCCGCATCGCCCAGTGTAGCAACTGTCTGAATTGCATCACCAGGTGTAGCGACTGTCTGAATCGCATTACACCAGGTGTAGCGACTGTCTGAATCGCATTACACCAGGTGTAGTGTCTATCTGAATCGCATCACCAGGTGTAGCGACTATCTGAATCGCATCACCAGGTGTATCGCCTGTCTGAATCGCATCACCAGGTGTAGCGACAGTGGAACTTGCGGACAAGTTAGCCTGGCTGTGCATCCAAGGGAGTTTAGTGACAGGCGAAGGTAGGTGTAATCCAGGGGACTTGACTTCTGAGGACTAAAAGGAAGTTTCCAAACAGAGCTTAAGGCTACAAGACAACGGATAAGCTTGGTTTCTAGGAGAAGAGGGTTCAAGCTGTGGCAATTTGCTGGAGAGGTGACCTGTAGATAGTTCAATAGACTTGTCAGCGTATTTTGGTATAACAGAGTCATATAAAGGCACATGGTTATGTAAACTGTAGTCACATTTGGAAACGTTGTCATGATCAGGATCTTAACAGGACTGTAAAAAAAGTCACGTGACTGGTACTGGCCACACAAGACTTATACATGGGCAACTGTTCAGCGGTTTTAATGCAATTCCGGATGCAGGTCTGGGACCAGGACCCAATCTCCTCTGCAGCCCAGTCTATGTGCGGGTTGTGAAGTTTAAGCCAGGGATAACCCAAGATAAGGGGATAAGGAGAGAAGACCAGGTAGAAGCTGATTGTCTCCCTGTGAAATTCCCCAATGGTCAGGGTAATAGGTACCGTACACAAGGTCACCAGACCCATGGACAAGGGAGAATTATCACCGGCTAAGACTGAAAAGGGTCTGTGCACCTTAGTCACCGGAATCTGTATACTGTGTGCTAGGTCCCTATCAATGAAATTGCTAGCAGCACCAGAATCAATGAAAGCTGAGAGGTGATGAGAAAACTTGGCAGAGCTAAGTTGTGCAGGAACAAATAGGCCATCTCTGAGGGAAAAAGTATCACAGATCACAGTATGATCTATAGAAGAGGACCCCACCGCACTAGACTCTTGGCATTTCTCGGCTTATTAGGACAGTCAGCGACAATAACGCTGTGGTTGCCACAATATAAGCAGAGTCCCTGAGATCTCCTTCTAGCCTTTTCCCCAGGGGATAAATGGGTAGCACCAATTTACATGGGCTCATCCTCCTGGAGAGGTTGAGAGGGCTCAGGAAAAGAAGAAGAGGTGGGCAGCGTACTGGGGGGCAAAGAAACAAACCTCTCTGTACGCCTTTCCCTTAAACGCTTGTCAATACGGATAGCTACTTGGCTTCATTCAATGACTTCCGTTCAGGGTAGTGAACTAGGGAGTCTTTGATGGAATCTGATAAGCCTAACCTGAACTGGCTTCTTAGAGCTGGGTCATTCTACCCTGAGTCAGGTGCCCGGCGACAGAAATCAGAACAGTATTGTTCAGCAGTGTGTTTATCCTGACGTAATAATGTAAGGTTAGCTTCAGCTGAATGGGCACAGTCAGGATCATCGTACAGTAAATCAAAGGCTTTGAAAAAGGCTTCAACTGACACCTTGACTGGGTCATCTGCGGAGAGACTAAACGCCCAAGACTGGGGATCCCCCTGCAACCATGTAATAATCAGGCTGATCTGCTGTACTTCAGAACCAGAGGAGTGTGGCTTAAGCTTAAAGTATAGTATACAACTATTTTTAAAGTTGGAAAACACATGGGGGTCACCAGAAAAATGATCAGGCGGGTTAACTTTGGGCTCTGGCTCCTGCTTTACTGCTGGAGGTGTGTTTACATGCAAAGACAATTCCTGGACTTGGCATGTCAGTTTGCACATTTCCTCAGCAAATAAATGGGCCTGTGAGTCCATCGGCAGAAATTTTGTTAAAGCCTTGTGATAATGTCGCAAATGTCACGTCTATAGGTGGTCAGATGCTATAGCTAGCTACTGTGTGCTTCACCTATAGCAGCCCCCTTTCCCTTAAGACAAACAGGCCTACCGGTACTTAGTTGCCCCAGGACTTGTACACAATGCTATAGTGCCTGGCCACCATGCCAAGGTAGACGTAAACAGAGCAAACAACAGACTACTTGCAGTTTAGCAGACAGATAGCGTGGTTCTATGACAGTCCAGGTAAAGGGCAGGCTGAGTTCAGGGAATAGTCCAATATCCGATCCAATAACAGTTCAGGTAAAAGGCAGGCAGAGTTCAGGGAATAGTCCAATATCTGATCCAGGTCATACACAGGGAAATCCAGATTAACAAGGGCAGACAAACGGGAGGCTTGATCAGGAACAATGGCTAATGGCTTGATCAGGAACAAATACCTATTCAAGTCAGCAAGTAATGGCCTAACTTTATATATAAACTGTGTCACACACCCAATGCATATTCAGAGCCCTGAATATATGTGTGTGGATCCGTATGGCCATAACAGCTTCAGTCCTTTTGAAGAAAAGATAAGCTTTGGTGTCTTCAGCTAGCCACTTTTGTTGGTGCACTTTAAGTCCTGGGTAGCAGGGCCAAACAACACAACTGGCCCAGATTATCAAGTGAAACAGGAAGGTTTTATTTAACAAGGTGAGAGGACAATGGTGTCTGTATAAATTGTCCCAGAAATGGGTAGCCTTATCCCAGTGGTACTACAAGTGTCAGCAAAATGACTACCAGCAACGCTTTTTGTATACAGTGCTCACATAACTCCTTCTGTAGTACAGTCTCTCTGTTCCTTGCAGATGGGCAAAAATGCCCTCTCACCCAATCCTGGGATCAAGGTCCAAACGAAAGTCCTGGAACAGACAGGCTCTCTTAGCAACCCGACTGGTCACCTCACACTGGAACGATTCACCGTCAGTGCAGGTGCGTCTTAATATGCACCTGGGATCCCCCTCTCTCAGGCTGGATGTCCCGACTGGTGGCGGAGGTCAGAATTGCGCAGAGAGATTATCTGAGAGACAGCACCTCTCCCTCAGGTCTGGTCTCTTTACTCCCTTAATCGCTGACTGAACTTTTTCTCAGGACACAAAATGGAGTCTTTTACTTTCCGGTCAGCAGAGCATCCTGGGCTTTTGTAGTTCCTTCCTTAATACCAGGTTATAGAGCCAACTTTGTGAGGGAACTGCATGTTCCAGAATCCATTGCAGCTGCTCCCTGCATCTTAGTACAGTCTCTCTGTTTGGCTGCTGTAACTGTGCCTTGAATTGGCTTATTTCTTTCTGCCAATAGGTGCACAAGAGAGGCTACTTAATGCACAGCTCAGCTGGGTGTCAGCTCATATTACAACAGACTCAGTCAGTGAACAGGGAGAAGGAGGGGGAGTGAAAATCCCCCTTGCAGCTGCTGGCAGGCAGTTCTCCCTAACTCAAGCTGGAAAGCCTGTGTACATTGTTCCAGCCAGCTTGGCAGGGTCTTGGGTTATAGAGTGCGACACCCGCTACACTAGACTTGCCAGGCTTTACAAGTTTGTTGCAAAATCCTACCAAGTCTGCATTGCAAGACTCTAGATCTACTTTCTTTGCAAACATTATGCAAGTCTGTTGCAAGTTCTGGTTCAGTTATGTTGTGCAATAGTCATCCCACCACATGGGGTCACTGTGACTTGCAAAGCTCTTGCTGTAGACTCACTACTGAAACTTTACTCTTGCTAGAGACTTACCACACAAATTGTCAACTAGAACTTGTGCTTCAAGTGCTCTGCAAGTGTACAACTTGCCAGTGAAAATGTACAGCAATTTAACAAGACTTACAATTTAACACTGTCACAAATATGTGGCAAGTTATCCTTGCTATCTGGGAAGCACTCTCGACAATAGTGTGGATATTGTTTGGATCCATTTAAATAGCACATCTAACCTCTAAAGTCCACAAATCGCTGAGCCCATGTCAAGCGATAATGGAAAATCTTCTTTTTCATATTTAGGCCTTGTTTTGAGATAATGCTTCACTATGGATGTTGGGAGAACAAATGCCTCATCAGCCACTAGCATGTAAGAAAGGTAACACCGTTTTCAAAGTACCTTCCACTTGCAATTTTAAACCTTCATTCTATTATCCTCTTTTCAATAGGAGAATTTCTGAAAACCTGGGAGTCAGCGACGTTAAAATTATAATTGCTATCCACAATTGCCATCAGCACAGTGGATAAATATTTCTTGTAGTTCTTAAATTTGGAGCCACTATTTCAGGCCATTTGAATGTGAATGTGTTTGCCAACCAGCACTCCAATACAGTGGCAAATATTGCTGTTCTTTTTGGACTCTTTGCCGATTTCCATCCATAGTTCCTCTATTGGCCCTGGCATTACAATACCCTTCAGCAGGCTTAAATAGAATCATGTATTTTTGCAAAATAAAAAAAAAGCAAATGCAATATTATAACATTTTCCGACTTTCCATTCCTTTTCTGCTTTACTAAAAAAAAAATTTTTTGTGGGCCAGTTGGAGAGAGATTGTAACACTTCTTGCTCTGAAGTGAAAGGAAAACATTCATTCCAATAGCAGCTCAGACAGCAATTGAACACAAAAGATCCTATTATACCTTTCTTTAATCCATCAAACTTAATGGGTATAGCCTAGGACCAGCTAGGAAAATAGGTGATAAATTAAAAATGACTTACCTAAGTGTTACCAGGAGACAAGCCTCTGGAGAAACCAGATGCCTCCTATTGGTTATGGATCATATCAACTGGGGTCTCAGGATCACCAGCAAAGCATCAAAAGTTAGCACTCTCATGGGGGCATAATAATAAAACTTCTGGGGATAACTGTGCAACTAATGGTACAGGGTATGAAAGTGCCCTTTGGTAAGTCTCTGGGGCACAGTCGTATGCACCCAGCACTACCACAGTACCCTTTTATTCTTCTGCTGGGTCGTTCAATCCAAAATCATTTTCAGCTGGGCCAAGCATCAGCTGATATTATAGTGTAATGCCCCGTACACGCGGTCGGATTTTCCGACGGAAAATGTGTGCTAGGACCTTGTTGTTGGAAATTACGACCATGTGTAGGCTCCATCACACATTTTCCATCGGATTTTCGGACACACAAAGTATGTCGGAATTTTCCGATCGTGTGTACACAAATCCGATGCACAAAGTGCCATGCATGCTCAGAATAAATAAAGAGATGAAAGCTATTGGCTACTGCCCCGTTTATAGTCCCGACGTACGTGTTTTACGTCACCACGTTCAGAATGATCGGATTTTCCAACAACTTTGTGTGACCGTGTATATGCAAGACAAGTTTGAGCCAACATCCGTCTTAAATTGTTATAAGAGGCCATTATGAAAGTTTCATCCAGTACCTTTTAGCACAACCGTTTTGGATAGAGTAATAAAAGATTAGATCCCCTGTCAGGTTTGTACTGATATCTGGGGCATTGTTAGAAAGAGGCAGGGTCGCCATCAGGGGGGGACAGCCTATACAGATGTAAGAGGCCTGGGCGTCCTGAGGTGTCCGGACACCCAGGCCCCAGCCATGGCTGGAGCCCCCCCCAGGCTGCTTTGGCTGTTGTGCGGAGCTATTTTCCAGGTCCAGCCTGGCCAATTCAATAGGGAAAGAAGGTGGGTGGGCGGAGGCAGAGAGGAGACTCTGGAAATGTGATCTGCAGGATGTAGCAATTTAAAAAAACTTTCCCCAGCCAAGCAGACTATTACTTCACTTTCGAGTGCTGGTGTAGTAATCTCCTGTACCAGACAAGTACATTACAGTACCGGCCTCTTCTGTATCAATCCGAAGGGCAGGTTGGGATTGTAATGTACTTGTCTGGCACAGGAGATTACTACACCGGCACCTGAAAGTGAGGAAATAGTCCGCTTGAATGGGGAAGGTTTTTTTGCTGGATTGGGCTGTCTGTGGTGAATATATGGGGATGTGTCTTTTCTGAATATATGGGGATGTCTTTTTACTGGATTGGGCTGTCTCTTTGCTGAATATATGGGGATGTCTCTTTGCTGGATTGGCCCATCCCCTTGCTGAATATATGGGGATGTCTCTTTGCTTGATTGGGTTGTCTCTTTGCTGGCCTGGACCATCTCTTTGCTGCATTGGGCCATCTCTTTGCTGCATATGTGGAGATGTCTCTCTGCTGGATTGGGCTGTTTCTTTGCTGAATATATGGGGATGTCTCTTTGCTGGATTGGGCCACATCTTTCCTAGACATATGGGGATACATGCACCTATGACTTTTCATTTTCATACATTAAGTTGCAAAAATAAAAGTGGGTGCACTGAAGGACTTGGTGGGATAGCAAGTGGGCGGATTTGGTGGGACGGCCAGTGAGCAAGGCCTATTTTGGCGGTCAGGCCTGGGGGGGGGAATGGGGCAAACCTAAAGCTATGTAAGGTGCCCCAAAATTTCTGATGGCTGCCCTGGAAAGAGAAGTAGAAGTAGAGTAAGAGAAGACTTTTTTCTGTCTCAGATTTTCTTCTCTATGTTCTGTGTTCCATTCCTATTATGTGAGACCTGTAAACCATATGAATACAGTTCTCTTCACACTTCTTACAGTGTGCAGTTTGTGTGTGCAGGGGGGGAAGCAGAAGAAATTTGCAAAGCTCCTACACTACTATTTAGAGTAAATATATCAATAGACTAGCTAATGTAAGGCAGCATTCTCATGCAAATAACATTATAATGTAGAAGTATCAGCCAAATGAACAAACAACCTGCAAAGGACAACTTGAGGATTAACTATTGATTGAAAGAGAAACTCTAAGAACAGTAAAGTACAAACAACTACTTGCATTTCCCTTGGGGCAACACGTCTCTCGCAAAGGAGGTAGACTGTTTCTGATAGTCCAGATGGCCATCTGGAGGGTTCCTGGGGTCTGTTCCACAGGAAAGTGGCATAAATAGCCTCTGGTACGGATACCCTGGTAAATAGCTGTAAGTTTAGGACCATCCCACTGGAGGCTCAGCACCCTGGAGACAGTTGAAGCAGTGTTCTCTGCTGTAACTGGGTCTTCTTTCTGAAGCTACAAGCTATTGTGCCCTAGACCGGCTGCCTGCACACTAGATAAAGGAGGAGGAGGATGAGACACCTGTTGACAGTTCTCATGCCCAGTCACCTTTTTTTCATCCAGCACAGTCTCTCCGGGCTGACAAGTATGGGAGTCAGGGTAGCTTATATTCATTGGGTGTGTCCAGGAGCCCAGGGGCTTGTGGGCAAACAGAGGAGTGCCGGAGCCCACTGGATTATGTGACAAGGAATGAAAGGACCCTGCACCCACAACTAAACAAGGTGTGTAAAGAGGGACTCCACAAGATTCTTAACTCAAGGAGTATTCAGTACTCAAATTGCAACTTTTTCCCATTTTAGCACTGCACACCCTGCACCTCCACAACACCACACAGGCCCCCATCAGAGACCCACTAAAAGATACTGCATTGTGTCATGGGAAAAAGAGGCATCCAGAAAGCTGAATTTCAGGCATGGAAGTTTAGTTAGAATAAAGTTGCCAAGGAGTTCTTCACCTTAGTTTCTTAGTAATATCTTGCTGCTGTACTGCTATCTGTTATCAGAGTGAAATCTTGGTCATGCCAGATAGTACAGCTACCTCCATATGTCTGGCTTGCTGCCGTGTCTCTGCCTCTCCTCCATCATCCATTGAAAAAATATGTGGCTGCAATGAGTAAATGGGCACTTTGCTACACTGGGACATTTATCAGACCAAAAGGGAGCAAATGAGAGAGATTTGTTGTAAGGGTTAACATAAGTTTTCATGCTCCACTTTCACAGCTGACCTTACATTTTGGTATTTATAGTAATACCTGCTAATACTAATATTCACTTTGCCTGTGTACAGAACTATCCTCCAAATGAATGATGAATCTCACCTCTGCAGTAAACCCTGGGTATGTGTAATGTGTTACCTGTGTGATTTACAAAGAATCGGAGCCTGTCCATGGAAAAAACAACAGCTTAATCTCTACTGGTTTACTGATAAGAGGGTTGAATCAAAAGCAAATATAGGAAAAAGCAATAACAATTAAAGATCATTGGTGCAACTTATGATACAACTGTTTAAATGAAAAGATGATGATTCCTTATATATTCTAAACCTTCAAAATATTTGATTACCCAGGGATTATTTTTTATACATATACATTCTAAAAGCATAGATAAGAGCCTTTAGTCACAATCCATTATCTCTAAACTGATAAAACTCATGATTTATATGGAGTAACAACAGGGAACAATTAAGTGGTAATTGCTCCTATATAGACAGCGGAAGGGGAAGATTGATTCACCTAGAACATATTTATATAGGTTACAAAAAATAATAAAGATGATGAATTAACTGCAAGGTATTTAAAGGACTGAGGCTGTTTGGGTGTGTCAGGTACAAGAGTCATCTATTGATACACATCTCACTGCATATTAAAGCACAAAGCAAGCTGAAGATAACATTAATGTCCACAAACACTCATTAGTCAAGCTTTTTAGGTGATTAAACATTGCTCCTTCTCCCTTCATTGAGCAGAGACAGTTATAGTTTGGAAATGACCCCGATATCTGTCCCCTGCTTATGTTAATAGGCTGATAGCTAAATTTCCTCATCTCCTTCTCTTAGGCCTATATCCCCCTCTTGTCTGGCCTCTACCGCAGATGTTCCATTTAAACTGTTTAATAGTAAATGATAGCTTGTAAGCACTTTCCACAGCTCAGTCTGCACTATAGTCTATACCATAAATTTATTGTGGTAGAATAGTCAAAACTGATTTTAGACCCGTATTTTCAAAGGACAGTGTGCATCAAAGGGGCTATAAGTAGAATTGGTTAAGTATGCAAATCATGAGAGCAATGAGGTATTAAATAGAAGGTACACTAAAATAGATGTGAAGAAGACTGTAAATAGGTAAATTAATGAAGAGCCAGCATAGGCCATGTGTGCATAGAGATGATAAGTAAAATTACAACTACTGTGAGAATTCGTATATCAGCATTGCATAATTTATTATTGCACTACTAAATTATGTAATGTTATATATCAAATTATGCAAATTTAACAACGTATTACGATGGCTAATGGCACCTCCATGGCAAAATAACTACAAGAAGAAATTATACAAGGATATGGTACAATACCAAGTCAGATACAGAACACATATCTTAGCCAATTCCACAATAAAATATACATTTAGATTATCAAATAAGACAAAATATTCCACATTTGCTATGTATGTGTATTTTTTTAAACAACAAAACAAGACGGAGACTCTAAATTTGAGTAGCTGAAGCAAAAAGAACAATAGAAATGGAGAAATAATAAAAAATTAAGTGCAGAAGAGAAAATATGAATACAAGCTGAGTGGTTAAAAAAACAAACAAAAAGAAGCAAATGAGTAATAACACTTGGTGACAATGTGCATGTGGGAAAAGACAGGTGTATAATAAGGAGATCTGCACCTTCTTGATGTTTATTGAGGAGAACTTGGATCAGCAGCCAGATAAAGAGAAAGACCACCACACCTTCTATCATACCCTTGGAACAGAAGAAGACAACTGAGTGACACACAGCCCATGGGGATGTTTGCTCATCTGTCTCCTCCGCCATCCTGCACTCACTGTCCATCATCGTTTACTGCTCAGTAGTTGTAACTGATACAATTCTCAGAGAAATCCAACACATTCTTCACACTGTGGCTTTCTGAATTGATAAAATAACCTCTCAAAGGTTTTGACCTTCATTCTCTTCTTTGGGGGTTAAAGACTTGTGACTGGTTATGGTGTTTGGAATAACACTTTAATTTATGCAAATACAAATTTTACCAGATCCGATGGAGAGGTCACCTTGTCAAAAACAGATAATGCCAATGGTAAAAGAGCCTTTCTGCCAAAGTCTAAAGTTCCTCCTCTTTCCACAGTCTGCATAATGTAGCCTGCTATACCAGCTGCATGAGAGAAGGAGGGGTGGCGTTATGGTGCCCTTCTTTTGCCAGTCTACTAAGCGCTTTCTCACCCATCACAGAGCAAGTTGTAATATTTGAATGGTGATCAATCTAAAGTATGCTTAGATCTTGGTCAGATGCAGATGTTCAAAGTAGTTAGTAGAGAAAAACCATCACCAAACCAGAACAGCCCTTGCTCTTCTTGTCCTCGCATCGCATTGTCAAAACGAATTTGTTTTTTTTCGAAGCAGTCAAGCAAATCCAAGCTCCTTTTAACCCGTCAGCAGCCAGATGGCACTGCACACTATAACTCTTCTATTAAATGGTGAATGAGTCTTAGGATTGACAGAAATCACTGAATTCACTGAAATTCTTCAAATCATTACTTTAATTTTTATAAATTAGTAGTAAAGTAGTATTTTCAGGTAAGTTAACAAATAGCAATCACATATACAGTATCTCACAAAATTGAGTACACCCCTCACATTTTTGTAAATATTTTATTATATCTTTTCATGTGACAACGCTAAAGAAATGACACTGCTACAATGTAAAGTAGTGAGTGTACAGCTTGTATAACAGTGTAAATTTGCTGTCCCTTCAAAATACTCACTAACACTAACGCATCACATGACAACGGGGAAGGAAAATTACTTATTGGGCCCAATTTGGACATTTTGACTTAGGGGTGTACTCATTTTTGTTGCCAGCGGTTTAGACATTAAGGGTTGTGTGTTGAGTTATTTTGAGGGGACAGCAAATTTATAAGCTGTACACTCACTACTTTACATTGTAGCAAAGTGTAATTTCTTCAGTATTGTCACATGAAAAGATATAATAAAATATTTACAAAAATGTGAGGGGTGTACTCACTTTTGTGAGATACTGTATTTCTTGTTTTAACATCTCTGTACAGTATCTGTGTTTTTGGGGAGAAGTTGGTCTTTCAACTTTAAATCCAGTTGAATATTTTCATTCTGCCCACAAAGAAAGATATCACTGATCGCCAGGAACGAAGGTCCATGTTATCAGTTCCACAATGTTGCATAGTATAAGTAAATATCTGTACTGCTTGCATGGAGATATTACAACATTTGTATATCAGGTCACTGGTACTTAAAAGCTTAACAGTAAAAATAACCCGTTTAACATGTGTTTAAGTGTTATTTGCTATAATGCTGGAGAGCTTTGTGAAGTAATAAGCTATAATTAGCTTTTCATAGCCCATGTCAGGATTCCCAACTGTTGGTCCAGGTCCATATATTCATCCTTTCTGGTTCACAATTGGAACGCTGGACACAAGCATGGCCTGGGGAGACGAAATTCTGAAAAAATTGGGGTCTTTTTCAGTTTTTTTTTTTTGTGCCAGCTCCAGTTTGGGTCTGTCCTGGAGTAAAAAAAATGGAGTCAAGTATAATTCACTAAAGTACCGTGAGCAATTTCTTTTCATTTAAAAATTACCAAATTGTTCCCATTCACTGAACAGTAGAAAGGTCACTGTCAGCATTAGAACACGTAATCTATATGTACACCCACATATAGCTTATTGGGGTTGTGGGAATTTGTTAGCTCAGGGTAGGGGGTTCTGGTAGCCAATCTCTTTAGAAAGGGATATTTACTTTGTGCACTTTTACAATTTTACTCATGTCCAAAGAACAAGGTTCTTTAATACAGCGTACATTTGTAGACATACCTTATCATCTTCCATACAAGACTCCTCAAACATTGTCAGTCCTCCTCCAGTGCATAGTAATTTTTCTCTCAGAGGGAATGCGCAGTGTTAGGACTACTACTACAGCAGCCCAAGTACCGCAAGCAAATCTGTTACTGCTTTCCAACCATACACATCTTACACACCATCATATGCATTCATAGAGATGGCTAAACAATTAATGTGATATTAAAGGCTCACTTTTTTTTTTTAAATAACAAACATGTCAATACATGTCATACTTACCTGCTCTGTGCAGTGGATTTGCACAGAGCAACCCTGATCCTCCTCTTCTCGGGACCCATGCCAAGGCTTTTAGCCCCTCCCTCCTGCCGAGTGCCCCCAGAGCAAGCAGCTTGCAATGGGGCACCAAAGCAAGCTCGTTCTGAAACCACGGGCCTGCGTGTCCATTCACTTACGGAGCCACGGCTCAGCCTCACCCCCTCTCCCTCCTCATTGGCTCACTGGCTGTGATTGGCTCCTGCTGCTGTCTCAGCCAATGATGAGGGAGAATCCCCAGAGAGCTGAAGCTCTCATGTACTTTGCTGTGTGTACATTGCTGGATCGAGATGAGGCTTTGGTAAGTATTAGGGGGGCTGCTACACAGAGAAGGTTTTCTTCCTTCATGCATAGAATGACATTATTTGCATAGACCTGGAAACCAGGAAGTAACTTTAACAATGCAACAATACCAAAAAAGGTTTAAAATGTTCTAAAAAAAATAAAAATAAAGTAAATACAATATACTCTCCTATTGCATGTAAAAATCTGGCATTCTGGTTGTACCCAAGTCGATCGATGAATCAATTTGGGTACAATCAGCCTGCCCATAGATGGTTCGAATATTTGCCAGTACCTGTGGAACCGGCTGAGAGTCGAACCATCTATGGCCGGCTTAATTCACCTATCATTGATTCAGTCAGCTACATCCCCAGTCCCAGCCAGGCCACCCCCCTTTATATTTAGGCAGGGCTGAGTTCCTCATTGCCTGAGAAACAGGTAGCTGGGAATTGTCTGCAGCAAATCCAAACTCCCCCTTTAATAACTTTGGTGTTGACAGGGTGCCCCTTCACCTTCGCTGTATGTGTAGGGGACTGAGTTCCCCCACCGATGCTTGCAGGTATCTTGTCTAGCCAAGACTCCTCATGCCCTCCAATCATTTCCAGGTTACCTACATCACCTGGGTTCCCTGTGGGTTCCCTGTGCACCTACACCTTCATTGTACATCTTTTTCATCATTGTGTTCCAGTGAGTTCCAGTATCCTAGTCCTCCCAGACACCCCTGCACTCCTATCTCCCTGTGAGTCCAGCACACCTGTACTGCAAGTGACTTCTGCTAGTACACCTGCCTACCTGTATTGTACGCCTTTGTTCTTCCCTGGTCAGCTGTTACCTGCATGGGTGCTCTTCCCAAGCACAATGCTATGCAGCGTGCTAGCTGTAGGGAGGGTCCACAATCCTCAGACATTCATCATGACACATACTTTTCATTCAGTATAACTGCAACTTCATGTTATATTGAGAGAAAATAACAAATACCATTATGTTCAGATGTTGCACAAAAACATTACCAACAATAGCTGATAAAGCGGATTTTCTGCAGGCGTGATGAATTCTGGGAAAAGACTACCAGCGAGATGGCCAGACTATGCAGCTGCACACACAAGATAATAGTGATTAAAGGAAAGGGAAGAGGAGGGGGAGAAGCAATAAGGGGAAGGTTCTAAGATAAAAGAAGGAATAGTGATTAAAAATGTAGAAGATTAGCTGTGGTACAGAGGAGAATATAGGGGCTGATATCTAGGATTGGGTTCTGAATCAGACCATTGCACTAAGGAATCCAAAGACCTGCCCTTCAATACATTAATGTATTCTAGCATTGTGTGTTTTTAGCAAATAACAGTCCGCAATCAAGGAAACATAAGGGCATATGTACATCTTTTAGATATATACTCATTCTATCACAGTTTATCAAAAAATACAATGATTTAAAATATTTTTTTTGTTTCTACTCTATCTAAAATTAAAAGAAGTTTAGGCTTTAGAAACATTTTCATTTTGAAACTTGGGAAAGATTCATTGCAGTATGTTTGTAAAAACTCTTTTGCTTAATCAATATGAATGTCAAAATATTGAACATGGTCTTCCCCATTAGGTTAAACTTAGTTTTTAGTGAGAGTGACCAGACAAGCTTAACGCCTGGTTGACCAACTAGAATTAACAATTTTTCACTCCATTATATATATATATATATATATATATATATATATATATATATACATATATATATATATAATTAGCAATTTTTCACTCCATTATAGCATTTGCACTGTAATGCAGGTAATGGAGTGGTGATTATGCTTAAAGCGGAGCTCCACCCAAAAAGGCAAAGCTCTGCTTGACTGCCCTTTCTCCCGCTCTGCTTCCTCTTTGGCACCTTTTGGGGGGGGGGGAGCGGGTACCTGGCTTTGACAGGTACCCACTCTTGGGTCAGTTTGCCACAGCAAAGTGAGACGGAAGTTTGGCCCCCCTCCTTCCCCCTGCAGTCAGCCTATTCACAAAGCGCAGTGCGATTCGTGCAAAAGCAGTAGGAAACCAGCTGTGAAGTTTCCCTTAGCTAAGATGGTGGCACCAGCGAGCCAATTCAAGAATCGGCTGGGTTGAGGACAACGCTAGATGCCTGGACAGGTAAGTGCCCTAATAGTAAAAGTCAGAAGCTACAGTATTTGCAGCTGCCAACTTTAAAAAGATTTTTTTTTGGGGGGGGGGGGGGCAGGACTCCTCTTTAACACTCATAAAGCAAGCCACTCAGTTGAATGGCCTTATAGAAGATTTTGACTAAATTTGAGTTTAGACCCAAATTTATAAAATGGGTCAGACTCATATACCCAGCCCTTGGCTTGTTTTTAGGGTCAATTAATGTTTTTTGGATACTTTTCCTACTATATATTTAGGAATACCTGGCAGGTATATCTAGTACGCTCATGTTTGTATGCAGTTGGGCCTTTAGCTGAATGTATTTATGCTAGCCACATGGTTAAAAAATTGGAGACCTGGGACAAAGAAAGCCATTATATTTGGATAATATGTTAGTATTTTATTAGACACTACAAACTCCCTGTCTGTCCCTCCAAACAAATACTGTTCAACAATTTGGCAAGTAAAGTAGCCATACACGATTAGAATTTGCCTGATTCCTGCTGACTTGCTGAAATTTGTGCTGTGGGTAGTTTTGTCGCACCCCTCATCTCAACACAATTTAATTATTTGATCAACTTTTATTGATGGTGCCAGTAAGAAATTTTCAGCCAAACAGTGAATGTATACAATCAGATTAAATTCAGAATCTGCTGGAGCAGTGGCTGCTGAATACAATAGCTGGCAGTGGGTATTCCTCTATCCAGGCTATTTAGCGTAGATGGGGGATTCCATCGATTTAGGGTCCTGTCTTCTTTCCCAGGCTGCTGCATAGGAAGGGTGAGAAGTCCAGCCTTTGCTTCCAAGGACCCTTGCCTGGGGGGAGAAAGCCATAGCCAATAAGAGTGTTTGTTCTTCCAGCTGCCCACCTGGCCTTGAGTGTCCTACCCTGGCCTGTGAGAGAGATTTGAATAGACCTAACCTATTTTGTGGCAGGGATCAAAGATACTTAAAAGTAGCTGCTTGTCTATGACTTAAGCCTGTGGCAGAGGCGTAAAGATACTAAAAGATAATAGTCCATCTGGAAATAAACTGTTCATTGAGAAGTCTACCGAGCAAAAGAAATGTTTGCTTCTGTTTTTGGTAACCTGTACTGCTAACCCTCCTAAATTGTAAGAGAAGGACTGAAGGATCAAAAGCCTGTCTATCGCGTTGGTGGGTCGGTGAGTTCATGGCTGCAGCTACAGCCTCACTAGTAGGGAAAGTAGGAGAACCCATTAACATCTAGCAGCTCCTGCTGGGGTCTTTGCTAAAGCAAATTAAAGTAAACCTCTTCCCCCCCTGCCCAAAAGTCTTTAATCAAGTAATAATTGTGTTTTCTAAGGATGATAATACTAAATACCTTAAACGCTCTTTATGTTGAACCCTAAATTATAAGAACACACAGTTGGGTTTTGTGAACAACATAGTACTTGTCATTCATAAAATGTACATTTTTATGTACTAGGAAAATTATTGCCATAAAGTGGAAACCTTCTACCTCCCCACCACCGCTTATGAACAGGTGAGAAAGACAAATGATTCAATATCTTATTAAAAACTCAGGTAAATGCTGCAAAATCAAAAGTGGGGCCCTGGGCTCAAGAGCCTCCTCTTAGGAATGTCAGACCACGTAATTAAAATCAAATATTTTTGGTTCTAATGATATCTAGAGCCAACCAAACCAATACAAAAAAGTTGGCCTAGAGTTGCCCCCCCCCCCAAAAAAAAGAAGAGGGTGGAAATTAGTTTGGGTGCTAGGCAACATGTGTTAGCAAATGTTTGGACATGCCCTCTAAGGTTCACGAATCACTGGTTGAAAGATTGTGGCATAGAGTATCTCTTGGCTGCATCTTAGGGTGTGGTATTGGTTGGTGCACATGTTGAATACTTATAATATTCAGACTTGATCAGATAAAGACAAATATTGTCTGTCGAGCTTTGCATGCATAGATGCATTGCCATGACCCAGGTCAGAGGATTTTATATTTGCAGAGATATCCCAGTGATTCAGTGTTTTGTAGCATTGGAATCTTCAGCTCATTTTCAATCAGCATCAGGCACATCTACATGGATTTTGTATGTTTAGTCAATAAAATCAGCCAGTGATCTCAGAAAGAAAAAAAAACAGAGCTAGAGAGGCATCTGGTATTTTCAGTAGATTACAAGCAAGTGCATCCTCCATATTTTTTTTTTTTCAAAGGCTCGCTCTGAAAATAAGCCAACCCTCTTGCTTTAATAACTTCTCAGACACTTAAGAGGGATAATTATGAAGATCAGGAAGGTAAGATAAAAGTCTGAAATCTGTATACTATTTCTTCTAGATCAGTAACTCAGAATAGTCAAAGTACTCTAGTCAGAAATAGCAGCCTCCACATCTTCACAGGTCTACTTATGGGCAGAGTAATGCCCCGTACATACAGTCGGACTTTGTTCGGACATTCCGACAACAAAATCCTAGGATTTTTTCCGACGGATGTTGGCTCAAACTTGTCTTGCATACACATGGTCACACAAAGTTGTCGGAAAATCCGATCGTTCTAAACGCGGTGACGTAAAACACGTACGTCGGGACTATAAACGGGGCAGTAGCCAATAGCTTTCATCCCTTTATTTATTCTGAGCATGCGTGGCACTTTGTCCCTCGGATTTTGTACACACGATCGGAATTTCCGACAACGGAATTTGTTGTCGGAAAATTTTATATCCTGCTCTCAAACTTTGTGGGTCGGAAATTCCGATGGAAAATGTGTGATGGAGCCTACACACGGTCGGAATTTCCGACAACAAGGTCCTATCACACATTTTCCGTTGGAAAATCCGACCGTGTGTACGGGGCATAAGAGGGCTGAGCTGCAAACAGTGTTTGATTGGAAGCATTGCTACACTTGTGTGACAGGGAAGGATATGTTCTACGAATGAATTCTATGAATGTAGCTTAACAGGACATAGACACTACATATTTCTGCTCAAATGGTCCATCTGAAAGACATGTGCAGAACGAAAAGATTTGTTTCGTTTAGTTTAGATTCGTTATTTACATAAATTTGTTTAGTTAAATTAATTTAATCCAGTTAATTTGTTTTCTGAATTTGTTTTGCTTATTCATATTCAAATCGATTTAAATTTTCGAATTCGGATCAATTTGAAAATTTTTCAAATCAATTTCGAATAGTTTTGGAATTCAAAAAGTTTTCGAATTCGAATAGTTTTCCAATTTCCAAAGAGAATAAAATAGAACTGAAAATAAAGGAATAGAATAGAAAAAGAATAGAATAGAAAAGAATATAACAGAAAATAAAAGAATAGAATACAATAGAGGAAAACAGAACAAAATAAGATAGAAAATAAAAACATAACATAATGGAATAGAATAGAAAGGAACAGAATAAAAAAAGAATAGAAATAATATATTTCCAAAATTCAAATAGAATTAATTCAAATTTGAGTAAAATAGAAAAGAATAGAGTAGAATAGAATAGAAAATAACAGAGTAGTATAGAAAAAACGGCAGAATAGAATAGAATAGAATAGAATAGAACCATCTTCCTATTCTAGTCTATTCTTTTCTATTCTATTCAAATTGATTATATCTGAATTTTGGGAAATGGTTATATTCTTTCTATTCTATTCTTTTTTTAATTGTATTCTTTTTCTATTTGTTTATTCTATTCTATTATTTTATTTTCTATTCAAATTTATTCTATTCGAAATTCAAATTTTCGGAAGATGGTTATATTCTATTCTATTGTCTTTTTCTATACTATTCTGTTATTTTCTATTCTTTTCTATTCTATTCAAATTGAAATTGATTCTGTTTTTTTTTTTTAACAACAAGGTTGGTCTTTATTTGAAAAAAATGGCTTACAGTACAAAACATTGTTACGAAAACAATAGAGTGAGCACATAGTCTGCATACATAGGCGACAATACACAGCACCGAGTTAGGATACCGGGTTCATTAGAGCAGGGATGATGGGGGGGGAGCAGAGGGGGGGAATGGGAGGGGGGGGACACCAACACAATATTTAATACATCTATTTAGACGAGAGAAAGGATATATGTTGCTTTAAATAGGTACTTAAGTGGGGTCAGTCCAAGGCTTCCACATTCTTGTGAATTTCTGAGGACACCCTTTAGAGGTATAGGTCAGTTTGTACATGGGTAAAACAGCATTGACTGAGTTCTCCCATGCCCTTGCCGTGGGGGGCACATGAGAATTCCATTTAGATAAGATCTCTTTTTATGCATAGAAGAGTAGTAGCGATACAAGTAGCTTGGTGTACCTAGGCCTCTGGTCATCGTCCTGAATGCCCAGCAGAGCTAATTCAGGTGAGAGGAGTATGTCAAGCTGCAAACGGACATTAATAACCTCCATTACAGCAGACCAGAAACCGGAAAGTCTAGGGCAGGCCCAAAACATGTGAATGTAGGTGCTATCAGAAGACTGACAACGCGGACAATTCGGGGGCCTCTGCGGGTATATTCTATGCAGTCTCTGAGGCGTGAGGTATATTCTGTGAAGGAATTTTGCTTGAATTAGTTTGTCCCTGGAAAAAATCACTAGTCTAGAGCTATCTTCAAAACACTCCTCCTATGTTTCCCTATCTAGGGTCGGGATCTCATCTTTCCATTTGGTCCAAAGTGCTTCCATCTGTGGTGAATCCTTCCTAAGGAGAGTGAAATATAACGCAAATAGAGGTTTAGCTAAGGATTCCTGGGCTAGCAAGTCCTCAACCACATCCGATACAAGATCAGGCGGTGTTGGGAACTGTGCTCGAAATGCGTGACGCAGCTGATAGTATCGGAATAACATCCATGCAGGAAGGTCATGTCTATTGGCCAGCGCCTGAAAGGATCTAAGAGTTCCTGCCGCCACCACATCCTTCAGTACTTTAATGTCATGCCTGGCCGAAACTTGTGGGTCAGGGATTGACCGAAAGTGTGGGAGTGATGGGTTTCCCCATACCACGCAAAAGGGGGACCACCGGTTGGGGGAGAGAAAGCGTTTAATAGCCCGACTCCAGACCCTAAGGGTAGCTTTAGTAGGAGTTGGTAAAGAAGGGTACGCCGAGGCCCCCCTATATAACAGGTTACCCAGTTCCCTAAGGGATCCCACGTTAGCCGCCTCAAGGCAGACCGCAGCATGCGTCTTGGACTGCTCTAGCCACCACCTAACCGTGACCAACATAGCTGCACAATAGTACAATAGCAAATTAGGCAAGGCCAATTCCCCACAGTCAGCTGGGAGCTGGAGGGTCGACTTAGCTATACGAGGGGTGGATCCCCGCCATAGAAAGGACCCAATGCAGCTATAGAGATCTTTGAAAAAAGACTGGGGTATCCACACAGGGCAGTTCCTGAAAATACAGTTAAGTTTAGGAAGATAGATCATCTTCAGGATATTAATACATCCTAGGAGATTAAGGGGCAAATTAGCCCACCGAGTGCAGTGGTCCTTGAGGCGTGTCACTATGGGTTGGAGATTAAGACGTTGAAAGGACTGGGGATCCCGCGTAACCCTAATTCCTAAGTACGTGAATTTGTCCACCCAACGTAACGCTTTCTGAGCTGCAGATTGTCTAGACTGTGCATCAAGTGGGAACAAGACAGACTTGCTCCAGTTAATACGGACTCCAGAAAATTGTCCAAAGACATCAAAGGTCTCCAGGGCAGCCTGTAGAGAAGCACCCGCGTCTCTCAAATATAACAAGGTGTCGTCCGCATAGAGCGATATCTTCTCCTCCAGAGGGCCAACCCGGAGACCTTTAATTCTGCCAGATTCCCTAACCAGAACTGCCAATGGCTCCAAAGCGAGCGCAAACAGGCTGGGGGATAAAGGACAACCCTGTCGGGTCCCCCTCTGGAGGAGAAAATAATCCGAGAGGGTATTATTTACCCGAATTCTCGCTTTAGGGGTTTTATATAACAATTTCAGCCAACATAGGAATTTAGGTCAAACTCCAAACTTCCTCAACACTGCCCATAGATATTCCCATTCTACGGAGTCAAAAGCCTTCTCCGCGTCCAGAGAGGTTATGACTCTAGTGCCTCCATTGTTATGGGAGGTGGCTAAATTAAGGAACAGACGACGGATATTGATATCAGTACCCTTACCCGGCATGAAACCGGTCTGATCTACATGGATGAGGTCCTCTATTACCGTGCCGAGCCTACGGGCTAAAACTTTTGCTAAAAGCTTAGCATCAGCATTAATTAAAGAAATAGGTCGGTAGGAGGCACACTCTTCAGAGACCTTACCGGGCTTGGGCACTAAAACCACTATCGCCTCAGACCATGACTCCGGCAAGGAGTCTAGATCCATGGATTGTTTCAAAAGGGTAGTAAATTTAGGGGCCAAAAATTCCTGGTACACGGAATAAAATTTGATGGGCATGCCATCAGGACCTGGGGCCTTGCCAGATTGCATAGACCCCAGTGCCTCCTGCACCTCTTCCAGAAAGATGTCCCTATCCAACTCTTCACACTTCTTCGCCTCCAGGGAGGGGAGCGGGATCTGGTCAAGGTAATGGAGTAGCTCGGAAGTGTGGTAGGTTGCCCTGGAGGACTAAAGGGTTTGGTAGAACTCTAGGAATCTTGCGCTAATGTCCGCCGGAGCTGTCAGGGGATAACCATCTTAATCCCTCAGCCTACCAATATGTGTCACAGTGTGCTGGCCCCTGGCTAACCAGGCCAGCAGCTTACCATTTTTATCACCAAATTCAAACACCCTCTGGGCACTGTCAAGCATAGATTTCTTAGTGAGCTCTATTCTAAGTAAGGATAATTCTCTCAGGGCAGGGCACATAGTGGCTCTGAGTAGGAGACCGGACACATTCAGCTTCTTTTAACCTCGCCTGCTCCTCTAGATGCCTCAGAGACTGCACAGATCGCCGCTTCTTTGCAGCTATACAATTTATATTTATACCCCTGAGCCATGACTTAAGTGTGCCCCACACCACCAGAGGCCCAGCAGACCTCCAGTATTTAGACAGCCTCCATGCTCCCACACCCTCCACATCAGAGAGCCGAAATGTAACAGATACCGGAGCATGATCCGAAATTCCCCGTGAGAGGATCTCTGCGGACTCCACCCTACGCAGCAAAGTAGGGGAGGCAAGTGCCAAGTCAATACGGGACAAGGACAGGTATGTGGTAGACAGGCAAGTATATTCCCTATGAGAGGGGTGAAAATGTCTCCAAACATCTGTCATGTGGAAGGTGGAGGCCCACCGAGATATACTTGACTGCTGAGGACCAGAAGCATGGAGTCTGTCTATCCCCGGAGATGGAGCCATAATAAACAAAGAGAACATTGTCAACATTATAAAGTATCACCTGTTGCATCAGCACATGAAGCACATCTATATCGGCCTGGGGGGGAGGTAAACGCCCACGATCACAAATGAGATCTCCGAAATCAAGGCATGTAGGAGTACATACCTTCCCCCCGGGTCGAGTTTAACATTCAATAGCTGGAAGGGCAGGGACTTCTGTACTAAAATGCTTACAGCTCTAGCATAGTTAGAATAAGGGGCATGGTAGAGAGCTCCCACCCAGGCACGCTTTAGGCTCAAAAATCGGGATCCCATAAGATATGTCTCTAGCAGAATACACACCTGTGGGCGGAGTTTCCGTAAATAGTTAAGTACCAATGAACACTTTATGGCCGAGTTTAACCCCCGCACATTCCATGACACTACTAGGCACTTAGTCATAGCATGGGCATGGTATTAACTGGCGCAGGTTTCTGGGTGCCGTCATCCAGAGCCACCTCTGCAAGGGGAGGCAGCACCAGACCACAAACACACCATACTCCCGCAGCAAAGTATTCCAGCTAGCAGTACCACTCTTAGCAGTTAGGTATATGATAAACATTTCAAACAAAAGACCAACAAAAAAACTGAAACATAGGTAACATCCAAACTCCCAGAACAGGTCAGCAAGTGCCAAACCCCCCCCCCCACCCCCACCCCGTGCACCTGGAAACAGAGAGGCACCCTTAAATCCCAAACAACCCATAGTCAATAGACTAAACTTTAGAGTTGGGATCACGTGTCCAGAACAGGGTCTACTACATCCCAACTGACCGGGATTCTAAGCGTGAATATTCATAGGGAGACTCGACCCTGAGTTTTGGAGTATTATGATCCGGAGAATAAATACTGAGATTCACCTGCCTAAGCAGGGGCACATACTTGAAGAACAGTTGCTACCATACCAAGTAGAACATAAAAAAAATGAAAAAATTAAAAGAAAAACAAACAAGAATTGGTTAGAGAAAAATACCAGGTTACGAGACAACCAGGGAAAGCAGTCTAGTATGTGTCAAGGATCTCAAGTGCCGCTCTGTAGCCAACTACGGCAGCCGGGGCAATGACTCCCAAAAAGACAGAAAACAAACCACAGGGGGAATACAGGCCGCAACCAACACGGAGCAGGGTAAGCATGCCCGTCCAATGCATCATAATTTGAAAGTGTCTAGAACTAATATCAGTTTGTGGGATACAGAAATGTGGGCCTGGGCATAGTAGGGGAGACACGACAAAGCTCACCCGTCTCCAGCATTATACAAATACTGAACTCAGGAACAACAGACAGGTATCCACAGTCGGACAGCTCTGGCCTCCTATGAATGTAAAGTCTCCAGCCAAGCAGTAGCATCCTTCGGGTTAGTAAACAATCGAACCGTCTCGCCGTCCACCACTTGGAGCTTCGCAGGGAACAAGACGCTGTATTTAATGCCTCTCCTTCGTAGGCGGGCCTTGACAGCATCAAAGGAGCGGCGTTGTCTCTGGGTCTCCATAGTATAGCCTGGGAATAATAGCAGCTTGACATTCCAGAAAGGTAACTCTCCCGCAGCCCGAGAGGCCCTAAGCAGTTCATCCCGGTCTCGGAAGTTTAGCAGCCGAAGGATGAAAGTGCGGGGAGGGGCTCCCTCTGGTCCCGGCCTGGGTGGGACCCGGTGGGCTCTTTCAACGGCAAAGTAAGGAGAGAGTTGAGCGGAGGGCAGCAGGGAGCACAGCAGGTCTTCCGTGAACAGGGCCGGTGTTCTCCCCTCGACACCCTCTGGGAGACCCACAATTCTGAGGTTGTTCCTTCTGCTGCGATTTTCCACATCCTCCGCTCTGTACTCTAGGGCTTTAACTTTTGTCTGAAGGGTGCGGATGGAAGCAGCATGGTCAGCCACTGTATCCTCCACCAAGCCCACACGCTGCTCAGCCTCCTTCACTCTAGATCTGATTTTGTCAAAATCCTGTCGCATCAAGCCCACATCCAGCTGAACCTCATCTATCTTGGATGCCAAAGCAGTCTGACAGGCAGTGATGGCCATTTGGCAAGAGGTAATAGCCGACATGATCTCAGGTAAGCCCGGGGGGGCTGCTGGCAGATCCTCCTCCTGGTCCGTTTGTGACGCCATATTGCTATGGCGCCCAGGGGATCTCAGGGAGCAGGAGACCGGATTGATTTTCTCCGGTATATTCGGGGGAAACTTCAATTTCTTGCCCCACTTTTGAATGCCAGGAGTTCTGGAAGGCATCCAGAGACCAGGGGGTCTCTCTGGTAAATATAGTCTCAGTGTACGGACAAATTGCCGATCGGTACTCCAGGAGCTCTCAGGGAACACGTCCGCTCAGTCCGCCATGCCGGCCACTGGAATTGATTCTATTTGAATTTTGGGAAATGATTATATTATTTATATTCTATTCTATTCTTTTCTTCTATTCTCTTCTTTTCTAATGTATTCAAATTTATTCTATTTGAAATTTGAATTTCAGAAGGTGGTAATATTCTATGTTGTTCTATTCGTTTCTATTATATTCTAGTCAAACCTGTTTTTATTTTCTACTCTATTTTGTTCTGTTTTACTCTATTCTATTCTTTTATTTTCTGTTATATTCCTCTATCTCCTTCAGTCATAGTCACTTTCCTGAATAATGATGCATCACAGGACAGTATCCCATATTTAAACTGGATCAGGATGTGCCGTTTATGCTCGCTGAGCTACCAAAGTTCTATTTTGCCTACTGGCTTAGCTGCACCCCAGCCTCATTCTCCACTGTACCCTTAGCCTACAGCTAATCCCAAACCCCCAGGTCAAAATCTGATCAGAAAGGTTTGTAAACCATTTTTGCTTGTTATGGCAACTTTCTCTTTCACTACCACCACTGCACCACCAACAGGTGCAAATCAAACCACACTCTACATTTTATAACTAGTTTACGGCTACCCATACAACATGAAATGATCATAACCCGGAGTAGCTGATAACAGTAGGATCACATATGTCTATGGATTACCCTGGTTTGAGCAGGATACCCTAAGGCCAGTGATGGCGAACCTCGGCACCCCAGATGTTTTGGAACTACATTTCCCATGATGCTCGTGCACTGTGCAATGTAGCTGAGCATCATGGGAAATGTAGTTCCAAAACATCTGGGGTGCCAAGGTTCGCCATCACTGCCCTAGGCCCTCTGATCTAAACCAAAATTATCAGCTGGCTAAAACGGGTTTTCTCTACTGGTCACTATTGTTTCCCAAATATAAGGATTAAAGTGTATACAAACCCAAGAACAGCAATTTTATATTTTGCAGCTTACAATTTATTAGATGTGGTGGGTTCATTAGATCTATTTTTTTAGGCTTTTTCCTTTTATTTTCCTGCCAGTAACACACTTTCTGTCCTAAGGTGACATCACTCACTTACTGTCCTGTATCTATAGAGAAGCAGCGTTGTCACCCTAGGACAAGAAATGTATTAGGACTACAGAACATAGTATAAGAATAGGCATCACACTGCTTGAGCATGCAAGCAGGAAATACAAATAAAATGGCCAAAAGAAAAGAAAATACTCCCAACATAACTCCATGATAAATGCTGCACAGATATATTTTAAAAGGTGTTTATTAATAAAATCCAAAAATACAATATTACAAGACTACAAACAAAACTCTAGCCCACATAAACATTTATTACATGCCCACCTATTAAAGGATAAGTTCACCTTTCTAAATTCCAGCTCTCCTGTGTACCAATATAGCATTCATGTACTTTTTTAAAAAAAAAATATCAAAGCTTTCCATAAAATCTACAGACACGTACCTTACTGTCCTCAATCCATGTTTCCAAACGTATCTATTGATTCTGTCTTACATCCTTACAGAGTGTAGGTCTTGACACAGGAAGGAGTTGACCAGCTGACCTCATTAGCACACACCCTCATCTACCCACCCACTCCCAGCTGCACGTTCTTTAAATGAAACGCAATCAGTGATCACCCTTCTCACTAAATACACAATATACAATCAGACTGCATAGTGTATGGCCATCTTTATACAAGTACATAGGAGGGAGTGGACAGAAACACTCAGCTGTCAGGTCCCATTCACATCTCTGCATAGCAGGAACTTGCATTCCCACATGCGTTTTTTTTTTTTTTTTTATCGAGGTGGGGAGGTGTTTTGGAGCATTTTCACTCATTATACATAGGGCAGCTCATCCACCTGAATGGGCTGCCCTACACACAGCAATCGCCCCAAAGAAGCTTCAGAACTTTTTTTTAGAGTGGAGCTTGGTGCGTTTTTACTGCGATTTTTGGTGCAGCACATATCTGAAATGCAAGGAAACGCATAGATGTGAATGTTCTTGTGTTACTGCACCAATTTCACTTTCAGGCCCCATTCACATCTAGCATAGTGATAGGCGTGAATTTTTTGTAGCTCGTTTTTCCTGTGACACGCATAGGGCAGTCCGTTGATTTAATTGGGCTGTGCTATATGTGGCTTATGAGACATGTTGGCATTTTGTGAGTTGCATGTTTTTTGCTGTACGTTTTGCAGCATTTGCCACAGTTTTTTTTCACATTGCAAAATGTGTGTTTGCTTCTGTGTTTGGTGTGCCGTTACCAATTAATGGCACTGAAAGCACAACTAGTAATTTTAGGTGTATAAAGGTGGTCATACACTATACAATACACTATACTATACACTATAGCTGTGTGACTCCGAGGCGGATGGGCTGCCTTATGTTTGATGAGTGAAAATGCTCCAAATCACCCCCCTCACAAAAAAAAAAAAAAGGATGTGGGAATGCGAGTTCCCGCTATTCAGAGATGTGAATTGGGGCCTGACAGCTGAGTGGTTGTCCACTCACTTCTATGTACTTGTATAAAGATGGCATACACTATGCAGTCTGATTGTACATTGTGTATTTAGTGAGAAGGGTGATCACTGATTGATTGCATTTCATTTAAAGAACGTGCAGCTGGGAGTGGGTGGGTAGATGATGCAGGGTGTGTGCTAATGAGGTCAGCTGGTCAACTCCTTCCTATGTCATGACCTAAAGTCTGTAAGGATGCAAGACAGAAGCAATAGATACGTTTGGAAACATGGATTGAGGACAGTAAGGTACGTGTCTGTAGATTTTATGGAAAGCTTTGATACTTTTGCAAAAAAAGTACACAAATGCTATATTGGTACATAGGGAAGCTGGAATTTAGAAAAAAAAAGAAAAAGGTGAACAAAGGTGAACTTATCCTTTAAAAATAATTGTGTACCTACAGTAAAAGGCTGTATATCCTCTATGGCACAGAAACTTGGTATTTTTACAGGCAACTATCCATGAAAGACTCTGATATACTAATATGTATGGAAAAGTGCCAACACTGTGGAATGTTCAAGTGCTCCAAAATATTTAAATTGTTACTAAACCCAGGACCCTGCATTCACAATATCTGGTCTCCCACACTACACAGAACATGGAAATGCAATTATTTTAGTAAATATAAACTTCTACATAACTTTTCTCATCAGCAGTTAGATCAGTTTTGTGACTTCTACCAGTGTCTAGCCAAGCACTGGTTAAAGCTTGTAGGAGGAGTTTTATGACTAACCTATGAGACTGCAAGACCCCCGACTCTTTGTCTGGACAGTGCTGATTGGCCCTGTGCTTATCACATGCACCCTCCCGGAAAAAAAAAAAAAAAACTCTCTAGCAACACACACCAAACTGAGCATGTGCAGCCTGACTCTATAGACTCTGTTATCATGAAATTATTAGGAGTCAGTGGAAGGGGGGGGGGGGGATCAGAGAAGACAGGATCAAACAGCCTTTTTACACAATGCATAGGATTGACCCCTTAGGTTCCACAGTGAGTATAACCAGCATGCTTTACTGCATAGACAGACTGATTTTACTGTTGTGGGTTTAGCACAACCTTAATGAAAGAAGCTAAAGGGAATATTAAGAAGTGGAAGCACAAGTAAAGGGAAAACAATTAAACAACAAGTAAATACAAACACATGGGAGGTAATGTAAAGTCTACCCAAACACGAAAGGTAGGTACACTCCATGTGTATCAGGGCCAGGGCACCTCGAAAGAATCAGAATACCTATTCCTCTTCTCGTCTCCATAACAAAGGGAGGAGGTATTCAGTAGTCCACAAAAATAGCTGGGAACAATGCTAACTAATACCAATTAGCAGTGGCAGAAAGCACAGGAAGTTAATAGCTCAGCTAAGATTTCTGGATCAACAGGTATTTAGTTATTTGTTCCAGTTATTATTCAGTTATACACAACACTTTATATTCTAGATTTATCAGCCAAAAAGAAAGCAAACAAGAAAAGTTCGTTCAGCATTTACATACACATTAAGGTATAAGTACAGTGCATAAACATGCACCTTCACTAACTGTCAAAATGCATGCTTATGTCACAGAGCATTGGTTGGATCTTTAACTTGTTATCTTATGGATACAACTAGTAGATGTATAATTAAAGCTAAATGGTGAATGAGTCAAATGAACTGCCCCCCCCTAATTACCTGTCAAAAATATTCCAATTTTTTACCTTGCACCTTTTCTTAAACACAGACTGTAAGGCGCTATTTATGTAATGCTGCAAATTTCCATATCAAATTGTATTTAACAAACTCTTTTACACATATTATAAATTGCACTATCTACATATTACTACGCACGTAAAATAATATGTACATGCACAATATAATACTGACTATTTGTCTTCTACATTCAAAAGTCTTACCTGCCCACAGAGGATGTGCAGAAGGTCCCTGGATGTTGGGGTCCATCATTAAACACGGAAGCCTAGAGGAAAAGACAAGAAAGGTACTGCAGACAATTAGGACTGTTTCTGTAGTAAGATGATGATGGAAAAGTATGTAGGGACAGGGCATTGGAACCGGTCTGATAAGGATGGAGGGAGGAGTGGCCAGGATCTGTCACAGCAGCCTATGTCAACATTAAATAGCCTGTTTGCTGTACTTCACCTACGAGGAAAGGCATGTACAGTTGTGGAAAAGAATGGTAGTTACCTCACAAAAGGTTATCATCAAACATTTGAGTTATTAGTATTGGAAAATATTTGCAGTGAGATTCTTACATCAAAAACGTAACCTTGCAAATGCATAATACCAAACAGATCATTTTAAAAGCACAAAATACTGACGACACAAATCCAACAATTTGATACAAAACACCAGGTCACTTCAATATATATGACAAGCCATTTGTTAGACGGGTGGTGCAATGAAATGAAAAAGAATGTATATATAAAAAAAAAAGACTACTTCTGTGCTTTTTGAGAAAAAAAAAAGACTGCTTCTGTGTAATTGTCATTCTGCAACGTTCTGAAATCACTCAGTGACCAATAATGTAATTAGGAGAGTATGAAATCTGTGCAAATTTATCTTTAAATCTTTAAATCTGAACTCCAGGTATGATCTGTACTGCATGCTTACATTGGTCCAGCTTAGCACAACGTAGTATTCATATATGAAAACCTGAGGGGCTACTGGGGAAGTCAACACTCACCGTGGTAGTTGGTGCTGCTACAGTGATAGCTGAGATCTTTCGGGTCCTGAGTTGCTATTCACAGAACACCTTGTATTTTTGTTCAGTGAATACAAGGCATTCTCTGATTGGATAAGGTAGAGACTGTGACATCAATGCCCCTCCTCCTTATTCCATTTAGTCAGAGTATGGCTTGTATATAATGAAAAAAATGCAAATGACCCCCTGTTGTCAGCCTACAGAGGTGAAGCCGCTCACACAGGACCAGGAAGACTGGGGCAGTCACTTTACTAGTGATGACCACTACAGCGAGTGTCAGCTTCTACACAAACAAATGGCAACCACCCCAACCTATAACTGGCCTTTGCAGCAAGGAGCACATTGAAGGGCGACGCATGTCAAAAAACAAACAAAAATTCCCAGCTAACTTACCAGCCAGCCTGCAACAAACCAAATTAACCCTGTCTAACAGTTCACGTTAAAAGCAAGTGAGAGTCCCCCAAATCGGAGCATAAATATAATAAAGGATAGATTAGGGCAGTGTAGGCCTGGAGGGAGCCCACCCCTCCTTAAAAGGTACAGGGATGCACTGGACACCCAGAAAAAACACAATGGCACCTAAAGGTATCCAGTGTGTCCTCTCACCAATTACTAAGGGCCCTTTCACACTGGGGCAAGGGCGGCGGCGGTGGTAAAGCGCCGCTATTGTAAGCGACGCTTTACCGTCGGTATTCGGCCGCTAGCGGGGCAGTTTTACTCCCCGCTAGCGGCCGAGAAAGGGTTAAAAACCACCGCAAAGTGCCTCTGTAGAGGCGCTTTGCCGGCGGTAATGCCACGCCATCCTATTGATTTCAATGGGCAGGAGCGGTGAAGGAGCGGTATACACTCCACTCCTTCACCGCTCCGAAGATGCTGCTAGCAGGACTTTTTTTCACGTCCTGCTAGCGCACCACTCCAGTGTGAAAGCCCTCGGGGCTTTCACACTGGAATCAAAGCAGCGGCACTTTCGGGTTGGTTTGCAGTCGCTATTATTAGAGCAATAGCGCCTGCCAACCACCTCAGTGTGAAAGGGCCCTAACTGTACAAACAAAAGGCAACCACCCTAACCTATAACTGGCCTTTGCAGCAAGGAGCATATGGAAGGGCGACACTTGTCAAAAAACAAACAAAAATTTTGAGCTCATTTACCAGCCAGACTGCAACAAACTGAGTGTCTACTTCCCCAGTGGACCCTCAGGTATGACATATGTATACTGTATGTACATTGGTTTAAGCTGGACCAAAAAAAGTACGTCAATAAGATCATACCTGGAGTTTAGCTTTAACCTTAGTTTTTTTATAATACATGCCAGCCAGATTAAGAAATATTTTCACAGTGTTACTTCTTGTCTTGGAAACCACATGATCCTAAGGGCTCATGCACACAGGATGTTTTTACAGCTCCTGTTAGGGGTATCTGACATTTTTTTTAACTGCCTCTAAATGCCCCTCCAAGTTAACCTCTGTGCAGTGGCGTCACTGGGGTTGGTGTCACCTGGTGTGGCAAAACATGGTGTCACCCCCCCCCCCGTCTATCCTGCCCAGCGCCCTGCAGGCAGCACACGGTCTCAAGGTGCACCCCCAAACGGTCCCTGTAAATGATAGTAAAGGGTAGGTTAGGGTGGTATAGGGCAGGCTGGGGTGGTATAGGGCAGGTTGCGGGGGCATAGGGCAGGTTAGGACTCTATGTAGAGACAGACAGTGTGCAACATGCCCGGAGATGCAGACACCCAGAGGCTGCTGTGTTCTCACCTTTTTCTCCTCCAGCTGCAGGATCAGCCAGAGTGAAGGAGTCTGTGGGAGGAGTGGAGGAGGCAGCCACACCCCTAGCTCCGCCCACCAACTCCAGAGATATTGGAGATCCCCGAGGGACAGCTTAAGATGGGGGAGTGTACAGGCAGCCTCCCCCGCACGGCTTGGTGCCTTGCTCGCTCCACTGCAGCTCTGCAAGAAGCAATAAAGTACAGCGTGTAGCGGTGGGCGGGGGCCCCAGTGTCAACCCTCTGGCTCATGTAAACTGGTACGGCCCCCCCCCGCACCCCCATAACAACGCCACTGACTATGTGTCCATGCACACAAACTGTCAGAGGCATCAGGAGGCATAAGCGTTTAGGGGCAGTAGAAAACAAAAGACAGCTTGTGTGTCCAGGAGCAGAGGCTGGTGAGCTGTAAAAATGAAAAATGCCTTTTTACATTATAGGGAGTGTTTTTACTGGAAAAAAAGGCCAAAAAACGCTCATAAACTCTATTCAATAAACGCGGCTAACAGCATGTTTTAAAAGCTGCTTTTTTCTGGCAGCAGCGCTGGCGTTTTTTAAACATCCTGTGTGCATGAGGCCTAAGAGCTACAGAGATCAGGGCTTTAAACCTGGCAAACCATAGGCGTAGATTCAGGGCCATTCACAGAATAAGGATATTATATATCATAGCAATTAAATGTCACATAAAATTGCAAACCCTTTGGCAGGTCAGATAATAGATAGTAGGCATGTCAATTGTGTATCTAGCTGTTAGGAGTAAATGTGTGCTTGTGAGAAATGTAATTATATCTGCAGTATGAACAGCAACAGGCTGCAATTTGCTCTGTGTGTACCCCTGTCTGTTCCACCAGCATTCAATCAGTGCTTGCAACAAGTGGCTATTGGTTGATTTTTATTCTGAAAGGGGGTGAAGTCCCCGCTGTTAGAGTAAATAGTGCGTCAGGAGAGATCCCTGCATGCACATGGCTTGTGTGAATGCGGGGATCTGTCAGTTGTTGGTTGAAAAAAAAAACCTGTCTATGCATACCTTTCTTTCAAGCTACCTTAAAAGCAAGTGCACTGTTGCACAAAGTTCAGCATACAAATAGCCCTTATTATAACATAAAGTGTGAAATGGACTTTAAAGGGAAACTCCTAATTATTACATTCTAACATTCCAGAGAAAAGATAAGAGTTAGTTAGTGCAATTGTTTCATATGATAGTCTTTTGGTTAAGTAACAAAATAAGAAAAAAAAAAGTCCTGCGGCTTGGGACTGCAAAGTCGCATGACAAGTCGCACCCCATGATTCCCAATGAGTACTATTCATATCTGTGCGACTTCAAGTTGCACCAACTTTAAAGTAGTCCATGTACTACTTTGGTCCGACTTTGATGCGAGTTGAGGTCCATAGACCTCAAGTTTACACAGGCATTCCATGAAATCGCGTCAAAATCGCATGTGCGAAATTGCGGTAAAATCGTGCAACTTTCAAGTCGCAGCAGTGTGAAAGGGGCCTTAAGCTCAAAAAATAACATGAGCTGTGACCTGTGCAAAATCACCACAAAATCGTGGTAAAAACGCGCGACTTTGAAATGCTCGGGTGTGAATTCAGGCTTAACCTTTTGAGCTTTTTTGATGTGTCTAGTAAGTCCAAACTCCAAAGTCTGAAGAGGTTAAACAAGCCTGTTTCAGTTTTTTTCAGTTAGCTCAGTACTTTTCTGTAAAAAGTTGCTTGGGCCACCCAATCATTTCTGCATCCTCACGGGGTAGCTCCCAAAGTCTCCCGCTCGTTGAGAACCTAGGACAACAACAAATGACATTAGGATGGAAAATTGGAGGAGCTTGGGGAAAATCCATTCCCTGATCTCCTCTGCTGACTGTCAGCTGTCCAATGCTATCACATAGTGGCAGGGCCAGATTATCTTAAAATATAAGTTTTATTGAATTTTTTAAAGACGGGTACAGGCAGGATACAGTACAGTGACGGCCATAACAGACAATAAATGTACATGGCGGCAATTAAGAAAAGGTCCACTCTCTGTCCACAATATGGACCACCTAGTAATGTCACAAAAGACAAGTTAATGTATTATTTTACACAGACAGCATTTGGCAGTCAACATTCCTAATGCTGTATAATTGTGTATGAGATGCTGCCTTAATTTCTTAATTGAAAGTTTTAGTCGGACTGTCTGTTCCCCGAACACAATAATTAAAAAGAAAAAGAAGGAAGGTATTGAGGGGCTCGAAGATAGAATCAGTGAGTAAGAAAGTGAAAGATAGAGGGGGAGGAGGGAGAGGAATGGGGGGGGGGGTGTTGTTCAACCCGGGGGCGATAGATGTAGCAATGGTGTCACTCTGGTTACTCTTCAAGAATTTAGTAAGGACTTTCCTTCATAAGAGAGCATAAACATGTTCCACAGCTTCCAGACCTTAGAGTGTTTTTCTTGTTTGTATTGTGCTGTGAAAACTAGGTCCTCTAGTTTTTTAATGTCTTCTACTTTACGCAACCACAGTCCAATAGATGGGGGTGAGTTTTGTTTCCATGTTACTGGAATACAAGATTTTGCGGTGTTAAGTAAATGTCCCACAATAGATTTTTTGTACGTCTGCCGGGATTGTGGTGGCATGTAGCAGGAAGAACGCCGGGTCTTTCTGAACCGTGTGATCAGTAAATTTTTGAATGGCTGTCCCTACTGTTGTCCGAAAGTGTAGTAGTAGTGGGAAGGACCAGAAGATATGGAAGATTGTCCCCTTGTCTGTTTGGAATCTCCAGCATTTATCTGAAGCAGTTGGGAAGAATCTATGGATGGCCATTGATCACCGTCCACGAAATGTAAAGCACCATCTTTACCTGCTGTCAAAAGCGTCTCGTATTCTGATTGGTCCAGACCAGTGATAAATGCAGGGTTTCCCAGAATTGGGAATAGAGGGGAGGGTCTGGAGTCAGGGAGGTTGTGTTTATCATTATCTAACCTACTCGAAGTGTGGTGCCTATGGTAGGATGTATTGTCATATCGGAGGGGAGTTGGTCGTAACACCATATCGCCCCCTTCAGTGGTACACTCACCTGGGCATGCTCTAGTTGCGTCCACAATTTGGTTTTTCCATGTCTGTTCCAATCAATAATTCTCCCTAAATGTACTGCTACCTAATAGTTTTTTATGTCTGGAAGGGCCAGTCCTCTGTAATGTTTTGACAGTGTTAGGTACCTTTTGCGCAGTCGTGGTTTCGTGTGTAACCAGATAAATTTGGCAAACAGGGAATGCACTTGTCTAAAGTATAGGGGTGGGATCCTAACCGGGAGTGCTTGGAACAGGCATAGAAATTTCGGGAGGATACACATTTTAATGAAGTTGCATCTACCGAACCAGGAGTGGAGTCTCTTATTTCACTCCTCGAGCATCCCTCTTGTCTTGGTTAACAGGGGAGGGAAATTTAATTTAAAGGTGCGTGTCAGGTCGCTCGGGATATGTGTCCCTAGGTATTTAAGATGGCTGTCTGACCATTTGAATTTGAATTGAGCTTTCAGGGAGCTCAGGCTATGTGGTGTCATATTCATTCCCAATGCTACAGATTTGTCAAAGTTTATTTTTAGATTGGAAATGTTCCCATATCTCCTAAACTCTCCAATAAGGTTTGGGAGTGAAAAAGAAAAAGAAGATATCCCCCGTGGGGTTTTAAAGCAGCAAAAAATTATGAGAATAGGTTGTTACTTGAAAAAGTTTTTTTATTAATGGAACGTAACCATAATGGTTAAAATAGGAGCTGTGCTACAGGAGATAACACAAATGAAGCTGGCACAAGTATTATACAATAATCAAGCGCTAAATAGGGTGATAATCCTGACGCGTTTCGACCCCGTTGGGTCATCTTCAGAGGATTGAGGCGCTGTGACAAAATTTGCATATTAGAGTTCATGGATATGACCATAAAAATATAATATAATATATATATGTTTAACAGTATAATTACCAATCACATTGTGTTTGAGCAGTTTCTCCTGAGCTTATGGTTCTCCGACGTCTCCCCCACCGGGTCCCGACAAGAGTCCCCGGTCGTCCACCACGTCAACAGGGGAAAAGCCTGTTGACGTGGTGGACGGCCGGGGACTCTTGTCGGGACCCGGTGGGGGAGACGTCGGAGAACCATAAGCTCAGGAGAAACTGCTCAAACACAATGTGATTGGTAATTATACTGTTAAACATATATATATTATATTATATTTTTATGGTCATATCCATGAACTCTAATATGCAAATTTTGTCACAGCGCCTCAATCCTCTGAAGATGACCCAACGGGGTCGAAACGCGTCAGGATTATCACCCTATTTAGCGCTTGATTATTGTATAATACTTGTGCCAGCTTCATTTGTGTTATCTCCTGTAGCACAGCTCCTATTTTAACCATTATGGTTACGTTCCATTAATAAAAAAACTTTTTCAAGTAACAACCTATTCTCATAATTTTTTGCTGCTTTAAAACCCCACGGGGGATATCTTCTTTTTCTTTTTGACATTAATCGGGGTGTGCAGCACTTTATATCTTCTCAGTATGTGTCTCTCCCCTTTTTTCAAGGTTTGGGAGTGATATAACAGGGTTGGTCAGGGAGAATAGAAGATCATCTGCATATGCAGAAATCTTGTATTGGGAATGGTCTATTGAAATTCCCGATTTGTCTGGGTTCAAGCGTATTGTGCATAGAAAAGGCTCCAGCACTAGGGCAAAGAGAAGGGGTGATAATGGACATCCCTGCCTGGTACCATTTAAAATGCTGAAGGGTTCTGAGAGGACCCCGTTGGCTTTGACCTGGGCTGTTGGTATGGAATAAATGCTGCAGATCCATTGTAACATTTTATTACCTAGTCCGATATGCTTAAGAACGGATGACATGAATTCCCAATTGACCCGGTCGAAAGCCTTCTCAGCATCTGTGCAAAGGAAGACGCATGATGTTTTAGTCACTGTGGCCCTATGTACTAGATTAAGTACCTTGGTGGAGTTATCCCTAGCCTCTCTGGAGGGGATGAAGCCTACTTGATCTAGATATATCAGATCTGTCATATGATAGGACAATCTGTTGACCAAAATCTTCGTGAAGAGTTTAAGATCTATATTCAGGAGGGATATAGGTCTGTAGCTGCTACAAGCTGCTGGATCCTTACCATCCTTAGGGATGAGAGAGATGTGAGCTCCTCCATAAGGTTGTTGAATAATTTTACCATGTATGGGCCTAGCACTGGTAAGAGGGTTTGATAATACTGTAAGGTAAACCCATCTGGGCCCGGCGCATTACCCGGTTTCATCTCTTTGATGGCACTTTGCAATTCCACTAACGTAATGGGCTCTTCCATTTCATCCCCGTTTCCTCTGCAAGTTGGGGGATGCCAGATGAGGTAAGACATTCTTTTATTTCAGTGTCACTAATATGCTGCTTTGAAAGGTTGTATAGGGTGGAATAGTAGGCCTGGAATTCCCGTGCAATTTGGGTGGGCATAAATCTTTTGTGTCCCGAGGGTGACATAGTTTGGGGTATGTATGCTGTCTAACCGCTTTGGCCAGTAGTTGCCCGCATTTGTTACCTGATTCGTAGAAGAGTTTCCTACAGAACTGTAATGCCGCTTTGGGTTTATATTGCAGTATATCTACTGTTTGTCTTCTAAGGGAGAGAAGTTCAGTTTCTAGTGAGGGTATTGGATTGCTTTTGTGCTTCATTTCTAGCTCCCGTATCTTGCGAAGGAGCAAAAGTAGCTGTTTTTCTCTCTCCCGCTTAATACGTGCCCCGTGTTTGATCAGTACCCCCTTATTACGGACTTGTGAGCTTCCCATAGTATACCTGGGTCACAATTGGCAGTGTCATTCATTTGGAAGTATTGTTTCAGTTCATTCATAACGTCCGCCAACACTGTGGGAGTCTGTAATAGACTTTTGTTCAGTCTCCAGAACTTTGATCGAGTCGTCGAGTACTGAGAAAGAGTATACCGCATGCTAATGGGTGCATGATCTGACCAAGTGATATTACCTATCACTGGGTCGTGTGCTGCCTCTAGCTAGCTATGGGGTATCAGGAAGTAGTCGATGCGTAAATTTTAACATACCCCTGGCCCCTTCGGGGGACATGTCATCCGGTTTCTCATCTTTGTGAACCAGTGTACACAAACGCATGCCTGATGGTACATTACACCTTAGTCCCCCACGGTGGCCAGATCTCGGCATGATAGGATACCATCCTGTAGGGAATAAATAGCAATTAGATATAAATGAATCTGTAAACCTGGTTTGAACACCCCCTGGTACCTCAAGGCATGAAGAGTGCGGATCCATAGTTCCCCCTTCTCATTAGAGGGCATCCCCATCAACTGACACAGCAGTTAATTCCCACCTCCCTAGAAAAGGTATACGCTAGAGACTCATTTGACTCCAAAGTTTCTTGCCTTAACTGTCATCAGGGCAAGACGAGAGTCCTAGTTCAAAAGTTCCAGTGGGGGCCGTTTGGTTCCTGTATGGGGAGGAAAATTTCCCCTCTCCGTGTCAAACTAAGGGTTGGGTCTAGGTGTCTACTACACCCTGCAAATACCGGGAGGGGGGGAGGGGGGATGGGTTCCAGATCAACTTCCCACCAGTGTAGCTCCCTGCCTCACCGGGTGCCCAACAGCCACCTGCAGTCCACCACCCACCCATGGGGTCAAACAGGCGGCTCAAGTGTCAGCCAAAAAGCAGGGGCTGCTAGGAACATTTATCCGGGGGTAGTCTCCACCTGGCATAGATGGCATCAAAGTGGGAAAAGGTGACAGGGGTCTCCAACAGAGAGGTATAACAAAGGGGACACTGGGATCAAGGCAAGATCAGCGGTATCTGTAAATAAGACATCTCAACGCTGCGGCAACCGCCGCTAGGCTTCCCTGGTCTCCTCCGGTGAAGTTATGCACAATCTACGCCGGTGTTCTGATGAAAAGTGTCCCCCCATCAGATAGTGTCTGCTCCGTACTGCGCAGGCGCCACACTTGCGCAGTAAGGAGGACAAAGGAGACGCCGAAAGTCTCTAAAGAAGAACAGCTGACGAAGAAGTATAAACAGTGCCTGCGCAATTCATGTAATATTCTGTCACAGGCTCCCGCACGCTTCCGATGCTCGAGGGGGCGGATTTATAAAATGGGCGGATGTTTGTGGGGCTTGTTTAGTGAAGTGAAGGGTGGGTTTAGCAATGTTTATGGGCGTGGTTGCTGTACATATTTAAGCACCTAACACAAACAATTAGGCACAGTATCCCTTACAAAGTTGTACGAAAAGTATCCGCCCTTATTACCGCCCCACACACCGCCCCTTAGAAAATTGTACGAGCCTCGGGATTGTGGTGGGCCGTGCGAGGGCATGTGACATTAAATGGTATCAAGTGCGCATGCGCCCAGCTCAGCTGTTGATTTTTGGATATTTTCGGAATGTCCCTCTGCGCTTGCGCAGTAGAGAGCGGACAGTATCCGATGGGCCAGCTGCGCTTGCGCAGTAGAGGGTGGACACTATCTAATGGGGGACAAAATTCGATAGGACACCGGCTCCTCTGTGGTCTGGGTGAGCGGGCTCTCCTATGACTTGACCCGCCCGGGCGGGAAGCGAAGCGTGGAATCACTTGAAGCCAGTCTGGAACTTCCACTGATTCATCTTCCATGAAGGCGAATAGTGCAGGGAGTTCTGTTGGTGAGCGCAGTGTAAAAGACTGCTGTTGTTTTCTGAATGTCACCGCTATAGGTAATGCCAGAGTGCTGGGCTATTTTTTTTTTTTTTTTTAAATGTATTGCGCACATAAGTATTATTCATACATCAGATAGGAATTACATCCAAGTCAATGAAGAGACCAACATCCAATATTAACAATAATGTTGTACATATCAATGCTCTCTTGTCTGAGCCAATCAGGTCTCCATCCCTATCATACATTGAGGTACATGTGCTTTTTCTTTTTTTTTAGAAACATTAACCAGAACAATTAAACCAGCTGAATACCCAGCCTCTCCCTCCCACTCCAAGTGATGTCTGTTTTCGGTATTGCATCCGGAGAATTGGTATGATACAAAAAATAAGAACAATAAAAAAAAACTTTCTCCACATTAAGAAAAAGAACTCACTATCTGCCCTCTGTCAGCTTCCAAAAAAAAAAAAAATGGAAGGAAATGGCCCCAAGCAGTCAAATGGTCTATCACCCCTCAACCTCCAGGGTATTTTCAGAGTCCACCCACCTAAACCATACCTTCCTAAACTTCTTAGGGGCCTCTCTAGCTTCATAGGTCATTTTATACATCAATACATCAGCATTTATTATCTTCATCCACATTCCCAGCATCAACAGTTCGTCATATATCCATCGTCTGGCATAAGTTTCCTCACACCAAAGAATAGAATCCTAAGGAATAGTTTTGTGTATGCATTCATCTCTTCTTGAGCAAATACCCCAAGGAGGCATCGTAGGGGGGAGCAAATGTTAGGTAGGTCAAACTGATCTGAAATAAAGCTGGGCTATTTCTAGCACAGGTTTCAACATTGCTCTTCGTTGCAGGGAGGCTCATGAGAGATCTGGAAGGATCTGGATGTTATCCCCATCAAACTCAGTGTCTCTAACTTCCCACGCCTTCCGTAAAACAATTTCCTTATGGGAATACTGGTGGACCCAGCAAATCACATCTCTTGGGCGATTCGGATCTGCGGATCGTGGGTCCAGAGCTCTGTAGATCCTATCGAATGTCAGGTTAGCTGGGAAGGTGTCACCTGCAATATTCCTGAAGATGGCTAGCGCGGTTGCTGTTAGGTCCTCTGCCCTGTGGCTTTGGGTAAGCCCCTGAGTCGCAGGTTTTTTTTCCTGTTGCAGTCCTCCATTTCCTCCAATTGCAGTTGTGTGAGCATGATCGCCGCTTGAGAGGTCTGTGCATCTTCTACCCTCCGTATCCTGCGCTCCAGTGCTGTCACTGTTGCTTCACCTGCTCCCATCCGATCTGTTAGCACCGTGATGTATGTTCGGATCGCCTCAATTTTGGTTCAGATGGTGACACGCATGTGTGGCTGCAACCAGCTAAGGAGTACAAAGACAAGTGTGTCTTGTCTACAGTCAAGCATGGTGGAGGGAGTGTCATGGTCTGGAGCTGCATGAGTGCTGCTGGCACTGGGGAGCTAAAGTTCATTGAGGGACCTGTGAATGCCAACATGTACCGTGACATACTGAAGCAGAGCATCATCCCCTCCCTTTGGGGACTGGGCCGCAGGGCAGTATTCCAACATGACAACGACCCCAAACACACCTCCAAGACTACCACTGCCTTGCTAAAGAGGGGGCTGGCACTTATACTGGTGGTTATTATGGAAATTGCCATTTATGCTGGGGGTTATTAAACGGGCATCGATGCAGGGGGGATACAAATGCAAAAACTGGCACATGTGATGTGGGTTATTATTGCTACTGACACCAATTTTGTGGGTTATTATTGAATAAACTGGCACTGATGTTGGGAGGTTAATATTATAGAAACTGACATTTATGCTGGGTGCTATTATTTTTAACCTGCAGCTATACTGCGGCAGGGCGGCCCTCCTGTATAAAATCACGTACCTGTATGTGATTTCGTGCACTGGGTCTGGGGTGTGCATGTGCCGCCGGTGACCCGCTCCTGCTTTTATTGGATACAGCAGGAGTCAATCAGCAGGTCCAGACGCACTGTCCGCCAATCGTTCTCAGGAGAGGCATATCGGCAGTCTGCCTATGTAAACAAAGCAGACCGCTGTTCTGTGAGAAGGGAACATGGAGATCTTGTGTTTCTGCTAAGCAGGAACGCAGATCTCTATCTTCCCCAAGTCAAAGCACCTCCCCCACACAGTTAGAAAGCACTCCCTAAGACCCCATAAACACGATTAGATTTTCTGCAGATTTTTGTCTTCAGATTTACCAAAACCATCTAGTGCAAGGGCCTGCATGATTTCATACAATTTGAAACTCTTAAGATCTGACCTCATATTATATGGTTTTGGTAAATCTGAAGACAAAAATCTGCAGAAAATCTAAAAGGGTGTATGGGGTCTAAAAGCACATTTAACCCTTTGATTGCCCCTGATGTTAACCCCTTCCCTGCCAGTGTCATTAGTACAGTGACAGTGCATTTTTTTTAAGCACTGATCACTATTAGCGTCACTGGTCCCCAAAACATGTCACTTAGTTTCAAATATGTCTGCCGCAATGTCACAGTCCCGCTAAAAATCGATGATCGCCGCCATTACTAGTAAAAAAAAATAAATCAATAAATATATCCCATGGTTTGTAGAAGCTATAACTTTTGTGCAAACCAATCAATATACACTTATTGGGATTTTGACCAAAATTTGTAGCAGAATACATATTGGCCTAAATTGATAAAGAAATTTAACTTACTTTTTTTTTATTGGGTATGTTTTAACCACTTACCAACCGGCCCATAGCCGAATGACGGCTGCAGGGCGGTTGGATAACTCTGGGAGGGCGTACTATGACGTCCTCCCAGAATTGCCCTCTCGCGCGCCCCCTGGGGCGCGCACCCGAACACATCCGTGACCGCCGGGTCCAGAGGACCCGGCGCATCACGGATCCCGGTAAATGGCCGCTGATCGCGGCCGTTTACCATGTGATCGCGCCGTCAAATGACGGCGCGATCACATGTAAACAGACCGGCGTCATCTGATGACACCGCTTCCTCTCCTCCCCTCCTGTGTACCGATCGGTACACAGTGAGCGGGGAGGGGGATGGATGGATGTCTGCAGCGCTGTGGGCTGGATGTGTAGTGCCCACAGCGCTGCACAGAGACATCCAGCCATCCATCCATCCCTGCTCAGCCATCCCCACTATACTGCAATGCTGTGCAATACTCTGCAATACCCCCACAATACTCTGCAATACCCCCACAATACTCCGCAATACCCCCACAATACTCTGCAATGCTGTGCAATACTCTGCAATACCCCCACAATACTCTGCAATGCTGTGCAATACTCTGCAATGCCCCCACAATACTCTGCAATGCTGTGCAATACTCTGCAATGCCCCCACAATACTCTGCAATGCCCCCACAATACTCTGCAATGCTGTGCAATACTCTGCAATGCCCCCACAATACTCTGCAATGCTGTGCAATACTCTGCAATGCCCCCACAATACTCTGCAATGCTGTGCAATACTCTGCAATGCCCCCACAATACTCTGCAATGCTGTGCAATACTCTGCAATGCCCCGCCATACCCCGCCATACTCCGCCATACCCCGCAATACCCCGCCATACTCTGCAATACCCCACCATACTCTGCAATACTCCGCCATACTCCGCCATACCCCGCCATACTCCGCCATACTCCGCAATACCCCGCCATACCCTGCCATGCTGAGCCATGCTCAGCTGTACTCGGCCCCTGTATGTGGCCAGGCTGTGGAAGTCTCACACATGTGGTATCGCCGTACTCAGGAGGAGCAGGAGAATCTATTTTGGGGTGTCATTTTTGGTATGTACATGTTATGTGGTAGAAATATTGTATAAATGGACAACTTTGTGTTAAAAAAAAAAGAAAGCGTTTTAACCACTTCCCGCCCGCCGGCCGTCATACAACGTCCTTGACTTTGTGCGGAGATATCTGAATGATGGGTGCAGCTACAGGCATCATTCAGATGTCAGCTTTTTCAGTCGGCGATTCCCTACACCATGAGAATGATCATAGCAGCTGTTCCACTGCTTGATCGTTCTTACGGGAGGCGAGAGGGGATGTCCCCTCCTCCCGCGCTTCTACTGACTCAGCGCTACGATCGAAGCCAGGATCGTTTTTTTTTTTTTTTTAAATTTCAGGCTTCCCAGCCTAGAGGTGAGATGTGGGGTCTTATTGACCCCATATCTCACTGTAAAGAGGACCTGTCATGCCATATTCCTATTACAAGGATGTTTATATTCCTTGTAATAGGAATAAAAGTGGTCAATTTTTTTTTTTTTGGAAAAAAGCATCAAACTAAAATAAATAAAGTAAAATGAACAATAAAAAAAAAATAAAAAATTTTTAAAGCGCCCCTGTCCCTGCGTGCTCGCATGCAGAAGCGAACGCATACGTAAGTCCCGCCCACATATGAAAACGGTGTTCAAACCACACATGTGAGGTATCGCTGCAATCAGTAGAGCGAGCCCTAGACCTCCTCTATAACTCAAAACATGTAACCAGTAAAAAATTTTAAAGCGTCGTCTATGGGGATTTTTGAGTAGCAAAGTTTGGCGCCATTCCACAAGCGCGTGCAATTTTGAAAGGTGACATGTTGGGTATCTATTTACTCGGCGTAACTTCATCTTTCACATTATGCAAAAACATTAGGCTAACTTTACTGTTTTGGTTTTTGTAAAGCACAAAACTTTTTTTTTCCAAAAAAAAGCGTTAAAAAAATTGCTGCGCAAATACCGTGCGAGATAAAAAGTTGCAACGACCGCCATTGTATTCTCTAGGGTCTTTGCTAAAAAAACATATATAATGTTTTGGGGTTCTATGTAATTTTCTAGCTAATAAATGGTGATTTTTACATGTAGGAGAGAAATGTCAGAATTGGCCTGGGTGCTCCAGAACACCTGAAGGTGCTCCCCTGCATGTTGGGCCTCTGTATGTGGCCACGCTGTGTAAAAGTCTCACACATGTGGTATCGCCGTACTCGGGAGTAATAGCAGAATGTGTTTTGGGGTGTAATTTGTGGTATGCATATGCGGTGTGTGAGAAATAACCTGCTAATATGACAATTTTGTGGGAAAAAAAAAAAAGTAAAAAAAAAACCTTGATTTTGCAAAGAATTGTGGGAAAAAATGACAACTTCAAAAAACTCACCGTGCATCTTTCTAAATACCTTGGAATGTCTTCTTTCCAAAAAGGGGTCATTTGGGGGGTATTTGTACTTTTCTGGAATGTTAGGGTCTCAAGAAATTAGATAGGCCGTCAGTACTTCAGGTGTGATCAATTTTCAGATATTCGCACCATAGCTTTTGGACTCTATAACTTTCACAAAGACCAAATAATATCCACCAATTTGGGTTAATTTTACCAAAGATATGTAGACTTATAAATTTTGGCCAAAATATATGAAGAAAAATTACTAATTTGCAAAATATTATAACAGAAATGAAGAAAAATGTATTTTTTTACAGATTTTTCGGTCTTTTTTCTTTTACGGCGCAAAAAATAAAGAACCCAGCGGTGATTAAATACCACCAAAAGGAAGCTCCATTTGTGTGAAAAAAGGACAAAAATTTCATATAGATACAGTGTTGCATGACTGAGTAATTGTCATTCAAAATGTGAGAGCACCAAAAGCTGAAAATTGGTCTGGTTAGGAAGGAGGTTTAAGTGCCCAGTTGTCAAGTGGTTAAAGCATAAAGTAAAAAAAAAATTATTTTTTCAAAATTGTCGGTCTTTTTTTGTTTCTAGCGCAAAAAAAAAAAAAAAAACTGCAGAGCTGATCAAATACTACCAAAAGAAAGCTCTATTTGTGGGGAAAAAATGACATCAACTTTATTTGGGTACAGCGTTGCATGGTTAAAGTATACTTTTTTTTTGGGTTTTTTTTATTTTATTTTTTATTTCTAAAAAATATTATTAAAAGAGAAGTATAGGTTTTTTTTTTTTTACTAATCATACTTACCTCGGTGGATGGAGCATCAGACCGACGCTGAAGCTGTCCCCCGGCATCTCTGCACTGAGAACCGAGCCACCGAACACCGGCGATGGCTCGGTTCTCCTCCCTGAGCAGAGCGATGCTGACTATCAGTCAGCGTCGCTCCTGGTCTGCTTCTATATGCTCATTGGAGCGATGAGCTGTGGAGGGGCGGGGAGAGGCCGCCTTAGCGGCTTGCTGAGACTGCCATCAATCAAGGCAGCTGGCGGATCCAGACTTGGGAAGTCGGGATGACGCGCTGCCTCGACTGATGGCAGTGCCGTCAGTGGAGAGCGGACTTCGGACCGATCTCCGCTGAAAAGGGGTCACAGGAGTGCAAAATGAATTGTGACCCTTAGGAGAAGCCCAGCCCAAAAAGCTCAGGCTGGAAGTCTCCTTTAAAACAAGCATAACAGATATCAATTAAAAAAATATATCTTTATCTATTATGTAATATAATAGCTTGAGCTGGTAACAGGGCCTCTTTCAAGCATGAGGGAGTCGTTAGCGTTGGGCACCCAGGGCATGAGCCCTGCATCTGTGACACCATAATTCTCTGCTGTTGCTGCAGCATTTGTGCCAAGAGGTGGAATTTGCTGAAAAGAAATTGTGCTAAGAGGGGAATTTATGCTGGGAGTTGGGAGAAAGAGGACTAGTGCTGGGGGAGGGGGATTTGTGCTAGGAGATAGATTTTGGTAGGGGGTGCTGGGAAGTAGAATGTGTGTGGGGAGGATTTGTGCTAGGGGGTTACTCATGACCCCCTGCACTCTGCACATTACATCTGATCAAGGCAGTTGTTGAAATATGCACTCATGACCCCTGCACTGTGTGTTGCTGTATTCCTGGTCCCTGCACTGTGTGTGTGTTACCCTGTTTCCCTGAAAATAAGACCTAGCGTGATTGTCGGTGATGGCTGCAATATAAGCCCTACCCCCCAAATAAGCCCTACCCTGTTTCCCCAAAAATAAGCCCTACCCTGAAAATAAGACCTACAAGGACTTTAACTAGGGCTTATTTGAGGGGTAGGGCTTATATTGCAGCCATCACCGACAATCACGCTAGGTCTTATTTTAGGGGAAACAGGGTATGTACTGTATGTGCTGCACTGACCACAGCACTGCCTGTGGTAAGCTGGTCTTACACTGATGGAAAATTCAGCCACTGATCAGTGTATTCTGACACTATATAGTTCTGCTGTCAGAATACAACTTCCCAGTGTGGGAGAACAGCTCCATCCACCTCTTACCTGTGGATAGAAGAATCTATTTTTTTTTTTTTGCCCCAACGAGTCTGTTGACGGACCAAAAAATATAGGCTGATTGTGTATAGTCAACAAATTCTTTCACTATATACACACCATGTAAACAAGGCAGATTGTCGTTCTGAGAGGGGGAAAGAGATGAAATTGGTGTTCCTGCACAGCAGGGAATAAATTTCATCTTTTCCCCTAGTAAAAGCACCCCCCCCACAGTGTAGTAAAACACAGGCTAGGCACACAGTTAACCCTTTGATCACCCCTGTTAACTCCTTCCCAGCCAGTGTCATTAGTACATATTTATTAGCGTCACTGGTCCCCAAAAAGTGTCAGTGTCAGCATGTCCGCCGCGATATTGCAGTCCCGCTATAAGTTACTGATCGCTGCCATTACTAATAATAAAAAGAAAAAATATCCTATAGTTTATAGACGCTATAACTTTTGCACAAACCAATCAATATCCACTCATTGGGATTTTTTTTTTTTACCAAAAACAATAAGCAGAATACATATTGGCCTAAAATTTAAATATTTATTGGATGTGTTTTCTAGCGCAAAAAAAAAAAAAAAAAAAAAAGCAGGAGGTGATCAAATACCATCAATAAAAAGCTTTATTTGTGGGGGGAAAAAAAGGACATACATTTTATTTGGGTACAGCGTTGCACAAACGCACACAATTGTCAGTTAAGGTAACGCAATGCTGTATCGCAAACAATGGTCTGGTCATGAAGGGGGGTAAATCTTCCAGAAGTCAAGTGGTTAATGAAGTTCTTTGATAAGGTAGACGCAAATGTTAGCGCTCTGTATATTTTCAGTGTTCACAAAATCTTACATAATGCAAGTTTCATTTTTTTAAAATAATTTTGCTTAAAGAAGATTTCCGCCTCCACCACCAAAAAATTAAAAGTCAATAGCTAAAAATAATGTAGCTGCTGACTTTTAATATTAGGACACTGACCTGTCCAGGGATCTCGTGATTTCGCTACCCCAGACGATTTTCCAATCAGCTCATGGTTGCTGCCGCCATCATTTGTTGTAAGGGAAACAGACTTCACAGCTGGTTCCCTACTGTGCATAGAGCGCTGCGTTTTCTGAATGTCTGATGGCAGGTGAAGCAGGAAGGGGGCCAAACTTTCGAGGAACATCAACGCGGCCGAATGTGAGCGCTAGCAGGATCAATGCTTGCATCCTCCAAAGAACCTGTGCTTCCTTTCCATCGAGGGTTATACATACATTAGGGCATCACCATGGTGTAGTTTAATTTGCTCCTATCTAAAGTGTCCACTAGTATACATGTCAGATGTGTTTGTACAGTATGTAAAGTACTACATAAATTGTCAGCACTATATTTTTTCTTTTATCAATGTACAAGAATTAAGGCAAGCACTATTTTTTTTAAATAATTATTATCCCCCTACATTGATAGTCTGTGAAAAAGGGCCTCATTTATATTTACGAGAGCTGCATTCAACCATAGCATTTTTTTTGTGTTTTTTTCAATGCACGCAACATCACATGATTTTGTGCATTTAAAGAATAAAAACTCAGAAATATGCTTGTTGCCCTTGCAGTGCCATTCATTGTTAATAGCACCCAAACATGGAAAGCACATGCAGGTTCTTATTTCTCAACAAAAAGGGCCTGGAAAATATACTGAAATCTGTTACATGTTCATTTTGGAGGAAATATGCAATAATTTCAACCCACCATGCATCTCACACACTAGGACCTAAAAGTTCACTTTTATTTAATTCCATTAAAATATATTCAAACAATCCCCAGTCTATATACCTGTATGGGCCTTACCTGCCATAAACAAAAAAAACAAAAAAAAACGTTGAGCTTCAAGGGTCACAGAGACCCCAATTGGGGAGTTTGTAGCCCAAGTCCTATCCCACCACTGGTAAAAATGTGGGGCTCCAACGACCTATGGTTTCGGAGATACGGGGCTCCTTGCGCAGCCTGCCAGAAACTAAATACAGAGCGGCCACTTTAAATACAAGCTGATACACTCTGTTTGCAGCAGACTGAGAGGTTGAGCTCACAGTACCTCTTACTTCTTGTCAGAGGCACTGAGCTCGATGAACAGCTTGGAGTCTTGGACCAATGGTAAAGTACTATTGGTCCCAGCTGTCCAATAAAAATGCTGCAGTGGAGGCCCACCTCTCACTGCAGTGTCATAGAAGGGCATAACAAATGCTCCCTTCCAGCCCAGCCCTCTTAACTAGAAGGAAATATATGTGTTTATGGGTATAAGATTTACCTACAATCTCATGTTTTTCTCACACAGTTAAGAGGGAGAAACTGATTCAGTTGAAAAGGTGCTGTTATATTCAAGCTAATCCATATATTATATGATATGTGTTATAACATAATAATTTATTATCTCTTTACTGCAAAATTACTGGTTAGAAGTTATAACTTCAAACTTCAGTAATTTGTCCATTAAGCCACCCGCTTGAGTACAGATTTTGAAAATATAGTAAATTACCTTAAAAACAATATAATAATTATTTGTATATTATTTACGGTAATGAACCCCTTACCACCCAGTCCAATTCTAAAACTTCTCTCCTACATGTAAAAATCATAATTTTTTTGCTAGAAAATTATTCAGAACCCCCAAACATTAAATATACTGTTTTATCAGACACCCTAGGGCAGTGATGGCGAACCTCGGCACCCCAGATGTTTTGGAACTACATTTCCCCATGATGAAAAATGTACACTGCAGAGTGCATAAGCATCATGGGAAATGTAGTTCCAAAACATCTGGGGTGCCAAGGTTTGCTATCACTGCCCTAGGGAATAAAATGGTGGTCGTTGCAACTTTTTATGACGCACGGTATTTGCGCAGCAATTTCTTTAAACACGTCTTTTTGGGGGGGGGGGGGGGGGGGAACAGTTTCAGGAGAAAAAAAATAAAAATAAAACACACACCAAAGTTAGCCCAATTTTTTTGTATAATGTGAAAGATGATGTTACGCCGAGTAAATAGATAACTAACATGTCACACTTTAAAATTGTGGAATGGTGCCAAACTTCAGTACTTATAAATCTCCATAGGTGACGCTTTTACATTTTTTTACAGGCTACAGGTTTAGAGTTACAGAGGAGGTCTAGTGCTAGAATTATTGCTCTCGCTCCAACGATCGCGGCATATGTAACCTGTGTGTATCTGGCTCTGATACTAGCCAGTGCCTCACCAGCCACTGACCTCAATGCACGCCCATGCCGCAGAGTGTAAAGCCAGGTTCACATATCTCCGGCCGTGGTTCCCAGCATGGGGTCCGGTGCATCCCTGTTCATCAGTTCAGGTCCGAATTGCCCAAATTTGCACCCAAACCAGATCCAAAGACACACAGAACCCTTCTGCAATCCGGACCAGGGTCTCCCTGGACCTGTGTGAACCGGCTCCATTGAGAGCAGGTCACGCTTGCCTGTCATGCGAATTGGATTGGTGGAAATCGGCATCCAATTCACATATTATATATTATTATCTATAATGGCAACAAATAAGTACTCTCTCCAAGCCACCTATTGCTTGGAAGTATCAACCTTATACACTACATTTCTGACCCTCCTAGAAGTCCATAAAAAGTGCTAATATATCCGAAATAAAAATAAATATTCTCAAGCTCACCAACAAAATCAATATTAGTGAAGAAAGACAAGAAAAAAATTGTAAAAAAAAAAGGGAAACTGCAGCACACACAGCAATCAGCTTACGTAAAACACAATTTGAAATAGTGCAACACTACCCACTGCTGTAATCAGTGCAAACAAATATGTATACTAACACAGTGAAAAAAAAAAAGAAGATTATGTGAAACATACAGTGCAGTCCAATGATATCAGTCTTTCCACAGACATTAAAATGCCAAAATTCCACAGAACAATTAAAAAAATGAATCTACCAAATTTAATTCCACCTATGCTTTCCAAGTGTGAACAAGGAATCCGTCACCACTAAGTACAACAAAGCCACTCGCCTTAAATAACAGACCTTAAAGCGGGGTTCCACCCAAATTTTGAACAATATCTGTATGTATTCTCTTCCTTGCCTAGATGCTGATATGCCGTTTAAAAAAATTTAAATCGCCGTAATTACCTTTTATTTTTCTATTCTTCTTTGCACTTCCTGGTTCTCCTCCCGTGGGAGTAGGCGTGTTTCTAGCCTCTCCCAGACTCCTGGGAGCTAGTCTCAGGCTTCCCAGGATGCCACTGAGCATGTGCGGGAACGAGCGGTGAATGCTGGGAGCACAGCATTCACCACATCCAGGAAATAAATGCTTGTGGGCTTCAAATGCCCACAATGAAGATGGAAACCGCCTGCAGTGAATAATATAAGTTATTCTTTCCGACGAAATCTGACACAGGCGGACATATTACACACAATATGTGAGTATGTAATGCTGAGAAGAAAAGTTTGTGAATGAACTAAAAAAAAAAAAAAAAAACGATAGATAGGTGGACCCCCGCTTTAGGTGATAAAGGTCTATAAACGCGTGTTCCCTTTAAAAGTGGGATCGGCTTAGGTAAATGGATGCTCTGCTGTTTCTTTTCTCCCTGGGAGCGGCTCCAAATATATAGGAGCACATAAAAAGGGAAACGGAAACGCTCTGTATATAACAAAAAATAAACAAAAAACTATAGATTTCCTTTATTTAACATTTAAAAACTCACTAAGTTAATAAAACAAAACAGAGCATGAAGTCAAACCCCAGAGAAGGGTGAAAGCCCGGTGTTCACAGCTCCAATCTCTGCTCAGGCCAGGTTACAGCTGATGGGAAAAAAACACCTCAGCTCTGGACACGTCTAAAAGGAGGCTCCGCACTACAGTTACATCACAAACGACTACGAATTTCAACCTAGTATACATTTCTGGCCTTCACAGAGCGATAAAAGGAAGTACTCAATCTAAACTGGCCGCAAATAAATTTTGTCTGCTGATTGCCTACAAAACCCTTTAAACATCGACCTAGTATATACTCCTATGTGACCCTTCCTATAAATCCTTAAATAACCATAATTTTCTATCCACACTGCCTGATAAATTCTACCTCCAAAATCAATAAAAACTTCCAATGCTTTTAAGTATTAAGAGGGGTGACTCCAGACAATTTTTGGCGGGTGCCGTTCTGGTGCTAAGAGAATAAGGAGGGGTAGTAATGTGGGACAAACAGCACGCCCCTACCGCATACTCATGGGTGTGGTCAAAAAGTGGGTGTCTTTTCAGTCTATAATTTGTAGTGCATCACCTTTCTCCCTTTGTATAGACCAAATAGGACTTGGGGGTGAACTGAAGACTGTGAAGGTAAAGTAGGCCAATTGGGGCCAGCAATTTTATCCCCAGCCAAGTCCCAGGGCTACCAGTGTTACCCCCACTGGTAGCCCTGGGACTTGGCTGGGGTTAAAATTGACACACCCCCACATGTGTCAGGGTCAGCAATAACCCCCAGCACAGCAAAACAGTTAACTCCGGAAGGAGAAAACTTATTTAATTACAGTTTTGTAACAGAAACAAAGAAAAACTTTTTTTTTCTAAATTTTCGGTCTATTTTTATTTGTTTAGCAGAAAAGAAAAATCCCAGGAGGTGATCAAATACCACCAAAAGAAAGCTCTATTTGTGGGAACAAAAGGATAAAAATGTTGTTTGGGTACAGTGTAGCATGACCGTGCAATTGTCAGTTAAAAAGCGACAGCGCTGAAAATTGGCTTGGGTAGGAAGAGGGGAAAGTGGCAGGTATTGAAGTGGTTAAAGTGACAATCGGCACTTCCCATTAGGATTGTGTTCAACATTTGCAAACTGGAGCTGAAGGATACTTGAACCACTTGCCGACTAGAAGCCCTCGTTATACGGCGGAAGGTTGGCTCTTCTATGCGAATCGCCGTACCTGAACAGCGGCTCTGGCTCCCGCAGGTCGGGCAGACTACCTTTCTGACAGGGGACATATCAGATCTTCTGTTCCCAGTGATCGGGAACAGTGATCTCTGTCATGTGCCAGTATGCCCACCCCCCCTACAGTTAGAACACACCTAGGGAACACACTAAACCCCTTCCCTGCCAGTGTCATTTTTATAGCACTGATCAATGCAATAATGTCACTGGTCTCCAAAACGTCGCATGACCGCGCAATTGTCAGTTAACCACTTGCCGACTGCCTAACGCAGATATACTGCGGCAGAATGGCACGGGCAGGCAAAATCACGTATCTGATACGTGATTTGCCTCCCACGGGCAGGGGGCGCCCCCCCCGGTGCCCGAGGTGGTCGGCATCATTAGGGGAGCGATCCGTGCTGAGGGGGAGGCCACCCCCTCGCAATTGCTCCCAATGAATGAAAATCTTCCTCTGCTGCTGTAATGTAAACAGCGGCAGAGGAAGTGATGTCATCTCTCCTCGTGTCGGTCTTTTCGTTCTGGCACCGAGGAGAGAAGACATCCAAGTAAGTGCACCAACACTACACTAACAGTAGAACACTCTAGGCACACTTTTCACCCCCAAATCACCCCCTGTCACAGTGACACCAATAGCAGTTTTTTTTTTTTTTTTCTTTTTTACTGATTACTGCATTGGTGTCATTTGTGACCGTTATAAGTGGTAGGGCAGTTAGTGGTAGGCCCCTTTAGGTCTAGGGTACCCCCTAAACCCCCCTAATAAAGGTTTAACCCCTTCATCACCCCCCGTCGCCAGTGTCACTAAGCGATCTTTTTTCTGATCGCTGTATTAGTGTCACAGGTGACGCTAGTTAGGGAGGTATTTAATTACGCCGTCAGCGTTTTATAGCGTCAGGGACCCCCATATACTACCTAATAAAGGTTTTAACCCCCTGATTACCCCCTAGTTAACCCTTTCACCAGTGATCACTGTATAACTGTTACGGGTGGCGCTGGTTAGTTAGTTTGTTTATTATAGTGTCAGGGCACCCGCCGTTTATTACCTAATAAAGGTTTAACCCCCTGATCACCCGGCGGGTGATACAAGTTAGGTTTTAGGGTCAGATAGGGTCTGCGTCGCCCCAGGCAGCGTCAGGTTAGTGCCAGTACCGCTAACACCCACGCACACAGCATACTCCTCCCTTAGTGGTATAGTATCTGAATGGATCAATATCTGCAGCAGTTTATCGTTCCCAAAAACGCAGTGTTAGCGGGATCAGCCCAGATACCTGCTAGCACCTGCGTTTTGCCCCTCCGCCCAGCCCAGCCCACCCAAGTGCAGTATCGATCGATCACTGTCACTTACAAAACACTAAGCACACATAACTGCAGCGTTCGCAGAGTCAGGCCTGATCCCTGCGATCGCTAACAGTTTTTTTGGTAGCGTTTTAATACAGTCGCTAACAGTTAGCAGCTTTTTTTGCCTGTGAGTCTCACTAGTGTACCACTAAATTTAGAGCCCAAAATGGCAAATCGAAGGTTCACACTAGTGAAGAGGCCTACACGTTTCTGAGCATGACAGCTAGTGAAGAAGTCACTCATCTGTCAGATTCAGGCTCAGAATATGATCCTGTAGAGGACAGCGGCTCCATGGCAGATAGCTCTGACAACGGAGTTGTGGTCCCTGCCAAGGTCAGGCGTACCAGAACCCGAACTTCTTCTTCTGTTGTTGATGTGCAAGAACCGCAGGTCCCTCGTATGGAGCAGAGCAGTACTAGCGTCGCTATTCCTTCTGGTGAACTGGCAAGCACCAGCGGCCTAGTACACTCTGGTCGTAGTCAATCCAGCACTACAGTATCACGTGGTGACGTGGCGAGTCCCATAAGTGCAGTTCAAGCTGGTGAGGTGGCAAACACAAGTAGTGTCCCGCTGCCACCAAAAAGACAAACACAGGCCCGTCGTGCCCATAGTGCCCTTCCTGCTGCATTCGCCAATCCTAATTGGGAACCCACCACTTCTGCAGCACCAGTACTGCCCCCATTCACTGGCCAACCCGGAATTCAGGTGGAAACAGTTGATTTTACGTCACTTGATTTTTATTCGCTGTTTTTCACCGAAGATCTCTATAGATCTATTGTGGACCAAAGCAATCTGAACGCTGGTCAACACATCGCCACTAATCCCCAGTCCTCCCTTGCCAGAGATTGGAGACCAATTATGGTTTCCGAATTTAAGCTTTTTCTGGGCCTTTCCCTCAACATGGGCATAACTAAAAAGAGTGAGTTGCGGTCATATTGGTCCACTGACCCAATTCACCATATGCCCTTGTTCTCTGCCAAAGTGTGAACAAGATATGGTGAAAAATACTCTTGCGCTTGTGAGATCGTTTGCTGTAAAACAAAGGTAGTATTGTAGTCAGTGGTAGGACTGGGGGAGATGATGGAGCGTGTCCCGCTGCCTTAGCTGACCAGGGGTGGTCTGGAAAGGACTGTTTAGTAGGAAGTGGATGGAAGGCGCGTGATCAGACGCTTACATCAAGAAATGTATGGTTTATTTATGTAAAAGAATACAGACATATAGTCATATAAATATAAAATCATACAAATACTACATAATATTATAAAAAAAGGAAAAACAGGTAACAAAATAAGTACTAGGAAGTTAAAATTGGGGTGTGCTCATTTTGAGGCAGGTATTTAAGAAAGGCTGACGCATTTCGAGGAAAACCTCTTCATCAGAGCCAGGAGAACTGGAGCACAGTCTGTATGGGCCGGTAGGCCGACATGTGTACATGGGGAGAGGTGGTGTGGCTAGTAGGAGGATGTGTCCTGTGATGGACAATTAATTATTCCAAGTTCCATACCAGTCCACGTCCAGGTGTTCTATGGATGAAATTAGAATGTAAATAGATTGTATTTTCTTTTTGCGGTGCTGTTAGGCTCCATTCACACTAGCGCGTTTTTTGATGCATTTTGCAGAAATGCACTGGAATTTTTTAACATGGGTTCCTATGGAACATGTTCACATCAATGCCTTTTTGTTTCTCTGCATTTTTGGAAAGGGTCAGGGACTTTTTTTCATGCAAAATGCAGCGTTTTGCATGTAATAGAATTCAATGGACAAGCATCAAAAACGCAAGTGCACCGTTTTTGGTGCGTTTTTGCCGTTTTTTTTTTTTTTTTTTTACATTTTTTTTTAAGACTGTAAAAAAAAAACTGTAAAAAAAAGAAAGAAAAACGCAAAACGCAAATCGCGGCAAAAACGCTGCTCAAAAACGTGGCAAGCATGAAAAAAAAACCTCCAAAAACGCTCAAAAGCAACATGCATACGTGTGAATCGAGCCTTAGGCTGTCCGATGTGCCTGTCTCAGGAGAGTTGTGTAGACACAGCTGCAAACTGTAGAGATCCTTTGGAGTGGAGAGCCGTGTGATCCTGGCAGCAGAAGGGGGGGAGGAGGAGATGTCCTTGAGGCAGCTGATGTCTGGATAGAAAGCGTCTTGCTCCCTTAAAAAACTCAGTCATACAGTCCACTTCAATTAATGATTCACCTCAGGTATGCAGCCCTCTTCAGACTGGGGACATCTCTCATGCAGATGTGGCGTTTTGCTGGTTGCCTTTCCCTGCATGGCTGTCCTCCTGTTGAAGTCTCTGAGTCTGCCAATTAATCTTGCATCTACTTAAGGGTGTCCTGGCCCTAACCCTCTCTCCCAAAGTTCTACTGGCTTAAAGTGTATCTGAAACCAAAAAGTTTTTGTTTTTTTTAGTTTTTGATAGAATGTGGAAGGGTTAGAACATTTAACTAGAACAGATGGGACTGTCACATATGTTTGGGATTGTGGACACTGTGTATGGACACATTGGATGGCTGTGTGCTTGGAGAGTGCACTTATGCAGGCTATAGCTGACCAAGAAAGCACTAGGGTTGTGAATCTGGAAAACACAGAACACTGACTATCAGATAGCACTGAGTTGTTGGCCTTACAGACAGGCAGGGCATTTAATACTAGTAAGAAACACTTATGCCCTGTATTTTCCGACGGAAAATGTGCGATAGGACCTTGTTGTTGGAAATTCCGACCGTGTGTAGGCTCCATCACACATTTTCCATCGGATTTTCCGACACACAAAGTTTGAGAGCAGGATATAAAATTTTCCGACAACAAAAGCTGTTGTCGGAAATTCCGATCGTGTGTACACAAATCCGACGGACAAAGTGCCACGCATGCTCAGAATAAATAAAGAGATGAAAGCCATTGGCCACTGCCCCGTTTATAGTCCCGACGTACGTGTTTTACGGGGCATTAGAGCACTGAGGTGCAGGGCTCACTTAGAAACAGGAGTACAGATGTATCGCTAAGCTTACAAGAACACTGGGGAAGATATGCATGACGAACATGGCAGTGCACAGGGGCCCCAGGCAATGCAGGTACACGGGATACATGAAGAGTCTAGGACTGGAAGGATATCTATGTGTACTGTCTGAGAAGAACCCAGACTGCTCATGCATATAGCGAAGGTGAGGGTCCTTGGAAGGACTGAGTTGCCACCTTGTCCTCTCCAGAGTTCCTGAATGTGGAGATGGGTTGCGCAGCAGATGATTCCTAGGTTGCAATTCCCTGACTCACTAAAGCAGACAGTTACTGGGAATTAAGGGCTGATAAGCAGGTAAGAATCCCTTGCAGTGCTAAGGGGCAAGGATCACCGACCTTGTTCTCTGCCTCCATGACCAGGGCACGATACGAGCAGATTTTGCGGTTCATGCACTTCAATGACAATGAACTCTGTCGTCCTCGTGGAGACCCTGGATACGATCGGCTCTACAAAATTCAGCCCCTCGTAAAACCACTTCAACCAACGTTTTGCAGACTCGTTTACTCCCCATCAAGTTGTCTGTGTTGATGAGTCCCTGATTAAGTTTTCTGGCCGCTTGTCATTCAAACAGTACCTTCCCAGCAAGCGTGCCAGATACGGGGTCAAGATGTATAAGCTCTGTGACAGGACCACAGGCTATACATGTAGTTTTATGGTTTACGAGGGAAAAGATAGCCACGTAGAGCAGACAAACTGCCCTGACTACATAGGAAGCGCTGGCAAGATTGTGTGGGACTTAGTGTCACCCTTATTCGGAAAGGGGTACCACTTATATGTGGACAATTATTACACGAGCATGCATCTTTTAGTCACTTGTTTGATCAGCAGATTGGAGCATGTGGCACCGTGCGACCTAATCGCCAGGGCTTTGCCCAGCGGCTTGTAGATTCCCGTCTTAGGCTGGGGGAGAGAGCCTGCTTGCAGTGTAATAACTTGGTCGCTATGAAGTGGAGGGATAATAAGAATGTTTTCGTTCTTACCTCCCTTCATGCAGACACGACGGTCCAAATTACTACGACGACTGGTGTTGTGGAGAAACCCCTCTGTGTCCACGAATATAACCAAAATATGGGAGGGGTGGACCTCAACGACCAGTTGTTGGCGCCGTACCTAAGGCTGAATTCACACCTATGCAGTTTTAGCGCTTTTTGCATTTTGCAGATTTGCACTACAGTCCATTTAACATGATTTCCTATGGAACACGTTCTGTAGTGCAAATCTGCAAAATGCACTAAAAATGCATAGGTGTGAATCCAGCCTAATTGCCCGTAAGGCCAGACGCTGGTACAAGAAAGTGTCTGTTTATTTCAATTGGCTTTGCTGAACGCTCATGTGCTATACAGTGCTTCAAGACGGACTGCATCCTTCCTTAAATTCCAGGAAGAGATCGTCAGAGCCCTTCTGTTTCCAGACGGTGCTCCACCTCACCTTCCCAATCCAAATGCAGTAAGCTGGCTGCATGAGAGGCATTTTCCTTATGTCCTCCCGAGTACCCCTACCCAACGAACCCCCCCAAAAAGATGTCGTGTTTGCAGCAAGCGCAGATATAGGCGTGACACCTGCTATTATTGTCCCTCCTGTCCTGACAATCCTGGTCTTTGCATTGGTGAATGTTTTGAACGCTACCATACACTAGTTGTGTATTAGCATAGGGTACAGCACTGCCACAGACTAGGCACACTTTCACAGGGTCTCCCAAGATGCCATCGCATTTTGAGAGACCCGAACCTGGAACCGGTTACAGTTACAAAAAAAAAAAAAGTGTAAAAAAAAAAAAAACACAAAAAAAATATATAAAATAAAAAAAACAAAAATAGTTGTCGTTTTATTGTTCTCTCTCTATTGTTTTGCTCTTTTTTACTGTATTCTATTCTGCAATGTTTTATTGTTATTATCTTTTATCATGTTTGCTTTATAGGTATGCAATTTTTTTATACTTTACTGTTTACTGTGTTTTATTGTTAACCATTTTTTTGTTTTCAGGTACGCCATTCAGCTGCAGAGCGGATTTATTTATCTTGACAGCAACAGCGTTTGCTCTCACGATACATAAAGCTGTGACTCCAGCGCTGTCTGAGGTGATTTCACCACCACAGTTAGAAAAAAAAGAGCATATATGCCGAAGCATGGGGGCTGCAGGGGCAGAGGAGCGATTTGCTCCTACCTTTAAAAGGGTAGATGCCCCCATGCTTCGGCATATATATATTTTAGGCACAGGTTGCGTTAAAAATGTTTTATTTTTTACTATGTTTTTTTTGTATTTGCTTTGCAGGTATGGGAAGTCTTACTGTTATACTTTAATGTTACTTTGTTTTATTGTTAACCACAGTTAAAAAAAAAAAAAAAGAGCATATATGCCGAAGCATGGGGGCAGCAGGGGCGGAGGAGCGATTTGCTCCTACCTTTTGGGGTGGATGCCCCCATGCTTCGGCATATATAAACAGTGCATTATGCCCATCATTAGAAGTGGGTGGATGAAGGGAGGTATTCTAATGGTGGGCATACCCACCGATCAATCTCTTTTTTTCGTTCACCCCACAGGCTGCATGAGAAAAAAAAGTTTACAATATATGCCCAACAAGGACCAGCAACTTACTGGTATGTTGCTGGACTTTGAGTGGTTATACCAGAATGATGTTTGCAGGTTTAGGTATCATCTTGGTATCATTCTTTTCAGCCAGCGGTCGGCTTTCATGTAAAAGCAATCCTAGCGGCTAATTAGTCTCTAGACTGCTTTTACAAGCAGTGGAAGGGAATGCCCCACCCCCACCGTCTTCCATGTTTTTCTCTGGCTCTCCTGCCCCAACAGGGAACCTGAGAATGCAGCTGGTAATTCGGCCAGCTGACCATAGAGCTGATCAGAGACCAGAATGGCTACAATCATCTCTATGGCCTAAGAAACTGGAAGCTACGAGCATTTTATGACTTAGATTTCACGGGATGTAAACAGCGCCATTGGGAAATTATTTTATCACACCGATCTTGGTGTGGTCAGATGCTTTGAGGGCAGAGGAGAGATCTAGGGCCCAATTTAAAAAAAAAAATACCTGTCACTACCTATTGCTATCATAGGGGATATTTACATTCCTCGAGATAACAATAAAAATGATTTAAAAAAAAAAAAAAATGAAAGGAACAGTTTAAAAATAAGATAAAAAAGCAAAAAAATAATAAAGAAAAAAAAAAGCACCCGTCTTCCCTGCTCTCATGCAAAGGTGAACGCAAGCGTCGGTCGGGCGTCAAATGTAAACAGCAATTGCACCATGCATGTGAGGTATCACCGCAAAGGTCAGATCGAGGGCAGTAATTTTAGCAGTAGACCTCCTCTGTAAATCTAAAGTGGTAACCTGTAAAGGCTTTTAAAAATGTATTTAGTTTATTGCCACTGCACGTTTGTGTGCAATTTTAAAGCATGTCGTGTTTGGTATCCATGTACTCGGCCTAAGATCATCTTTTTTATTTCATCAAACATTTGGGCAATATAGTGTGTTTTAGTGCATTCAAATTTAAAAAAGTGTTTTTTCCCCAAAAAAATGCGTTTGAAAAATCGCTGCGCAAATACTGTGTGAAAAAAAAATGAAACACCCACCATTTTAATCTGTAGGGCATTTGCTTTAAAAAAAATATATACCGTATTTAATCGGCGTATAACACGCACCCCAAGTTTAGGAGGGCATTTTAAGGAAAAAAACTTTTAGGAGGGAAGTTTAAGGAAAAAAAAACTTACATTTAAATGCCCATCTATGCAGCCTTGTCAGTGTCCATCTGTAGCCTAGTCCATCATTGCAGAATGATCAGTGTCCATTTGCAGCTTGCCCAGTGCCGTTTGCAGCCTTGCTAAGTGCCATTTTCAGCCTTGCCCATTGTCATAAGCAGCCTTGTTTCAGTGCAGCCTTGCCCAATGCCGTGTGCCGTTTGCGCCACAGAGCCTGTGTACTCGGCTCGTCACGCCGCCTCGCCTCCCTGCTGAGGATGAGAAGCGAGCGCTTCCGAAAAAGACCGAGCCGAGTATACTGTGTACTCGGCTCAGCTCGCAGTCCCGCCCAGTCCTGCCATTGGACGGAGTGTTATGTCCATCAAAGGAGCTGGGCAAGACTGCGAGCCGAGCACACAGTATACTCGGCTCGGTCTTTTTCGGAAGCGCTCGCTTCTCATCCTCGGCGGGGCGGCGGGACTGCGAGTGGAGCCGAGCACTCGGCTCGGTCTTTTTCCTCGGCGCTCGTTTTTTTCTGGCGGCGCTCGGTTTTCTTCGTGGCGCTCGCTGTTTTTTGGCACACAGAGAGTGGGGATCGGAGTATAACACGCACCCACGATTTTCCCCTGATTTTAAGGGGAAAAAAGTGCATGTTATACGCCGATAAATACGGTAATATTTGGGGGTTCAAAGTAGTTTTCTTGCAAAAAAAAAAAAAATGTTTTCATGTAAACAAAAAGTGTCAGAAAGGCCTTTGTCTTCAAGTGGTTAGAAGAGTGGGTGATGTGTGACATAAGCTTCTAAATGTTTTGCATAAAATGACAGAACAGTTCAAAACCCCCCCAAATGACCCCATTTTGGAAAGTAGACACCCCAAGCTATTTTCTGAGAGGCATGTCGAGTCCATGGAATATTTTATATTGTGACAAGTTGCGGGAAAAAGACAAATTTTTTTTTTTTTGCACACTAAATGATATATTGCTCAAACATGCCATGGGAATATGTGAAATTACACCCCAAAATACATTCTGTTGCTTCTCCTGAGTACGGGGATACCACATGTGTGAGACTTTTTGGGAGCCTAGCCGCGTACGGGACCCCGAAAACCAAGCACCTCCTTCAGGCTAAGGGCGTAAATTGTTGATTTCACTCTTCAATGTCTATCACAGTTTCGGAGGCCATTGAATGCCCAGGTGGCACAAAACCCCCCCAAATGACCCTTTTTTGGAAAGTAGACACCCCAAGCTATTTGCTGAGAGGTATAGTGAGTATTTTGCGGACCTCACATTTTGTCACAAAGTTTTGAAAATTGAAAAAAGAAAAAATTTTCTTGTCTTTCTTCATTTTCAAAAACAAATGAGAGCTGCAAAATACTCACCATGCCTCTCAGCAAATAGCTTGGGGTGTCTACTTTCCGAAATGGGGTCATTTGGGGGGGGGGGGTTGTGCCATCTGGGCATTTTATGGCCTTCAAAACTGTGATAGGTAGTGAGGAGTCAAATCAAAAATTTACGCCCTTAGAAAGCCTGAATGCGGTGATTGGTTTTCGGGGCCCCGTGCACGGCTAGGCTCCCAAAAAGTCCCACACATGTGGTATCCCAGAACTCCGGAGAATCAGCAGAATGTACTTTGGGGTGCAATTCCACATATGCCCATGGCCTGTGTGAGCAATATATCATTTAGTGACAACTTTGTGCAAAAAAAAAAAAAAAAGTTTGTCATTTTCCTTTAACTTGTGGCAAAATATAAAATATTCCATGGACTCAACATGCCTCTCAGCAAATAGCTTGAAGCGTCTACTTTCCAAAATGAGGTCATTTGGGGGGGGGGGTTGTGCCATCTTGGCATTTTATGGCCTTCAAGACTGATAGGTAGTGAGGAGTGAAATCAAAAATTTACGCCCTTAGAAATCCTGAAGGCGGTGCTTGGATTTCGGTGGCCCCGTACGCAGCTAGGCTCCCAAAAAGTCCCACACATGTGGTATCCCCGTACTCAGGAGAAGCAGCTAAATGTATTTTGGGGCGCAATTTCACATATAACCATGGCATGTGTGAGCAATATATCATTTAGTGACAACTTTTTGTAATTTTTTTTTTCTTATCATTATTCAATCACTTGGGACAAAACAATGTAATATTTAATGGGCTCAACATGCCTCTCAGCAATTTCCTTGGGGTGTCTACTTTCCAAAATGGGGTAATTTGGGGGGGGGGGTTTGTACTGCTCTGCCATTTTAGCACCTCAAGAATTGACATAGGCAGTCAAACTAAAAGCTGTGTAAATTCCAGAAAATGTACCCTAGTTTGTAGACGCTATAACTTTTGCGCAAACCAATAAATATACGCTTATTGACTTTTTTTTACCAAAGACATGTGGCCGAATACATTTTGGCCTAAATGTATGACTAAAATTGAGTTTATTGGATTTTTTTTATAACAAAAAGTAGAAAATATTTTTTTTCAAAATTTTCTGTCTTTTTCCGTTTATAGCGCAAAAAATAAAAACCGCAGAGGTGATCAAATACCATCAAAAGAAAGCTCTATTTGTGGGGAAAAAAAAGGACGCAAATTTCGTTTGGGTACAGCACTGCATGACCGCGCAATTAGCAGTTAAAGCGACGCAGTGCCAAATTGTAAAAAGTGCTCTGGTCAGGAAGGGGGTAAATCCTTCCGGGGCTGAAGTGGTTAAAGCGTCGCAGTGCCGTATCGCTAAAAATGCCCTGGTCATTAAGGGAGTAATTCCTTCCGGGGCTGAAGTGGTTAACCCACAAAAGTCTGCGCATATGTACAGAAAAGAGAGCCAAACGAGAAAGCTGCTGGATTGAATCCTTTAAGGCGTCAACAGCAAAACACAGCGCTCGAGGAATATCTGTCTTATTTTCAGCCAGATCATCCTCCCGGTTAGGCTTGTTAGGCCGTCTGACCAGATCCTTTATGGACTGGCAGATACCAATTGCTGCAATAGCTGGCTGAATTAAAAATTACTCCAATTTCTTGTCAACAGGGGCTTTCAAACCCTGTGTGTTATCTACTGGACAAGTTAAGTTCTTGTTTAACCACTTGCTTACTGGGCACCTAAACCCCCCTCCTGCCCAGACCAATTTTCAGCTTTTAGTGCTGTCACACTTTGAATGACAATTGCGCAGTTATACAACACTGTACCCAAATGAAATTTTTATCATTTTTTTCCCCACTAGAGCTTTCTTTTGGTGGTATTTAATCACCTCTGGGTTTTTTATTTTTTGTTAAAAAAATTTAAAAAGACCAATTTAAAAAAAAAAAAAAAATACAAAAGGGGTGGTAAGGGGCCAGGATTGTGATCTGTGATCACCCGAGTCTCAGTGACTCAGGTGATCACAGCGTGCGCTCTTCAGGGAGAGAGCCTGCAAAGAGGACGACGTCAATAGACGTACTCCTGGCAAAGCAGATCCGCGCTGTAGCCGTCATTCGGCTATAGTGCGGATCTGAAGCAGTTAAGGAAGAGACTGCTGCATTTACGGCTGGCATGCTCCACTTCTTAAACTTTTCATCCATGGGATATAAAAGGGAAAACCTGTTAAGAGGAACAAAAATCCTGTCAGGATGTTCCCAATCAGCATACACCGCCTGTTTCAACAGTGGGTGTAAGGGGAAAGCCGGTGTGGCCTGAAGAGGCCTCAGGGACCCCAAAGAGGACCAGGGGGGCTCAGTAACCTCTGCAAGTGACAACTTAAAGGCAGAATGAACCATCTCGATAAGAGAAAGGATCAAAAGCCTCTGCGACTGAGAGGCAGACAACTGGATATCTTCTTGTCCAGATTGCTCGGAAGCAGACTCATCCGCCAGGCCCTCTACAGAATGCTGAGCTTTTAGCTCTTCCACCATCCTCAACCCATTCCTGCTCCAAACTAGGAGGCTCCTGGGAGGGGAATCCGTCACGCTTCTTGCCACCCTGCAGTATGGAGGCAATCATGCCAGCAGTCATGTGCTGTAATCCGGCTAGGGCCGAGGACAGTTCATCCTTGGTGATAAGGGACGAAGCAGCAGCACTGACTGTAGGCACAATGCCTCAGATTGCCCGGAAGCCTCTGGTCTTTCAGGGGATACAACACTAGGGATACAACTAGATTCATCAGGAACTACTGACGATATAGGTGTGCCCTTCCCTGTAGTGTTAGTACCGCTCCTCTTTTTTGAAGACATTTACTAGCCAGAAAGAGTATCTGGGTGTAGTTTTAAAACACCTCAGAAGGGAGACACTTTAATAGGGCTCACCAAGCCCCTATGCAACAATCCTGCTAAGCACCTTTAGCCTGCCAAGCAACATCTGGTGACTCACGTGACCCGGTTAAGAAGAAATGAACTGCTGCAAATGCCTGGTTCAGAGCCTGCTGTGTCCCACAGCTGCCTTCTGGAAGCACTGCATGTTTGGCATACACAGCTTAAATAAGCTGGCTGTGCGCCTGAATGTTCTGTGCATGCGCACGCATGTGCGCTGTCCCGGCGAACGGGCGTGGCTGCATTCGCATATAATGACGCGAATCTTCGTGCCCCCTGATAAAAGCTATGGTGCATGTGCGGCAAAGCCGCGTGCGCCATGGCCGCCAAACAAACTGCTAAGCACAGCGCCGCTTTTGCGAATGCACGTGCGCCACGGTGAACCAAGGCAAAATGGCACACCGTAGTGCGCCATCATACAGGTAAAAAACTGCCAGACAACACAAGCAAAAAAGGTACACTTTGCAAAACATCCCCAGCTAGCCCAACCCCCCCCCCCCCCATATGGCCACCGCACACAGGTTTCCAACTCTAACTCTGGGACTAGAGACCTGCAGCCCAGATAGCTCAAATAGCCATGCCATCCACCTTGCAGACACTGGTAAAAAACTGAAGTACTTCCTGTATGGGAGGGATTATATAGGGGATCACTTCCTGTCTAAAGACCTTTGGTCTACCAGTGTCCATTCACCTGGAGATGAAGTATAACCCAGTAGGTAATGAATACTAGCCTGTGTCCCATGGTGTATGCAAAAATAAGTATTGCCTTTAGTTCTACATTAAAGAGGTTGTAAATCTCTGAGAAAAAAAAACCCTGCAAGACAAAGGCATAATGAGCTAGTATGCATTGCATACTAGCTCATTATGAAATACATACCTTAGAACGATGCCCTGCAGTGCCACCCGCACTCCACTCCCATGGCTTCCGGCCCTGATTGACCGGAGCCGCGATGACGTCACTCCGGCGGGTGCCACCAGTCACGGCACAGGTACTGAAGAAATGGCACGAGCGGACCGTTGCTTCAGTGCGAATGCGCTAACTTCGGCAGCAGCACATGTATAGTGAATATCTCCTAAACTACAAGTTTAGGAGATATTTACAGTATCTGCAGGTAAGCCTTATTATAGGCTTACCTGTAGGTACAAGTAGTGTAACAGAGTTTACAACCACTTTAACCCCCAGCAGTGCACAATAAGAAACCCCAATATTGCACAATTCCATAAACCCCCAGCAGTTTAGCAGTCAGGATGCCTCCCCTTCATTATGCAACATAGCATAGAGAGTGCGGGGGTCAGGATTATGTACATTAGCTTCTTTGTGTGCCATCTTAAACTGGTGGTCAACACTCAAGTGTGCCCCCTTACATCAGCACAATGGTGGTCAGTGTGCCCCTGTATACTGGCAGTCAATGTGCCCAGGTATACTAGCAGACAGTTCCGCTGTATACTGGAGTTCAGTCTTCCTGTATATTGGCAGTCGGTGTGCCCGAGTATAATAAAAGCGACCAGTCCCCCTGTATATTGGCAGTCTGTTCGACTTCTATACTCTTGGTCAGTTCTCTTTATACAATGGTGGTCAGTGAATTGGGTCGCTCACTCTTTATGGTGCGGTTAGGTGACCAGCAGCCAGTTTCTTTCCCTATTTCATTGAAAACGCTGCAAGGTACTTTGTTTCATTGCTCCCACAACTGCAACTCAGCTAAGGGAATATAAACCCACTGTGTGGCAGCCCTGGACCCAAGAAAGAACCTATGCAGTGGAAACTATAAGAGTATCAGAACATGGGGGGGTGGATGGATTGATGCAATCTTGCAAAGCAATGCGTGTAGTCCAGGCAGATGCAATGATGGGGGAGCTGGAAGAACTTTGGGCAGTGTTTCAGCATACCCAAGAACCCCTTAGTGCCACTCTTGGAAAAGTGGAATACAATAGGCAACCTGGAAGAATGTATAAAACTATCCAAGTGGACATAATCCAACTCCATGGATCTTTCTAGATAGGGCACCACACTAGGCAGACCATGGTTCTGGACCTGTAGAGCACCTTGTACCTAATTCTATATGCTGCATATGTGCCAAGAAAAGTGTCTACAGCAGGATTTAATGGAAAGCAACACTACAAGTTAGCCCCACATCTTCTAAACAGGCAGGATCTGGTATGGTACCCTCTGCTGAGGGGTCCACGATTCTGGAAGTCACATAAACAGCCACAGCGGCTATGGAGCAGCTGAGTGACGAAGAAACCACCCAAAAAAAAGAGAAATCTTCCATAGAAGGGGGTACACTTATCCCAATGAGAACAGATCACCTAAGGACATTAGCATTATTATTCCCCAACGGCATGCAGAATGGCGCTAGGCTATCGGCGTTCAACCACTCATGAGAAATGTGAATGATGCAGTTAATAATCCATAAAATGAACAAAGACAATACAGACCAAAATTGGGAGTGGAGGGGGGCTTTATGAGCGGGTAGTCCTTTAGCTAAACAAAAGGAACCGATGACTTAAGGGCGCTTGCTGTCAAAACTGAGGTGGGACTCCATCTGTAAAACAAAGGGAGGGAGACTTGCGCTGTCTCCCTCCCTTCCCCTCTCTAAGGACATTAGCATACTGAGGATGGCTGGGAATGGGAGGGGTTATATAGAGGGATTTCCCTGCAGCCTGTCACCCATGTCCAAATCACCAAAAGGTAGCTGTATAGAACTTAGTCATAATGATTTAAAGAAGCCCGTAACCTGTACCATCGGAAATTACATTTTGCTTCCTTGCAACCATGGGAGCAACACTGTGTAAATTCTCATTACCCCGTTCAAGTAATCTAAGCACAGCTTGAAGTTTTAGGCATTTCCAGTAAGGTCATCACAATTACTGGAGGGAACACATTCAATTTAGTAAGATACTCACCTGTCAAGCGGGCTTGTATATCTATAGCTATGCTGAAAGTATAGTGCTTCTCTTATTGCAATACCAAAACTGATCACGTGACTATAGTAGACAGACACTCCTGTTTAGCACACTATTAGAGGAAGTGCCTTTGTAGGTCTTGGCTCAGAAACATGTAATTACCTGCCTTAAAATGTTGCTAAAATCTTGGCAATGTATATAAGTCAAACAAATATATTTGACAAAACACTCAACTTGTAGAAAGTATGAGGGAGTAGGCAGGCCTTTGCAGCGGCACTTACAATGGTATGATCTGGCTTGTTACCGCAGTCCTGCAACAAAAAAATGCCACTAGTGGAGTTTTTAAAATATTTAAACAGTCTTTTTGAAAAACAAAAAAACCTTTGCCCTATGCACCTGCATGCCAAGAGTAGAACAGGTTGTCAAAGACAGTGTAACTTCTTTGCATATGGGCAAGAATTAAAATTACCAATGGCCATCTAATGGCCAAAGAGAAGCTTCATGGGACCTGGAAGAAGCACTGGGGAAGAAGCACTGGGGAAGAAGCACTGGGAAAGAAGCACTGGGAAAGATGGCTGAAGCCTAAACCTTAAGACCCCATTCACATGGTCATATTACATCATGCACAGGTGTCCCATATACACTGCTCCATTTACATCTATTGGGACACAGCCACTACTCCCAATTTGACATCCAAACACAAACTGTACAAGACCTCATTCACTCAAAACCTTGCTAGCACATTTCTCATACAATCTAGGTGGCAGGGTGCAGTTTTTATGCAACTGGTTAATAAACACACAACAAATAAATGAACAACTCTACAAAGACTGAAGATTTTGTCTCTTTTAATAGTGACTTTACTGCAAAAATCATTACAAATTTCCTGAACAAATGTTATCTTTGTACCAGCGGCAAAATTTATCTCCCCTTATTCCTAAAACAGTCTTTTCCCACCCAACCTTTCGTTTACCCGCCCAGTGCGTGCCTGGAATTCAGACTTTACTTCTAAGGCTGAAAATAGTGATTAAACACATACCCCCCCATCCCCGAGGTTCTTTGGTTCAACAATAAAAAATACACACAGAAAAAAAATACACAAGACCACACAAATATTACAAAAAAAATATATAATAATCCTATTTGAAAACCAGAGTGATGTCTCACTTCTCAACCTCTGGCACTTAAAAGATTGAAATATTTAAAACATTTTAAAAATAGAATTTTATTGAGGTAATGATCTAAGGTTTTTGTAAATCCAGCCTACCAGTTGATGGAAAAAAATATTGGTCCAGGACTTGACTTGCTTTGCTCTGGACAATTTAAATCAATGTGTTTTTATTGTCTCCTGGTAGGCATCAATGCATCAGTTTTCTTGTATAAATTCAGTGTCTTATCTCTGTGATTGAGAGCTAAGATGGTTTATGAGGTATGTCAAAAAAAGCACTAGTTACTCTCTGATGTCACACAAACCGCAAATAAAGATCTTCAGGTCTTTTTTTTAACATGCTAATTAATATCTCATGGATCCTAATAATGAAGATCTAGGTCAGGGTTTCCCAGACTTGGCATCAAGTTCCAAATTTGCCATCTCTTTTTTCCTAATGTGATTTTGTGAATTACCCCTGGTAGGTTCTTCATCATGAAGACATAAATGTCTGACAGGATGTTTCTAAATACCCACCCAAGGTTTCTGTTTAAACAGAAATGTTTAGTGGCTCTTTCCATATGTATAATATATTATGAATAGGACTAAATAATGTATTTTCAAATATTGCATTTGACCATTATGTAGCCTTCTATTCTGCCAGCGGATTGAGTGCTGAATGCTTTTTTTTTTTTTTAACATGGTTAGCCATTGCAGCTGTGCCCTTGTTTACTGAACTCCATCTCAAGATCTAGTCAGAGAAATGACGACTGCTCCCTTGTCAGAGGGCATAGCTGACTTTTTCAAATCAAAGAAAAAACAAAAACAAAAAAAAACAGTGCTCCAGTAATTCTTTGAAATATATTAAATATTTGTAAAAAAAAAAATTAAAAAAAAAATGTATAGGTTTTAAAAAATAATAAAATATTAAAAAATAATGCAGTTAAAAAGCAACTTTAATAAAATGTCCATAAAACATTTGTGTTTCTAGTTCTGAAAAAAGTAGGGAAGGGTGAAAAATGTTATGGCATTTTATTTGCTGTCTGAGTACCATTGGGAACTTTCCCTTCACTTCTTGCCCCTGAGACACAACAGGAACATAAAGGAAATCTAATGTGAGGGAAATTCCCCTCTTAGTCGTTTCCAGAACAGATGTCACCATTGGATGCTTTCCCTTTACACCTTGTTCTGGGGACAACTATATAAATTTGGATTTCCCCTCACCTAGTGGTCACCAGTGCAACTAGTGCGGTGAATCTTGCCAACGGGCACACAGACTGCAACAAAAAACTGACAGAGGGTCTTCTACTTCCTCACAACTTAAAGCATGTCCACAGCTTAAAGTTTTGTGGAGAGATATTATTTAAAGTGATACTAAAGTCTTTTTTTTTCTTTAAAAATAACAAACATGTTATACCTGCCTGCTCTGTAAAAAAGTTTTGCACAGATCAGCCTGGACCCTCCTCTTCTCGGGTCCCTCTTCGGTGCACCTAGCCCCTCCCTCCCATTGAGTGCCCCCACAGCAAGCAGCTTGCTATGGGGTCACCCAAGCCGAGCTGCAGCTGTGTGTATCCATTCAGACACGGTGCTGTGGTTTGGCCCCGCCCCTTCCCTCTCTTGATTGGCCGACTGATTGACAGCAGCGGGAGCAAATGGCGTCGCTGCTGTGTCTCAGCCAATCAGGAGGGAGAGTCCCGGACAGCCGAGGCACTCGTGCACATCGCTGGACAGAGATGGAGTTCGGGTAAGTATTAGGGGAGCTGCTGCACACAGAAGGTTATCTTAATGTATACAATGCATCAAGATAAAAAAAAAAACCTTCTGCCTTTACAACCTTTTTAACTACTTCAATACTGTAGGATGTCCTTAGGTTGTAGTAGTTATACCGGGATGATGCCTGCACCTGCAGGCATCATCTCTGTATAAAAACTTACAGCTAGGGATTCCCTGTTGAGCAGAAGTGATTCAAGTGGCTGAACAGCCACTTGATCACTTCTGCGGGTGGCGAAAAAGGGTCCCCCATCATTCCCCTTCCTGCTGCCTTTCCCAGGCTCGGATATCAGATTACGTAGCCCGGTAGCGATGCAACCTGCAGCGATGGCGTCACTACACAGAGAAAGAGGAACTGATGTTGTTACTCCCTCTGAGACCCCGGAAATAAGAAATGACGAGGATTTCATCACTTCTAGTTCTGCCTCTTTGTTTACCTGGGCATTAGTGGCCAGAAAAGCAGGCGTTCATAGCGATGCCATGTGACAAATTGCAACACACATCAATTTATTCTATAGGGCCTCATATATCTATATATATATAGATATCTATATCTATATCTATATATATATATATATATATACACAGTAGTTAGATATCTATCTATATATCTATATCTATATATATTTATAGATATATATATAGATATAGATATATAGATATAGATATATAGGGGGGGGGTTGTAATTTTCTAGCAAAAAAACACAATTTGGTTTTTACATGCATGTGAGATGTGTCAGAATTGCCCCGGTATTGAAGTGGTTAAAGTGATACTAAAGTCTTGTTTTTTTGGTATAAAAAACAAATATGTTATACTTACCTGCTCTGTGCAGTGATTTTGCACAGAGCAGCCCAGAACTTCCTCTGCTCGGGTCTCTCTTCGGCGCTCCTGGCCCCTCCCTCCTGTTTAGTGCCCACACAGCAAACAGCTTTCTATGGGGTCACCCAAGCTGAGGCTTGGGACAGCCAAGTCTCTCGTGTAACATCACTGGATTGAGATGGGGCTCAGGTAAGTATTAGGGGGCTGCTGCACACAGAAGGCTTTTTATCATAAGGCATAGAATGCAATAAGATAAAAAAACCTTCTGCCTTTACAACCACTTTAAGTATACACTGACCGATTTGCAGTACATGAAGGAAAGCCTGGGAAACACTGCTCTAGGTGGATTCCAAGTTGAGTAACCAATTAAAAATGTAAAGTTTTTCAGTTAGCATGATGGACGATCTCTCTTACTAGATTCTGTAACTGGTACTTCAAGTATTTTCAAGCAGAAAAAAAAAAAACACAAAAAAACATAAAAACAAAATGTACATTTGAGGTTAATAAAACATGTGTAATAAATGTACTAGTCCTGGAAACATAAGATTTTTCAACTCAACTAAATATAACCTGCTGGTGTTTGTCACTATTTTACATTCCTACAATTAGCAGCAGAAAACTGACATTTTGTACCTGTCTTGGTTCATTGAGAATGTCCGGAATTTGACAGAAAAAATATTTGTCAAGCTAAAAAGGCAAATACCATGCCTACAGTGGACATGTTACTGATGGATTTAACTCTGGAACAAGGAATCAAACAGTGACAATAATATGTCGTTAGTATGAACAGTAGACCCATTGACTGGGAGGCCTTCATGTAAAGTCTTTGGGATAAATCCGCCACCAATGAATCTGCACTTAAAACACATATATTTTCAAGTTATGTCAGAATAGAGAAGTGAGGAATTCAAATGAAAAGGGGGAACTCAAGTTTCTAGAAAAACAAAAATATACAATCTAGAGGCGTTGTCTTATTTTCTAAAAACCTTTCTAATTTCACCTTTCTACAGCCTACAGGTGGTAGAGACTGCATGGTGTGGGAAGCCCACTTGTTACCTTAATTTCAGTTTGAGAAGTGATTCTTGGCACTGGGGGTCAAAGTCCATCCATAGGCTCCTGTAGAATGTCAGGCAGTAATATGGATAGCTCAAATGGCACCCAGATTTCGTAATTGTGGAATACACAATCAGCAATTTGTTTTAATAGAAGGCTGTAAAACTAGCCAAATGCCGTAAAAAAATGAATTCTTTCCAAAAAAAACCTTTTTTCTTTTAACACAGGAAAGCTCAAAAAGACTGCGATAACATTTTCTTAATACAAAGACTTCCCAAAATGAAAGCACATTGGTGAAATTAAAGCATGAGGAATATCTCAACTTGACTGACCTAGAAAAAAATTTATTTTATGTGCGCCTTTTGACAAGTATTTTCAAATAATCTCCTACACCCCAGCCTTTTTCTCTCTCTTTTTTTTTTTTTCTCTTTTTTGCAACATCAATTAGTAGGTTAACAAAATACACAACAAATCAAGTAAAACAATCACAAACATGATTGAGTAATGCATTGTGCCTAGTCCAGGCACCAGGGATTGTCATTAAGATGGCGTCTGAGAATGTGCTTTCTAAAACCCCCACAGTGCGACATTGGACCATGCCGTGTTCTTACAAAAGCTGTGTATAGATGTAGTTTACCAACGTACTACTACTACTACCAGCCTAAACCACCGATACACATATTCAGGGCCCAAGATTTGGAAATCTAGCAAATATATCTTTTTACACAAAGAAAAACATTTTTTTTTTTTTTTTTAAGTTTAAAATTTTTGCGTCTTTTTTTATTACTTATTTTTAGTAAGTTAACTTCTCTACACTGTAAATTCTCAAATTGTATATTTTTAGATCAGATAAACCAGCATGTATTTGCATGGTCTTCACCTAAATTAGTTAAATAAACCTATAAATAGAACTTGCATACTGGATTCCTGAGTTTTGGGACATTAATCTAGCAAACAGGAGGTTATATGAAATGTAAGCTCATTATGGGAAATTATGTTAGCATCCATTCATAGATGTCACTGGACCTCAATATTAAATGTTCTATACTTCAATAACGCCTGCGCACCGAAAAAAAAATAAAAATATAAACCTTACAAAGAAAACGCCTTTAATCTGTAACCAGAGCCCTAAATTCCCCTGTAGTCTGGCAGTCATTGAAACCAGCCTGACTGCCAAATTATAGGAGGTTTATATTCTGACTCTGAACGGAATTCTGCAGAAAACAGAGGTAGAAATATCAACAGACAGCAGCAATTGGCTAACAGTGGGAGAAGAGTCATAGAACTTTCCCAAACATTTGCCTTGCTCTTCCTATACTGTGCTCAGGCACAGATAGTTCCACACCTGCTCACAAGCTTTAGGTGACAAGTTTAATGAAATTTAAACTAATTTAATCAAACAGAAATCTGTTTGATTTCCTATCAAATTTGATTCTAGTGAAAAATGACTGTTTTGCTTTATATCAAAAAGTCACACCTCCTTTGTTCAGCAATTTTTATTTTGTAAAGAATAGCTTGTTGGCCTTTATATTTTCTTCATGAATATAGTCCACACTTGCAGATAACAGTGTTTCAGAACATTCTGATGCTGAACAGATGTTACTAAACAAGGTATCTGATGACTGCATCTGAGTTGAGTCTTTTAGTGAACAGACACCTTAAGTTAGGCGTTATAGCCTATTAAATTTAGAAGGCACAGCCTCTTCAAGGTAACACCTACCTTGGCTGAATTAAAAATGTTTCTGAAAGCAGAAGAAATCTCATTTTATCTTACACACAAGCAGGAGGCATAATATATTCTGTTTATGTAAGAGCAGTACCATACAATGATTAGGATGGCCAACTGCAAAGGTATCCAAGTTTCTTTGTAGATAAAACAATTCCTTGAATATAAAAAAAAAAAACATACTGAACATGAGGTATTTGCAACTCTATAGTGTCAAACCAATACCACATCACATCAGAAGATACCAGGTATTAAAACATATTCAGGATGATTCTTCAAAACTTACTTCTGATTACAAGATAGAACTAAGTGAAAAAACCCAACTCATCTTGGCTAAATGTCCTATAAAACATCTACTGTCATAAGCACATCTTGAGGTTGTGCGACAGCCTGTAAGGAAGGAAACAGATCCTAGAAGGGATGAGGTGGCCTTGGTAGAAATGTCTTCATGTGCCGCTTGCACATTTTAATTCTCCAGCCTCCATCCTGCCACCCACCATAAATGATGTAGATGGGGAAGCAGGTGTGAGATTAGCACCTCACAGAACTACAAGGAGAAAGGGACAGGAGGTCTGCGCAAAAACACCATACAGTAGGTAGGAGCTGAAGCTCAAAAGGGCAGGTTTGCAGCTGGGTCTTTCCCAGATCTTCTTCCTGCCCATCAGTGATATTGTGTAATGCTATCAAACATTGAGGTAAACTGGTTGTGTAACCTTTTAAGGTGAGGTAAATGGAGCTGAAGTCTTCCTGAAGCTGAGGTAGGTAAGGTTGTGTAACGCTTTCTTGTGGAGGAGGCAAGTAGTATCATGCTCATTCCCTCCTTTTCCCAATCTCTCCCTTGATAGAGAACAAGGCTTCAGAGGGACCAGCTGGTGGAGGGTTCTGCACCTGGGGTACCCCGGGAGGAAGTGGGACTCTGGGATGCCTGCGAAGTATTGCTGCTGCTCCCTCCACTTTGCCCAGTATACCCCGCAATTAAAGGAACGGGCTTCTGAGCATATAAAATGCCTACAAAAGAAACACAGAAGATACCAGTTTAGGAAATGTTATATTTGTACAAAAAAGATGCATCATACAAAGCATTTTTAGATGTTAAAAAAAAAAAAAAAAAAAAAAACACAAAATGAGCAACATAAGTTTTGTAGTGTCAATAGTGAGTAAGGATCCAAACGTACATTAGGAGACACAATGAGGTAATAGAAATGGCAGCAAAACATACAAAAACACAAACAATACAAACAAAACAGCGTAACCACTTGCTGACCGGCCACAGTACTTCTACTGTGGGAGGCTAGCACAGGCAGGCTGAATCTACTACAGTGGATATAAAAAGTCTACACACCCCTGTTAAAAGGTTTCTGTGATGTAAAAAAATGAGACAGAGATAAATCATTTCAGAACTTTTTCCACATTTAATGTGACCTATAAACTGTACAACTCAGTTGAACAACAAAGTGAAATCTTTTAGGTGGAGGGAAGTAAAAATAAACTAAAATAATATGGTTGCATAAGAGTGCACACCCTTTAACTAATACTTTGTTGAAGCACCTTTTGATTTTATTGCAGCACTCAGTCTTTTTGGGTATGAGTCTAACAGCATTATGGCACATATTGACTTGGCAATATTTGCCCACTCTTTGCAAAAACACTCCAGTCCAAATCTGTCAGATTGTGAGGGCATCTCCTGTGCACAGCTCTCTTCAGATCACCCCACAGATTTTAAATCGGATTAAGGTCTGGGCCATGCCAAAACCTAAATTTTCTTCTGGTGAAGCCATTCCTTTGTTGATTTGGATGTATGCTTTGGGGCATGCTGAAAGATGAAGTTCCTCTTCATGTTCAGCTTTCGTGCCAATATTGACTGGTATATGGAACTGTTCATAAATTCCCTCTACCTTGATTAAGGCCCCTGTTCAAGCTGAAGAAAAAAACAGTCCCAAAGCATGATGCTGTCACCACCATGCTTTACTGTGGGTATGGTGTTCTTTTGGTGATGTGCAGTGTTGTTTTTGCGCCAAACATATCTTTTGTAATTATGGCCAAGAAGTTCAACCTTGGTTTCATCAGACCATAACACATGCTTTTGGGAGACTTCCGATGCGTTTTTGCAAAATTTAACTGGGCTTGGATGTTTTTCTTTGTAAGAAAGGGCTTCTGTCTTGCCACTCTACCCCAAAGCCCAGACATATGAAGAAACATATCGTATATCTGTAAGTTTTGAATCCCTAACTGCATTAAAGAGAAAAAAAAAAAAGCATCAGGCACTTCTTTTGCGTGAGCTGCACAGAACGTGTAGGAGCACGCTCCATTGCACCTGCATTGGTATGAAGTGAGCCATACCTGCATCTCTGCAGATGCACTTGAACACCCAATGCAGGCGAATGAAGCATTTACAAAACGGTATACTAGTTACCCCTTCCTGACCAGTCGCCGCAGTTATACTGCGGCAGGACGGCTACCCTGCACGAGCCGTCGTAGCTGTAAGTTGGCTCTTTAAGACGCGGTAGCAGGCGTGCCTGCAGGGTGTCCCCGAAGCCGACGAGGGTGCCCGGCGGGCGCGATGACCGCCGGGAACCCGCGATCGCTCATGACAGAGCAAGAACCGGGATCTGTGTGTGTAAACATACAAATCCTGGTTCTGTCAGGAGAGGAGAGAGATCGTGTGTTCCTACTAAGTAGGAACAACAATCTCTCTCCTCCTCTAGTCAGAGACATCTAGGGAACACATTTAACCCCTTGACCCCTCACTGGTCCCAAAAAAGTGTCAAAAGTGTCCGATGCGTCCGGCGCAATGTTGCAGTCCCAATAAAAATCCCGATAAAAATCGCAGATCACCGCCATTGCTAGCTAAAAAAAAAAAAAAATAATAATAAAAATGCCATAAATCTATACGTCATTTTGTAGACGCTATAACTTTTGTGCAAACCACTCAATATACGCTTATTGCAATTTTTTTTACCAAAAATATGTAGAATACATATCGGCCTAAACTGATGAAGACATTTTTTTTTTAAATTTTGGGGATATTAATTATAACAAAAAGTACAAAATATTGTGTTATTTTCAAAATTGTCGCTTTTTTTGTTTATGATATAAAAATAAAAACCGCAGAGGTGATCAAATACCACCAAAAGAAAGCTCTATTTGTGGAGAAAAAAAAGGACATTTTTTATAGTTTTATTTGGGTACAACGTCGCACAACCGCGCATGTCAGTTAAAGTGACGCAGTGCCGTATTGCAAAAAATGGCCTGGTCAGGAAGGGGGTAAATTCGTCCGGGGCTGAAGTGGTTACGGTAGTTAAGGTATATGATTATCTTGTTACAGCATAGTAGCTGTCCTATAATTAGCAATTATGTGCCATCTCTTGCACACTACAATGTGTTCAAGTATCAGTTAAGTTTACAGTCCTATGCTGTCATAAGAATCCCAAATGGCCTTTTTTATACTGAAAAATATGTCTAAAGATTTCAATCACCTCTTAAAAACAGCAATCATGTCATCACAAACTGTCCCAAATCTTATGACTAGTACTGGGTTGTGGACGGGACCCTCTCACATTATGTGCACATTATTTCCTGTGTCTGTAGGAGCACTTGAAAGTCTACATCTTCCATGATACAATTTCTGCATACCTGAAGGAGGAGTCCTGAGTAGCTGGCAATCCATGGTGTGCTGGCAACCTGTGCTTTGACTGCATGTATTAAGGGTGCAGAGACAGTGGGCAATTTTAGACAATCATAGGTAGGGCATGGACAGGGTTATGTGCAAGGCTGCACTGGGAGCAACCCCGTATTTGATGAAATCTCCTTATGTACAAAAGGAATCTACTTTTGTTATTCATTTTATTATGCACCAGATGAAAAAAAAAGAGAGAAAAAAAGTAAATTTCCCTCATTTAGTGGTTTTGAAACCAAATTCTTTTCCTATTCAGTAGGTTTGAACTCTACTGCCTTTAGTGTCAGGGCAGCACTGGTGGGGGAGCATCCAGCTACTGACTTGCATGTGCTGCCATTCAAGTGAAGGGGCATGGCTGGGTAGGGAGAGAATGCAGAATGCTAATGCAGCACCCACTGCATGATTACACTTGTGTTGCCTGGGAAGAACTACCAGGTGACCAGACATTACATTGGGACAGGATGCGGCAGTGACCAGTTATCTTCACAGAAAATTGAGGCCTATCAGCAGGTTTAGGTTCACGTACACAATTTTTTTCTGGACACAGGAAAAGAAATATAAGTTTTACTATACATGCCCCATGCAGCCCTGTATTATTTTGTGCTGTCTGGAGTTTTGCTTTAATACATTTTCTAAAGGGGGGTAGAATGGAAGCCCTAGCATGGCACTCATGCTTTAACACTTCGAATCACTGAGCATGTAGGCTGACTTGCCTTATCTGTTTAGTTGTTTTGAATCTGTGCACTGAAGAAAGCAGCTAGGTAAATTAGGGGTCAGCAATGGCAGATTCTATTTTTTCTGTGATAGCTTTCCTTTATGCTTGGCACCTAAAGATCTGATGCACCACTATCATAAAGAAAGTGGAGTAACCAATGTTATATTTTACTGCTATGCTACATTTCAATTCCCCCTTGCAGGTTTTAGGCTTGTACAGTAAAACCTTGATTTGAGAGCATTTTGCAAGACTTGTATATCAAGTCAAAATTTATTTAAAAATGTTGCTTCATTTTTTAATAAATTTTGACTTGATATACAAGTAGGGTCATGTCACAACTGAGCATAAAAGAGAAGAGAGGCGCCTCTAAGTGTAGCAATACAGTTACATTCAATGAAGGTACAACATTTAGAAACTCACATGTTTGATGATTAAAACAGGCACATGTAAGTATGCAGATATTCGGGGTAAAGCCGTTCATAGACCATCCTCCTCACCGCCATCAATGTCATCCCTTCCATTCTGCGCTCCACGAGCGTTTCAAGCCTCGCTTTCAGATCGCTCTACTGCAGGGTAGTCTTCCCGGTCACGATTGCAGACTGACAGCGGTAAGAGCCGGCGGTGCAGAGGACGGTCTATGTGGACAGCGTTACCCCAAATGCCTGCATACTTAGATGTGCCTCTTTTAATGATCAACCATGTAAGTTGCTAAATGTTATACCTTCATTAAATGTAACCATATTGCTACACTTTAGAGGCGCCTCTCTTCTTTTATACTCTGGAGCTCCTGCTGGATTTTGCTTCTAATCCCCTTGTGGAGGCCGCCATTTGTGGATGGACATTTTAGGCTGGGTTCACACCTATGCAAATTGGATGCGGCTTACACCGCACCCAATTGCAGAACATTTTAAAATCTATTCATTTCAATGTGTCTGGTTCACATATGTGCGTTGCATCCACACTCCGCATTGTACAGAAAATGTGTGCGTTTTCTAGGCAGTGCGGTGCGAATTGCAGGCACATTATCTTTATTGAGAATGCATCTGATTCGCAGCTGTGTTACGTTCTGAACAAGCATTCTCTCCCCCTCATTACACCTCCCCCCCTCTCCCTGCTTGGCTGATCCGCAGCTACAATGGAGAGGAACCGCTGATTGAAGGAATTTTCTCTTCGCACGGAGAATGGAGCTGCAATTTGCACCGGACTGGTATGAACCCAGCCTTATGGTTACACAACCTATAACATTACTATAATCTTTTTATACGGACTATAAACTGAAGGACTTCTGACTAAATGGTTGTAGAACGAATCATTTGAGTTTCCATTAATTCTTACGGGGAATTTCACTTTGATATACAAGTGCTTTGGATTACAAGCATGTTTCCGGAACAAATTATGCTTGCAATCCAAGGTTTTACTGTAAGTACAAAAACATATAAAAGTATCCCATTTTTATACTGCCCCCCACCCCACAATAGGCTGCATATTACCTGTATACATAGTGCCATTAATTTCAATGGACATGTTGATACTGCCAGAGCCCAGATTGAGAGCCATGTCCTGCCGATCCTGAGTTGCTGAAAAACCAAGAGGCATCAATGCATAAATCAATGGTGTGATGTGAAAGCCAGACTTGTACAGCATATTTATATATTCTTGATAGCTTTAACAAACTTGCATCATAGTTAAAGCGGAGGTTTGCTGAAAAAAAAAAATTAAAAGCCAGCAGCTACAAATACTGCAGCTGCTGACTATTAATATATGGACACTTACCTGTCCAGGGAGCCCGCGGTGTCGGCAGCTGAAGCCGATCCGTCTCTCGGCTGCTGCCGCCGCCGTCCTCGGTAAGGTAATAAGGAAGTGAGTATGCTCCAGTTTGAGTTTCCTTCTAACCTCTTCATGTGTTCCTATTTTCTTTAATCTGTATAGCCCACATGCCTATATAGTCACACATGTAGTATACGCAGTGGTATATGACACTCCCCTCCTTCTCCATGTCCTCCTATTGCTAAATGCTATAGGGGTGGAATATAGTGCGCTGAATGATTACATTCACTAAGAAACACACAAAATGCTTAGCTTTAATATAGATAAATATTAAACATATCCAATCTAATTGCTAATAACTGTAAAGTAAAAAAAAAAAGCCTTGTATGCAGATGCCGCCTGGACAAAATCAAAGCTAGTGTCAGTCATCTTAGACTCTGCTTACACCATATTAATACACAAAAAATACACATTTTATGTTCAATAAAGATTTTATTGGGAGGTGTAAAACAGTTATTTGATATTTATAATCCAATTTAAAGGACTCCTCTGAAACTTTTTATAGTTATTTGACTGGTACAGCACCAATCAGGGCTGGCCAGACAGATTCATACTATAGAGAGCATACATCAGCAGAGTAATAGAAGCCCCTCTCAAGGATCTTTCCCCTGCAGATGCCAAAGAACAGGGAAAGGTCATGTGACCACACAACAGTGCTGCAGGAATAAGGTACTTAGAGGATTAAAAAAAAAACTAAATAAAGTGGCATGATATATATGATTTATGTCATTGAATTAGGCCCCTTTCACACGATCGACCCAATCGGTTCCGCCTGTCCGTTGGGCCACTCATTGACTTCTATGGGCAGGCAAATGTCAGCAGATACGTGTCCGCTGACACCCGCCTGCCGATCCGACAAGATCCGCTTAAAACAGACGGATGCTGATATGTTCGCTATCCATCCAGCAGGTCGGGTGGGATCGGATGAAAACGGACAGGCTGTCTGTTTTCGTCCGATCGCCCCATAGAGAATTGAGGGTCTCTGACAGGTCTGTCTCAGCGCGGAGACGGACCTGTCATCTGCCTCCGCTGAGCTAGCAGAGTCCGTCCAACGGATTCGCCCCGTGTGAAAGGGGCCTTATGGCAATAAACACTTCTGTTTAGTATCACTTTAGGCTCTATTCACACTTGTAGGATTCCAAAGTCGCGCTGACTTTGGAGTATAACTTTGATGCAACTTTGGATGGGTGTAACGTGGATACGACTTTAGCACTGTATAAAATTCAGGTACGAGTCGCAATTATATGAATGGTTATCATTGGAAAACATGGGGAACTACTTGTCATGAAATTTTGATGTCCAAAGTTGCATGACAAGTCGCACAAGTGTGAATGGAGTTTTAAATTTTGATCAGCGTCTCAAAAAGTACTGAAGCTCTAAACCTTCTGGTTCTTGCGCAAATAGCTCCAAACATGATGCCAGAAGTATAAGGAAAACCTGAGGAAAAAAATGCTATGTAATGCTTTTAAGACCTACCTCAAAGGCTAGAGCGAACATTTAGTGTGGTGGTGATGCTCTTCTGTGTCCCCACTCTACATACACGGCTCCTCTAAAAGGCTATTGAGAGGCACTTCGTCATGATGCATTCTGCTCTGAAATCTTTCCCATACTATAGACTCAATTTAGCTTACAAAATAATAAGGTTCTTTGTTTTCAAGCATGCGACTATATTTTAAACTTCATTGGACTAAGCTGGAATAAACTTTTGAAAATAAAGGTTACACCAGAGTATAAGCCCTGGGAATTCAGCCTTGTGTGTCGAGCTTACAAATGTCTCAAAAAGTCTGATAGTCAAGAGAAAACACAAAATAGAATCAAAACACTCCCCATTTAAACATATGTACATAGATGATTCTTCCACCAGAATGGTTGTGAAAGTCGCAATCTCGGTTTTATAAATGGACCCCATTTATCATTATACAGGATTTCCCCATAGTGTATTTTACAAAGGGGGAAAAAAAATGTTTGCAGAATTTTACAGAGGGGAAAAACTAGATATCAAAACTGAATGTTGAGAGAAGAATGGAATTCATTAACCCTTTCATGACTAAGCCTATTTTTGACATTTGGTGTTTACAAGTTAAAATCCGTATTTTTTTGCTAGAAAATGGCTTAGAGCCCCCAAACATTATATATATTTTTTTAGCAGAGAATCTAGAGAATAAAATGGCGATTCTTGCAATATTTTATGTCACACGGTATGTGTGCAGTGGCTTTTTAAACGCAACTTTTTGGGAAAAGGGACACTTTCATGAGTTTTAAAAAAAGGAAACAGCAAAGTTAGCCCAATTTTTTTGTATAATGTGAAAGATGATGTTACGCTGAGTAAATAGATACCAAACATGTCACGCTTTATAATTGCACGCACTTGTGGAATGGCGACAAACTACGGTACCTAAAAATCTCCACAGGCGACGATTAAAATTTTTTTTATGGTTACCAGGTTAGAGTTACAGGAGGTCTAGTGCTAGAATTATTGCTCTCGCTCTGACGATCTGGCGATACCTCAAATGTGTGATTTGAACACCATTTACATATGCAGGTGCGACTTCCGTATGCGTTTTCTTTGCTGCGCTAGGGCTCGGGGACGCTTTAATTTTTTTTTATGTAATGTTATGTTATGTAAACATCCCTTGTGACAGTAATAGATGGTGACAGGTACTCTCTAAAAGACCCCCAATCCCTCCTTTGCACTTCAAAGTATTCAGATCGCCGTTGGCAGCCGAGTAAACGGGAAATGACGTCATGGTGTCGCTTCCGTGTTTACAATCAGGAGACTGGAACATAGCCGTTTCCGGCTTTGCGCCAGTCTGTCCCTAGCCGCCGGAGGTGGCGAATTATCGATCGGGTCTCCCGGTGGGGCGGGAGTCCCCTCCCGCTCCCCCGGTATAACAGCCGAGCGGCTTTTAGCCGCATCAGTTATCATCCCTGGAAAGCCCATCGCCAGCTCTAAAAAATGGTACCGGGATGATGCCTGCAGCTGCGGGCATCATCCTGGTATAACACCCGAAAGTCGAGGCCACGTATCTGCGTACGCTCGGCGGCAAGGGGTTAAACAAAATTATACTCACCTTGGTGGATCAGAATTGGTCCGATGCTGCACCTGTCACATGCTGGCTCGAAGATCAAGAACGGAGCGATTGAACAGCTCTCTGTCTTCAGCTTGCAAAGAGCTGGTGACTATCAATCACAGACACTCTGCTCTGCCCCTCCAGCATTCACTGGAGCACTGGGATGTGGAGAGGGCAGAAGCAGCTGGCTCAGGCTCTCAGCAGCACTGGAAGAGGCCGAGCCAGCTGCCAGTCGAGGCATCTGGGTGGATCTTTACCATACGGTCGGGATCCTTTCACAGCCTGGACTGGCTCTGATGTCAGCTAACTGTAGGCTTTAGCCCGCTGTTTACTGAAAACAGGTCACGTGAGTGCAGAACAAACAGCGTACTCCTGTGATCTATAGGAAAAATAGCGCCAAAAAAAAAAAAATCTTTGGCTATTCTTCAAGAGAAAAAGCTTTTCAATACTTGCACATATTACTAAAAGGTAAAAGCACTGTGATGAACAAAAGCTGACCACAAACCAACTCCACATACCATCAGCATACGTTGGTGTCAATGTCAGCCACACATTTATGAAGATCAGCCATAAACCCTTAATTCTAAGCACATATCAAATATTTTTTAAAATCTTGCAATATGCCAAGGATTTCTTGGGGTATTACAATGCATGAGATCATGAATTACTTACCCTTCCCATTAATTTTTAGTTTCATAGGTATCTGTCGTGCCATGCTTAAAAGATTGTGTTGGAAGGCTTGCTGCATGAGCCTTTGCTGCTCTTCCATTGGTGTACGTGCTATTCGCTTCTCAAGGGGTTCGCCTGTCTCCAGTCTTTCCTTCAGCTGCTCTATTGAAATTGATCGCAGCCCTAAAGGGGTGTGTTGTGCATTTATGGGCCCAGCAGCTACTGCCATCCGATTAGGTAACATGCCTGCAGGACTGTCACCTATAATAAAAAAAGGTATAAAACAGTTGGTCGTGTAAAGCTTAAAGTTCTAAAATCCCACAACCGCAAAACTACAAATTTCCCTGTCATAGTTCAAAAAAGCAATGTAAGTAAAAGGAATGTGATTTGAACTGTCAGTTAAGACTAGATCATAAGGATTTTTTTTTTATGAAACCCCTGCTAACTACCCATTCATTCTTAACCCCAATTAAAGTAAATGTATTTTTGAAAAAAAGTGTAATAAACTGTGGAAAAAAAAAAAAAAATCTGACAGAGGTTTTATTTTTTGGTGTCCCTGCTGAAGATTTTCCTCTCCATGTCCTGATGACAGTGGTTACCAAGTCAACAAAACGCTATAATACAAGTTTATACCACATTTTTTTGTCAATACATAGAGGAGAAAGGGAATTCCCTTATTTTCCAGTGACAATGGTTACCAGGACAAAGGGTGGGGATATGTACAACAAGCTGATCTACAACAACAATGTGTTCCCTACAAAAGCAGCAGAGAAAAAAAACCTGATTATTACTCTGTTTTTAACCACTTGCCGACCACCCCACGTATATATTACTGCAGGGCGGTGGCTCCTAGAGGCGAAATCACGTACCTGTACATGTTTTCCTCTTCTGGGTCGGGGGGACCCACATGCGCCTCCGGCAACCAGCTACCGCTGTGATTGGAGCCAATCAGCAGGTCCGGCAGACTCAATGTCCACCGGGAGCAGCCGATCATTCATGAGAGAGGCAGAATGGTGGTATGCTAGTAGGGGAGACAGAGATCCAGCTGTTTCTGCTAAACAGGAACACAAATCTCTGTCTCTTCACAGTTAAACCACCCCCACACAGTTAGATAGCACCCACTAGGAGCACATTGATCGCCCCTGTTAACCCCTTATCTTCCAGTGTCATTAGTACAGTGACAGTGCATATTTTTTAGCACTGATCACTGTATTGGTGTTACTGGTCCCCTAGTGTCTGATTTATCCACCACAATGTCGCAGTCACACTACAAGTCGCTGATTGCCACCATTACTAGCAAAAAATAAATTATTCTATTAAAAATATGCCATCATTTGTGAATGCTCTAACTTTTGCGCAAACCAATATACGCTGGGATTTTACCAAAAACATGTAGCAGAATACAAATTGTTCTAAACTAATGAAAACATTTGATTTTACTTTTTTTATTGGGTGTGTTTTATAGCAGAAAGTAAAAGATAGTTTTTTTTTTTCTTTTCAAAATTGGGTTCTTTTGTTTATAGTGCAAAAAATAAAAAAGCTGGTCAAATACCATCAAAAGAAAGCTTTATTTGTGGAAAAAAATAGGATTTTTATAACAGCTTACCTGTAAAATCCTTTTCTTGGAGTACATCATGGGACACAGAGCCATAGTAGTTACTATGTGGGTTATACGCCACCTTCAGGTGATGGACACTGGCACACACTAAGGCCCCTTTCACACTTATACGACTTGTCCTACGATTTTGTACTGCAAAATCGTATGACAAGTCATTCTCCATGATTTTCAATGACTACCATTCATATTGGCACGACTTTAAGTCGTGCCGACTTCAAAGTAGTCCCTGCACTACTTTGGTCCAACTTCCAAACGATTTCTACTCCATAGACCTCAATGTTAAACCCTTAAGTAGCATGCAAATTGTACCTGAATAATTCAGCACTACTTTGAAAGCACAAGCTGAGAATGGTTAATGCCAAAGTTGTGGCAAAGTCGTACAAAGTAGTACTGCTCCCAAATCGTGGCAAAATCGTGGTAAAATCGCGGCAAAATAGCGGCCCCCAAATCGCGGTAAAATCGTGCCACTTTGAAGTTGTATAAGTGTGAAAGGGGCCTAAGACAGGAAGTCCACTCCCTATAGAACCCCTCCCACTACTGGGAGTGCCTCAGTTTTGTAGCAAAGCAATATACGTGTATTAGAAGAGGAAAGGGACCTCCGTGTCCCGTGATGTACTCCAAGAAAAGCATTTTACAGGTAAGCTGTTATAAAAATCCTATTTTCTTTATCGTACATCACGGGACAAAGAGTCATAGTAGTTACTATGTGGGATGTCCCAGAGCAATGCCAACTGAAGAGAGGGAGACCCAACAAAAGTAAGACATCATGAGACCAGAGGACTTATACTGCTGCCTGCAGCACACTGCGCCCAAAAGCAATATCCTCACGCCTTCTTACAGCCACCTGATAGAATCTGGTAAATATATGGACTGAGGACAAAGTTGCGGCCTTGCAGATTTGAGCCATGGAAGCTTGGTGATGCACTGCCCACGAAGCACTAACAGCCCTAGTGGAGTGCGCTTTGATTTGAGAGGGTGGAATCTTCCTCTTCAAACATAAGCTTGAACAATTACTTGCCAAATCCAGTTAGAAATGGTAGATTTTGATGCTGCCTGTCCTTTTTTAGGACCTTCAGGCAACACAAACAAAACATCCGTTTTTCGAATCTGAGCAGTCGCCTTCAAGTAGACTTTGACTGCTCTCACCACATCCAGAGAATGTAGTGACTTCTCTTCCGTAGAACAGGGTTCTGGAAAAAAATGAAGGTAAAAACAATATCCTGGTTTAAATGAAAACCTAACACTACCTTCGGTACAAAGTTAGGACGAGGACGCAATACCACCTTATCCTTGTGAATAATTAAATATGGCTCTCTACAAGAAAGAGCAGCCAACTCCGATACCCTTCTTGCAGAAGATATGGCTACCAGAAAATTAGTTTCCTTGTCAAAAGGACCAAGGGAATATGCCATATCGACTGAAAAAGCTGTTTTTGTAATGCTGATAGAACTAAATTCAAGTCCCAAGGGTTCAGGGGTGACCTAACTGGAGGATTAAGCCGCGTTACCCCCTGAATAAAGCTACGGACCAAGGAACGCGAAGCAAGTGGTCAGTGAAATAATACCGATAAGGCTGAGACCTGGTCTTTGATAGTACTCAAGGCCAGCTTAATTTCTAACTCCATCTGCAGAAAGTCAAGGATTCTACTTATGACATACTTCCTGGGGTGCCGACCCCTGGATTCACACCAGGAGACATATGCCTTCCAGACTCTATAATATAAGATTCTGGAGGCCAGCTTCCTTGCATTAATCAAGGTAGATACCACTGAACCTGATAGCCCACGCTTCTTCAGAATGTGGGTCTCAATAGCCAAACCGTTAAATTTAGCCCTTGTAAAGTAGGATGGAATACCAGACCCTGCAAGAGAAGATCTGGACGTGGTGGTAGGGTCCATGGGTCCCCTACCGCCATCCTTATGATCTCTGCATACCAGAATCTGGTCCATGCTGGGGTCACAAGAATGACTGACTTCTCTTCCTGCTTGATCCTGCGAAGAAGTCGTGGAAGAAGAATAGGAGGGGATGCACAAGTCAGTGAGAACTGATTCCACGGGAACACCAAGGCATCTGTTCCGCACGCTAGCGGATCCCTTGTTCTGGACACAAAGTTGTCAAACTTTTTTGTTGAACCTGGACGCAAACAGATCCATGTCTGGGATGCCCCATCTTTGGCATATTGTCATATTGGGGGGTGAAGGGACCATTCTCCCGGGAACAACTGCTGGCTACTCAAGTAGTCTGCCTGCCAATTTTCTATTCCTGGAATGAAGACTGCCGATAGGCAAGGTACACTGTTTTCTGCCAAAGCTAGTATGTGATTCACCTCTCTCTGGGCCACACGACTTCTCGTGCTCCCTTGGTGATTGATATAGGCCACTGTCGTGGCATTGTTGGATCCTGACAGGACAATTCCGTAACCTGAACGTCCAGGCCCACAGGGCCAAGCGCGCTGCCCGAATCTCTAGAATGTTGATGGGTAAGGTCATTTCTGATCTGGACCATTTACCTTGGACAGTCACCTCTTCCAGGACTGCTCCCCAACCTAAAAGGCTGGCATCTGTTGTTACCACCTGCCAGGTAACTGGTAGGAAGGATTTTCCCTTCTGCAGATTCTTGGTCATCAACCACCAACTGAGGCTCCAGCACACGCTTAGACACAGACACATGGGGAAATGTAGAGCTTGGACCTTCCTGTTCCAAGACGATAGGATACTGTTTTGCAGCAGCCTTGAATGAAACTGAGCATAAGGAACGGCCTCGAATGAAGCCACCATCTTTCCCAACAACCTCATGCAAAGTCAAATAGAAGGATTCTTCTTTGCCTTGACCACCTGAATCAGTTCCTTTATGGCACTGATTTTTGCCTGGGGCAAGAATACCCTTTTCTGGGCTGTATCTATGATCAGACCCAAGTATTCTAATCTCTCTAATGGTTTTAAGGAGAATTTCTCTAGGTCGAGAACCCAACCTAGGTATTCCAGGTAGTTGACTGTGGTGATCATACTTTGGTCTAAGCGGGCTACCGACTGGTCTATCAAGAGCAGATCGTCTAGGTAAGCTATAATTGTTATACCTTGGGCCCTTAATCTGGCTAGAGGAGGGGCCAGGACCTTTTGTAAACACTCGAGGTGCAGTAGCTAGACCGAAAGGCAGAGCTACAAACTGAAAATGAAGATTTTCTACCTCGAAACGTAGATATTTCTGGTTAACAGGAAAAATAGGCACATGGAGGTATGCATCTTTGATGTCGATTGACGCCAGAAGTTCTCCCCCTTGTAGGATTGACTCCATGTGAAAAAAGCGGACATTCAAAAAACGTTTTAGATCTTTGAGATCTAGAATGGGTCTGACATCCCCATTTGGTTTTGGTACCGTGAAAAGGTTTGAATAAAACCCCAATCCCTGCTCTTCCATGAGGACCACTGAGATCATTTTTTGAGACAAAAGATGGTACAATGCTTGAGACTTCTTTTTCTCCGGATCCCTGGGAACGTTTGACCTGAGAAAACGAGGAGACGGGAACTTTTAGAACTCTAGTTTGTACCCTAGAGTTATTAATGAAGTCACCCATCTGTCTCGACACTCTTCCTGCCAGATCCTTGAGAACTGCAGAAGTCTTTCCCCCACTCGAGCGAGCAGGGGCGCCCCTTCATAAAGAGGCTTTAGTATTTTTGTAGGTTTCTTCCCCCAGGACTTCTTTTGGGTTGACCCTGAGGTTTACCTCTTGAACTTGACGGCGGAGGCCGTTGTGACTGCCTGAAGGCAGACACCCCTGGCACTGGAGAAGGAGCTTGTTTAAATCAAATACGTTTACTCCTCTTCCTAACTGGCAAAAGGGTACTTTTTCCACTAGAAATTTTTTGGATGTATTTATCCAAATCATCCCCGAACAGCCGTTCACCGTGAAAAGGAAAACTAACCAGGAGCTTTTTGCATGGTGCTTCGGCTGACCAATTTTTCAACCATAAGATTCTACACATATGTACCAGCCCAAGCATAAGGCATGAGGCCTGAAGAATAGAATCTCCCATAGCATCTATTGCAAAACATAAAGCCCCTGGTAGCTCGGCTAAATCCTGGGCCTGCTGATCAGGAATAACCTTGAGCACCTGTTTAAACTGGTCTCTCAAGGAATGACATACACCAATTGCTGCCAGCGCAGGCTGAGTCACTGAACCTGCCAGAGAAAAAGGGTTTTTTAATAGGAATACCAACTTCTTATCCATTGGATCCCTAAGCATTTGAGCATTGTCTACCGGATAAGCCTGGTGCTTTAGTAAATGTGCCAAGCGTGTGCCACCACTTACATGCCCCCTTTTTGCTCGTGTCCCTCCAACAGCTTGGAGCGGCATCCACCGACTGTTCTGGCTCCTCTCTCAAGCCAGGGAGAGGGGGAGAGGTTCTGTCCAGGTGGGGGGCGTTTTTAGAAAAAAAATCCCCCCCCCCCCCAAATGTTACCGGAGGCCTGGGACTGCTAGCCGGAGGGAAGTCTGCTGTTTCTGCTGAGACAGAATGATCTGAGGAAAGCATGACAAGGTACATGCTCTATACAGCCCCCAGTGGTGACTTTTAGGCATATTTACTTTTAAAGGAGACAATTCATAAGAGAATTTAAAATTACTTAGAAATCCCACTTACCTTTCCCACCGCAGGGATTCTGTGGTTAAACCAATCAGACCCAATCTTCACCCTTCACAGTGGGCTCCATTAAAAACCTTCAGGAATCGGGGGGCCCCCTTTTTAATCGGGGGATGCACAATCCAGGACCCATAAAGCACCCCGCCAGAAAAACTTTATGGCTGAAAAACTGCCCGGGTACCATTCAATTCAGCCTAATTTGAATGGATCCGGTCGCACAGCTTGCCCCAGCAAGTAATATTCAGTGGAGCACAGCATAGCACATCTTTACTCGTGACCAACACCTAAGACACAGGCGAAAAAACTGAGGTACTCCCAGTAGTGGGAGGGGTTATATAGGAAGTGGACTTCCTGTCTTAGGGTGTGCCAGTGTCCATCACCTGAAGGTGGCCTATAACCCACATATTAACTACTATGGCTCTGTGTCCCGTGATGTACGATAAAGAAAAAGACAATTTGGGTACAGCGTCGCATGACCGCGCAATTGTCAGGTAAAAACGCAGTGCCGTATCGCAAAAAATGGCGTGGTCATGAAGGGGGGTTAACCTTTCTGGAGTGGAAGTGGTTAAAGAGAAAAAAAAAATCTTTTATTGTATGTTAAAAATGTCAGGATAACAAAGTTTGCTAAAGACTGAAACACAGTATATACATGTGCTATTATTCTAGACACCAGGGGGAGCTGCAGGACAAAACATCAGGATATTTGTGCAACAGATTTCACAAAACATGCAAGCAGGTTTTTATGCAATAACAGACAGCTAGATTTTTTTCCATTTTCCACAGCAGACATCTGACCTTTCTTCAGTGGCGTTGATGGTGTCATACGAGAAGTTGGGTGCACTCCAAGCATGGGCGCAGGAAGTTTTGGAGCTCCCAGAAGTGTGTTGGGCCCTCCTGGAGTGGGGGAATAGTTAAAGGAAGAAGTACCATAACTTGGGCGCCTTCCTTCTCGTCTATTTCCATCTATAGCAGCTTGCAACTCAGCCGGAGAGCTAAGAGACTTCTTCTCACACTCGTAGAGATAAAGGTACTTCATATACCTGTAAGATGCAAGCAGGATGCACCAAATGAAAAATCACCTCCCCTTCACCTGTGAGCACAAACATCTCACACATCCAGATCAGAACTAGTTTACATACAGGGCAGACAGAGGAATAAATAAATGATTGTGCAAGCAAACAGTGACAGAAAGACAGGTTAAAAGGGGTTGTAAAGGTTTGTTTTTATTAACAAACATATTAAACTTACCTCCTTTGTGCAAGGGTCACCCAGTGGTGCTCCTGGCTCCTTCCCCGCATCGAGTGCCCCATCGGAGACCCGCATTGCAATGGGACACCTGAGCATGTGCGCTCCCAAGTCCATTGACAGACAGTAGGACTCGTCCCGGTCACTGGATTTGATCGACAGTAGTGGGAGCCAATGGCTGCGCTGCTATCAATCTATCCAATGAGGACCTGAGACAGTGGCTGGAGCTGGTGGGCTGGTCCCCGTCGATGGAACGATCAGGTTTAGGTAAGTAAAAGGGGGGGGATCTGCGGGGCTGCTGCAGTACGGAAGGTTTTTCACCTTAAAAGGGGTTGTAAACCCTAGTGTTTTTTTCACCTTAATGCATCCTATGCATTAAGGTGAAAAACCTTCTGTCATGCAGCATCCCCCCAGACCCCCTGTTTTACTTACCTGAACCCGTTCTCTCGCCGTGCCTCTAGCCTGTGTCTCGTGTCCTGATTGATAGCAGCGCAGCCATTGGCTCCCGCTGCTCTCAATCAAATCCAATGACGCGGGGCCGAGTCCTGCTGTCTGAATCAATAGACGCAGCAACAGGACACGGGATGGGTGTCCCAAAGGAGAGCGCTTCTCCGACGGGTCACTCAAGAAGAGCAGCAGCCACGAGCGCCGCTGAGGGACCCCAGAAGAGAATGATCAGGGCCACTCTGTGCAAAACCAACTGCACAAGTTGGAAAACCACGAGGGTTTACAACCCCTTTAAAACTGAGAAGGCATAACACCTTGGTTCCAATATACAAGAGTCATTTTATACAATGGTAGGAAACAAAAAATAGAAAACTATAAACCAAAACAAATAATGAACATTATATCAAAAGATAAAATTCATAAGAACAATATTATACTGGGAGCAAGTACTCACTGTGTGCGCAAGGTGAAGGCAGCGCTTGTAATGGAGGTTGGTAGGTTCAGGCCCTTCGTGATCTCCCTCCAGATTTTCTTATTGATTACCTCTACAAGCCCCCCCTTCTCAGTTACAAGCTTGTAGAGCATATAGAGGTCCAGTAGCTGTTTAGCCATGATAGGAATGCGGCTGATTGGTGTGCCTGAATGAAATCAAACAAAAACAAAAAATGAGCAATTTGAGAAATTTTTGAAAGGAACATCTTAAGGAGTACAAAAAAAATGACAAACGTAAAAGTTATAGGTTTGAATCTGTGCTTTGCCCATGCTGGCTAAATAAAGCAATAGGTTTGTGACTGTGTTAAAGTAATATTAAAGGGATCGTAAAGGCAAAAGGTTTTTTATCTTAATGCATTCTATGTATTTAGAACAAAACAAAAACTTGTGCCGCCTCAGCCCTCCTAATACTTACACTAATTACCCCCCCCCCCCTTTGTCCAGCGATGCTGCACAAGTGTCTTGTCTGGCTGGGACACCCCCCTCATTGGCTGAGGCAGCAGCGCGTTGCCATTGGTTCCTACTGCTATCAAAATCAGTCAGCCAATCAGGGGAGAGGGGAGAGGCGGGGCCAGGGCTCAGTGTCTGAATAGATACATGGAGCTGTGACTTGGCTCAGGTGCGCCTCCCCCCAAAGCAAGCTGCTTGCTGTGGGGGCACTCGCCAGAAAGGAGGAGCCAGGAACTACGGCGAAGGACCCGAGAAGGAGGATTCGGGCTGCTCTGTGCGAATCCACTGCAACAGGGCAGGTAAGTAGAACCTTTTTTTTTTGCTTTAAAAATAACAGAGACTTTACACTTACTTTAAACCCTCATTTTTTTTTAAACACCAGCAGCAGAATTATTAATTATCGGGTATGCAGTTTATTTTTTTTTCTGCCTTCTCCAGACTGATTAGAGATGCACTGTCCACTGTTAAATCTTGCTGTGAAGACCAGAAGTTCAGAGAAGCAGCACTGAGAAAGCAAAAGCCAGTACCACTGGGATTGAAAAAACTTAAACTAAATACTGGCGTAAGAATTTTAACAAAATAATTTACTGGGAAAATGTTAATTTTATTGTACTCAATGTGTTAAGCTAAAAAAATGCTGAGTTTTTAAAGTGGTTCTAAAGTCTTAAAGTTTTTTTTTACCGGAATTTTCATTAGGGTAAAAAAGCCTTCTGCAGCATCCATTGGCTCCTGGTGCTGTTAATCAAAATCTATGACGGGGGGTGCCAAACCCCACTGTCTCTATATATCTAGACAAGGATGTTCGAGAGCTAGCCTGCATGAGTGCCCCCACAGAAAGCGGCTTTTTGTATGGGGGCACTCACTGAAGAGGAGCAGCCAGGATCGCTGGCGGGGGACCCCAGAAGAGGAGGCTCAGGGCTGTTGTACAGAGCAGGCAAGTATGGGATGTTTGCTATTTTAATACCAGAAAAAAAAAAACACAAAGCTTTAATATCACTTTAATGACAGCCCCTCCAGTAGTACATACATTCACCACTGTTCAGATGCCAACAGCAAAGAAAGACAGTACTGTTGAGTATGAGGGAGAACGTGACTCTCCTTCCACCCATGAGTGGGTGCTTAGGTCCTAACCCTCAAGGCACATGAGGGGGCTGAAAAGCTTGCATGTGTAAATGTGTGATTTGGAGCTTTTACAGGGCTTCTGCCCCTCACACCTTTGGGCAAAAGTCAGCAGGGAGATGGGAAGATATGCATGCGCCAGAATTGACATAAAGCTGTAACACTTTAAAAGGATTTTATTCCTGTGTTTTCCACATATAGGTAAACACAGTAATAGCAGTTTAGCACTCATCTCGCTGCAAGTGCCTGGGTCAAATCGGAACCACTCACTGAAAATGCAATCTTTAGGTAGCTTATTCCATAAATAATTTCATGACAGCAGATTGGCTCTAGTGTTAAATGCACTATATATATATATACACACACACACACACACACACAAGGGAGTTCAATAACTCAGTATAAGAAAAAATGTGACAGACCTTACCTTTTGCTTGATAATTAACTCATCACAGACTAGCAAGGGTGTCCAGAATTACCTTGCAAATGTCATTCATCAAGTGCATATTGCACAGGCTTATGTATGCCACCCCAACAACATTGCTCAGCGCACTAATAGTGACCTGAAAGGGAAGGTCTTGCCCCTTTCAGTGCCCACTACTTCAAAGCATGCTTTCTTTTAGTTTAAAGGAAAAAAAAAAATCAGCACAAGGGACGTTACCACCAGTGTCATGTGTCCCTTGTGCTGTCGTCTCCTGGTTTAGTAGAAATCTATCTCCTACAAGAGGAAGCTGAGGGAGCTATGACATGCACTTATGTGCCCGAGTATGCCTGCCTTTGCTACCTCCACTTCAATCTATAGATACTATAGCTTCCATGAAAAGAAAAAAAAATTCTCTAAAACAGGAGGATCTGCAAGATGACGGAAAGGTCCACCTCCATTCATAGATCATGTTTTATTCACAGAAGTAATAGTACTGCTTCTATGGGGGACTTGAGCAGAAAGTGTGGGCAGAGTCAATCTATGTGCAGATCCTAGTTCCTTCAGCTCTATTAACCCCTGCCACACAAGAAGATTAAAGCAGGGGAGGTGGGGGATTAGAATCAGAGGAGAAAGATTTCAACTAAACCAGGAGACAGCAGCACAGAGCACACATCACACTAATAGTAAGAAATGTCCTGCTGGTTTTTAGACTTTAAAATTTTCAAATATTTCATACTAATAAAAAAAAAAAAAAGAAGAAAACGTTTTCTTTTAGTTCTGAAATGTATTATAAAGCCACTATGTATTCACTTTATAGATTATGTGATCACTGTAAAATTCTTTGTCCCTTGTACAATCCCAATTCCCTCCACCACTGACCAAAGGCTGGACAAATTGGTGTATGGCCTTGTAAAAGGAAAACTTCAGATCTGCTGAACTGAATAAGGACCTATCCTTTGGTCTATAAATTACCAACTATCTCCAGAGACATTCCATACAATGAATCGACCTAACCAAACATAATGTCAGCCAAGCACAGAATCACTCTGCAAATTCTTGTCTGCTCCATGTAGCCGTCTAAAAATACGACTGCTTATTACTTAGCCTTAAACGTATATACTGACATCTGTCACAAAGAAGGCACTTGCAAATTCCCATTCATTTTATTGGTATCTGCAGCTATCACATTCTATGAACCCCAGAAGTCCCTTGTGTAAGGAAGCCATCTGACCCCAATGGCACTAATCATGGGGAGTGTCCTATGACAGTCATCCATCACAAAGGTGACAGCATCTAATTCCTGTAGCCAAGATGGGAGGGCCAACAGTTTCATGGACTGCCTTCTGTCTTCTCTGTCCCTCATTATTTTCAGACATTGGGCTGGTGGGGGAAGGGAGGGTGTGTGACAATCACAGCTGTGGCTTGGCGTCACTAGGTATATTCAGCTTGCTGCTGTCTGTGTACTTTGTACTGTACACTTATACATGACAAGCACTGAAGGTATTAATTAAGGTAGAAAACAAGGTTCAACTGTTATATTAAACACGCACACATAGTACTCTCTTTTAGACACCATAACTTATGGAAGTGTTTGTGCTGATGGAATGTCAAGGCTCTGCATACTTGAAGCATTGTGTGATCTTACAATAATATCAGACAGGAAATAGGACAGATTTATTACAATACCAGCATACCTGCATAATAATAGCGGCATACCACTGCACTAAAAACAGTAAGGGAATTTATTGATGATTTCAGACTGAAAAAAACTGAATTAAATGGATATGCTGATGTGAATACGGTCACATTTGCACTGCACTATAAACATGAAAGCATACTGCTCCAACGATAAGATTTGATCACTGATAAAAGCATCAGAGTCTCTAAGACAGAAACAAACATCAAAGAGCTTAGCAAAATAAGCAACTTCCCTAATGTACAGCAAGTCACTTAATTAGATAATCTGCAACCTATGTTCTGTACAAATTACTGTCATCTTTTTTTTCTGAAAGTTTTACCCAAAGTAATATACTGCATGGCAAAGGAAATAAAATCAAGATAATGACATACACCAAGTCAGCCCATGAAACATTTAAAGGAAATCTATGTTGTGGGGAATACAGAGGATGCTATCCTTCTGAAAATGTTATAAATTAGGCAGCCCTTGGTATCAATAACCAGAAACAGCTAGCAAGTTTGCAGGAAGTCAGAACAACTGATCGGAATACTTTGAATACTTGCTCTGAGTCAGTGATTAAAGCGACTGTAAAAGGCAGTTTTTTACTTCTATAAAAATAAACATGTCATACTTACCTGCTCTGTGCAGTGGTTTTGCACAGAGCAGACCTGATCCTCCTCTTCTCGGGTCCCTCTTCGGCTCTCCTGGCCCCTACCTCCTGTTGAGTGCCCCCACAGCAAGCAGCTTGCTATAGGGGCACACGAGCTGAGCGACAGCTCCCTGTGTCCAGACTAAGGATGAGCTCCGGCATGTTCGCATGCTGAACGTGCTGAGCCCGCCAGGAGGTCGGCACAGCGCAGCGCTAATCACAATCAGTGAGACATTTCCCGATGTGCGACTGCAGAGATCGGAAAATGTCTCCCTACCTACATGATTAGCGATGCGCCGTGCCGACTTCCTGGCGGGCTCGGCACTTTCAGCATGCGAACACGCCGGCGCTCATCCTTAGTCCAGACACTGGGCTGCGGTTCCACCCCACCCCCTCTCTCTGCTGATTGCCTAACTGACTTTGATTGACAGCAGCTGGAGCCAATGGTGCCACTGCTGTGTCTCAGCCAATCCCAGATGTCCGAGGCACTCGTGGACATCGCTGGATAGAGGGGGCTCGGGTAAGTATTAGGAGGACTGCTGCACACAGGCAGCTTTTTATCCTAATGCATAGAATGCATTAGGATAAAAAAAAAAAAACCTTCTGACTTTACAACCACTTTAAACTATCTGCATCTGCAAAACAACCAAATAGACAAGATGAGCTGGCCATACACTAGATTTTGTTCAGCCTGCAGGGCAAACAAGAGAAATCTAACATATTCCTCCATCCACACAAATGTTAGATGGACGAATCCCCCGCCGGGCTATTATACTCTGAAAAACGCTTCCAGCAGCTGTCAGAACACCCAAACAGGGCTTGCAGCAGATTATCTGCAGATGTTTTGACAATTTTCAGATCGCCTTCTTTGACAAAACTCAATGGAGTAATCGACTTGTCAGGACAGCAAGGCCACTGCTAAAATGTCATAAATAATTAATATACTATTAGCGCAACCTTTTTATCACAAACAAACAGACTATTAAGCTATCTAAAATCTCCAGTGGCTGAAAAAAGAAAAAAAAAGTGCTTTCACTACATGATCAACAAAAAAACAAATTAGTGCAGCGCTACTGTAAACTTTGAATGATTCCTTACATAGTGCAACTAATAAAAACATTAAAATAAGTAGGTTAAATCCTATATAAACTCTCTGAAGTGTAAAAATACATGCAATGAAAACTAATATATACATAAAATGCAGTGTGTGCCCGTAAGCTAACTTAATATAATAACGTGCAAAATGTCCATTGATCTACTCTAATGAGCCAATTATAAATCCAAAACAGAAATCTCATCCAAGTGTTAATCCACCGTGATGTAGGGCAGGCTTGGCTCACACTAGGGTGAATTGGATGCGGGTTTCTCCACATCTAATTCGCATGACAGGACAGTGTGCCCGGCTCTCAATGGAGCCGGTTCACACATCTCTGGGGCAGCTGTGGAGCGTATTGCACAGGGGTGCTGTGCGTCTTTGGCTCAGTTTCAGGTCTGAATTCAGACAAAAATTTGGCCCGATTCTTCCCGAAACAGAAAACAGGAACTCACCGGACCCCCTGCTGTGAGACGCATCTGATTTAATTGTGAACCCAGCCTGAAAAATATCCATAAATTGCATGTGTCAATGGATCATAATCAGCTGTTCCCCTCTGGGGATAATGTTAGGTCTATGCAGCGATCAGTCTCTCCGTACCTCCAATTTTCTACTGTCCCCAGAGCAGATTATGACCCACTGGTGAAACAGGAATCATAATGTGAGGTGAGCGTGTAGATCTCACAGGAAGGATTCACACATGCACTTTATGGATGTTTTACATCACAGTGGATTAACACTTGGATGAGATATCTGTTTGGATTTATAATTGGCTCACTGGAGCAGATGGACATTTTGCATATTATTTTACTTCCTCTGTTCCAAGCCAACAAGATGTCTTGTTGTAAAGGCCTGGAATGGAACTGGGCATAGGGCGCTGCCTCGAAGGAGGATACCATCCTCCCTAGAAGATTAATACAGAGCCGAATATAGGGTTGTCTGGTGCCCCTTATCTGACGCACCTGATCCTTCAGGGCACAGATCCTTGCGGGTGGCAAGAATACTCTTGCTTGGACCATGTTTAGAATCAGACCTAAATATCTTAGACTTTGAGCTGGTCTCAAGGCTGACTTTACGGTATTTATGATCCAGCCTAAGCTTTTCAAATACCTCACTATGTATATTATGCTCTGTTCTAGAACCTCAACAGAGTGATCTCTGAGCAGGAGGTCATCCAGATACCCGAGCACCAGGATCCCTTGGGCCCTTAAAAGACCCAGTACTGGTGCTAGGGACCTTTGTGAACACCCGGGGAGCTGTAGCAAGCCTGAGAATACAGCCACAAACTGAAAAGGACGTTCCTCTACCGCAAAACGTAGGAACCTCTGGTGAGGTTGAAAGATAGGTACGTGTAAGTACGCGTCCTTTATATCGATAGAGGCTTAAAAGTCAAAACAAAAGTTAAACAAAAAAAGAGCGACAATTTTGAAAAGAAAAGCAATATTTTTTACTTTTTGCTATAATAAATATCCCCAAAAAAATATGTAAAAAATAATTTTTTTTTCTTTAGGCCGATACGTATTTTTCTACATATTTTTGGTAAAAAAAAAAAAAAAAAAACAAACAATAGTTTTATGGCATTTTTATTAATTTTTTTTTTTATTAGTAGTAGCGGTGATCAGCGATTTTTATTGTGACTGCGACATTATGGCGGACAGATCGGACACTTTTAGCGCTATTTTGGGACCATTCACATTTATACAGTGATCAGTGCGATTAAAAATGCATTGATTACTGTGTAAATGTGACTGGCAGTGAAGAGGTTAACCAGGAGGGGGCGCTGCAGGAGTTAAGTGTGTCCTATGGATGTGTTCTAACTGTGGGGGGTGGGGGATGAGCTATGTGTGACATGACACTGATCACCGCTCCCGATTACAGGGAGCGGTGATCAGTGTCAGCTTCACTAGGCAGAACGGGGAAATGCTTGTTTACATCAGCATTTCCCCGTTCTTCCTCTCCATGAGACAATCGCGGGTAACGCGGCGGACATGGAGTCCGCGGGACCTGCGATCCCACTCTCAGAGCTCACGGCAGAGTCGTGCGTGCGCCGACCACACAGCGGAAAATTTAAAAGGGATGTACCTGTACGCCCATTTGCCTGTCCGTGCCATTGTGTCGATGTATATGTACATGCAGCGGTCAGCAAGTGGTTAATAGATACTTGTGCAGGGACCTTGGGTCCAAAATGGGCCTTGTGTCCCAAGTTTGGCTTTTGAACCGTAAACAGGTTTGAGTAAAACCCTGTGCCCCTTTCGGATACCGGAACCTCTACAATGCACTTGATAATGTAGTGCTTAAAGCAATACGTTTCTTTTTGGAGGATCAGAGGGAACGCTACATTTTAGAAACCTCTGGGTGGGGGGGGGGGGGCACCCCCGTAACTCCAGCTTGTAACTGCAAGATATAAATTGAGGTGACCCACTCGTCCTGAATTCTTGTTTTTGAAGTGTCCGCAAAGTGCAGCAGCCTTCCTCCCACCCGATGGAGTGGGGGCGTCTCCTCAAAAGGAGGGCTTGGTGCTGGGTTTAGAAGAATTTTGGACCCTGGGCCTTTTCTGGCCCTGGCCTTGCCCCTGGCGCCCTATTGGTGGCGGAACCGCCCTGACGCAGAGACTTTTGAAGAAGCAGTCCCTGGGTTTTTAACCACTTAAGGATCAGGCCTCTTTTTTTAGATGTTTTCCTACAAAATTACTTAGAACTACCAAACATTATACATTTTTTTTCCTAACACCCTAGAGAATAAAATGGCGGGCGTTGCAATACTTTGTCACACCGTATTTGTGCAGCGGTCCTACAAGTGCACTTTAAAAAAAAAAATACTTTTTTTGAATTAAAAAATAAGACAACAGTAAAGTTAGCCTAATTTTTTTTTATATTGAGAAAGATAACGTTACGCCGAGTAAATTGATACCCAACATGTCACACTTCAAAATTGCGCCCGCTCGTGGAATGGCGATAAACTTTTACCCTTAAAATCTCCATAAGCGACGTTTAAAAAATTCTACAGGTTGCATGTTTTGAATTACAGAGGAGGTCTAGGGCTAGAATTATTGCTCTTGCTCTACCGATCGCGGCGATACTTCACATGTGTGGTTTGAGCACCGTTTTTATATGTGGGCGCTACTCGCATATGCGTTCGCGTCTGCACGCGAGCTCGGCAGGACGGGGCGCGTTTAAAAAAAATTTTTTCCTTATTTATTTTACCTTTTATTTTTACACCGTTTTAAAAAAAAAAGTGTCACTTTTATTCCTATTACAAGGAATGTAAACATCCCTTGTAATAGAAAAAAAAAGCATGACAGGACCTCTTAAATATGAGATCTGGGGTCAAAAAGACCTCAGATCTCATACTTACACTAAAACGCAATAATAATAAAAAAAAAAATGTCATTTAAAAAAAAAAGGCCCTTTAAGAGCTATGGGCGGAAGTGACGTTTTGACATCGCTTTCGCCCTGCAGTGTCATGGAGACGGCTGGGGGCCATCTTCCCCTCACTTGACTTGATGCACAGCCACAGGAAGGATCCGATTGCCTCCGCCGGTAAGCGACAGAGGGCACCGGATCGCGATGGGAGATGAGGGCCCCTCTCCTGCCGCTGATAAAAGTGATCTCGCGCCGCAGAGACCACTTTTATCTTGTAGCCGGCCGAACACGGGGATAGCAGGGTTATGGCAGCTAGCTGCTGCCATAACAATGATATCCGTCCTCAAAGTGAGGACATATATCGGTGGTCGGCAAGTGGTTAAACGAGGGACATTTGGTGCTTTTCTTCACAGGAAGTAGGGAACTCTTCTCTTTGGAAATCTTTTGGATAGATTTGTCACAGAATAAACAATCCCCATGAAACGAGAAACCTGCCAATAACTTTTTACAAGGAAGCTCGGCTGACCAGTTCTTAAGCCAAAAATGTCTGCGCATCTGTACAGACAAGAGAGCCAGACGAGAAACCTGCTGTATTGAATCCTTTAAGGCATTAACAGCAAAAAACAGCGCACGAGGAATATTTGTCTTACTTTCAGGCAGATCATCCTCCTGGTTAGGCCTATCCAGGGGATTGACTTGATCCTTTATGGACTGGCAAATACCAATTGCTGCAACAGCCGGCTGAATAGCTAAACTGGCCAAAGAAAAGGAAGCCTTTAATAATAACGCCAATTTCTTGTCAACAGGGTCTTTCAAGCCCTGTGCATTATATACCGGACAAGTTAAGTTCTTGTTTAAGGAAGAGACTGCTGCATCTACGGCTGGCACACTCCATTTTTTAACACATTTCTCATCCATGGGATAAAAAAACGGAAAACCTTTTAGGAGGCAACAAATTCCTGTCAGGATGTTCCCAATCAGAATACACCGCCTGTTCCAACAGGGGGTGTAACCGGAAAGTCTGTGTGACCTGAAAAGGCCTCATAGATCCCAAAGAGGACCAGGGGGGCTCAGTCACCTCTGCAACTTAAAAGCTAAACGAACCATTTCGGTCAGAGTCAGGATCGAAAATCTCTGCGACAGAGGCAGACATCGAGTGTATATCTTCTTGTCTAGATTGCTCAGAAGCAGACTCATCTGCTGGGTACGCCACCGAATCCTGAGCTTTAAGCTACTCCCCATCCTAAACCCATTCCTGCTCCAGACTAGGAGACTCCGGGGAGAGGGATCTGTCACACTTCCTGCCACCCTGTGGGATGGAGGCAATCATGCCGGCAATCCTGTGCTCTAACCCGGCTAGGGCTGAGGACAGTTCATCCTTAGAGCCTTTGCACACTGGGGCGGTTTGCAGGCGCTATTGCGCTAATAATAGCGCCTGCAAATCGACCCGAAAGTGCCGCTGCTTTCATTCCAGTGTGAAAGCCCCGAGGGCTTTCACATTGGAGCGATGCGCTGTCAGGACAGTAAAAAAAAGTCCTGCTAGCAGCATCTGCAGAGGCGCTTTGCGGTGGTATTTAACCCTTTCTCGGCCGCTAGCGGGGGGTAAAACCGCTCCGCTAGCGGGCGCATACCGACGGTAAAATGCCGCTAATAATAGCGGCGTTTTACCGCCGACGCCGCCCCCACCCCAGTGTGAAAGGGCTCTTAGTGATAAAAGGTGAAGCAGCAGCATTGACTGTAGGCACAATACCAGATAGGCGCAGCGGCTCAGATTGCCCAGGAGCCTCTGGTCTTTCAGGGGATACAACACTAGGGATACGACTAGGTTCATCAGAAACTACGGATGATGTAGGTGTGCCCCTCCTTGTGGCGTTAGTCCCACTCATCTTTTTGGAAGAAATTCAATGCCGCAAACAAAGAGTCCTTGGGTGTAGTTAAAGCACCTCAAAAAGGAGACCCTTTAATAGGGCTCACCAAGCCCTTATGCAACAATCCTGCTAAGCACCTTTAGCCTGCCAAGCAACACCTGTTGACTCACGTGACCTGGGTAAAGAGAAATGAAAGTGTCTGTTCCCACAGCTGCCTTTTGGAAGCACCACATGCTTGGCATAGACAGCTTAAATAAGCTGGGTGTGCGCCGGAATGTTTTATGTGTGTACACGCATGTGCGCGGCCCCGGCGAGTGGGCGAGACTGTATTCGCATATGTCACGAATCTTCGTGCGCCCAGATTAAGGCTACGGCGCATGTGCAGCGAATCTGCTTGCGCCATGGCCGCCAAACAAACTGCTGAGCCCAGCGGCACTCTTGCGAATGCATGTACGCTATGGCGAACCAAGGCGAAATAGTGCACCGTAGTGCGCCATCATATAGGTGAAAAACAGCCAGACACAAGCAAAAAAGTACACATTGCAAACACCCACAGCAACACATGGTCACCGCACACTGGTGTCCAGCCTTTAGCTAGCTTAACCGATTGCTACAATCACTGGGACACCCCACAATAATAAAAAAAGGGTTTCACTTACACGTCCAGGCGCAGGGCCACTTAGGAACTAAGGGCCCAATCTTCATCCTTCATGGCGTCCCTTTTAGACAGCTGTCTCTAAACAAGTGTTCCCTTTGGAAGATGCCCCTTTACTTTATGTTCTGGAGACAACAATCTTGGATTTCTCCTTACTTTCCTTTCTTGGTGACAACAGTCACCAGTACATATAGTAGGGTGGATTACCCCCCAATGGGGATGCAAACTCTAATAAAATCTCCAGTCTAACTTCCTTCCCTAGTCTACCCAAAACAAAAAATATTTTGCCAAGAGACATTTTAAAGTGGTATTAAGTATTCAGATTTATTTTTTTTAAATAACAAACATTACTTACCTGCTCTGTGCAGTGGTTTTCCACAGAGCAGCCCCAATACTCTTCTCGGGTTCCCCACTGGTGCTTCTGACTCCTCCCCCTTGACCAGTGCCCCCAATAGCAAGCCACTTGCTAAGGGGGCACTGGTGTATGCTTGCTCCTGAGCCCTGCGTGCCCCTGCTCTCTATTTATTGGCTAACTGGCTGTGATTGACAGCCATGGGAGCCAATGGCTCCCGCTGCTGTCTCAGCCAATGAGGAGAGGGAGTCCTGGGACAGCCAAGGCATTTACGCACATCAATGGATCAAGAGGGGGCTCAGGGGAGTATAAGGGGTTGGCTGTGGGGGAGAGCAGCACACAGGTGGTTTTTTACCTTCATGCACGTGACTACCAATTAAAAAATGTTTCATTTATTTTTGTATGCAACTAGTGTAGGTAGTTAAATTGGTATTCATATTGGCATCCTGCTATCCCTCGTATTGTAGATTTCAGACAGAGAGAGAGGTGCAGGCTTAGGAACCAAACAAAGATGACCCCCATCAGTCTGCTGCTGGCCCCCTTCATCACCAATAGTCTGGCAGCAGGAGGTGCCCAAGCAATAAAAAAAACTGCAACAGAGAAGGTGACCAACCTAGATATGCTGTCTGGAAGGGCTGAGCAAATTCCAAGACTAGCTGGACAAATATACAATTATTTTGGCAGGTAATAAAGCCCATATGTATTTCAACTGCGTAATTATCTGCTTGTTTGGATTTGTAACAAATATACAAACCTGTAGTCCCACTTATATGCATAAGGGACACAATGTAATGAAGATAAATATGACAACCAGGAAACTATCATTTGCAGAATGAAAAGTACCCATGATTTTATTTTTATTAATTTCCAGTTACATGCTAGTAAATCTCTAGTTACCAATATGAGAAAAAAATATTTATTCAACTTGACATTCCACTGAATCAGGAAAGGTTGTTTTGAAGGTACATGCCACTTCAAGATAATTTTTTTTTAGGCTAACTTTTTTGCTTATATGAGCTGCACATTTATGACAAGCCTTGGAAACAAAACACATAAAAACATAGATGAATCTGTCGGAAAGGACTGCTCTAAGATCATTGGGATATGATGTTTCTTCGTCTCTGATACACCCATAGCTACAGGATGAGTGGTGTTCATAAGAAGGACCTGAATCCACATATTCAAGTTTCAAATTTCCTCTACATAAATATAATCTACATAAAGGAAGCATGCCTGCTACTACTCCACCACCGGTGTTTCATGATAGACTCCTTTCAATTCCCAGGAAGGAAATCAGACTTCAGATGCATATCACACCAAACAGGAGCTAATGGCTTCATTAATCACATTCAAACAACAGATTGCACCCCCTACCAACAATTCACCCACTCCTGTCTACTTCCCACTGGTATTTCTCCCTTCCCCCAGCACAAACAGCTTCCTCAATAAACGATAGTGACAGGTCCTCCAAAGCTTATCAGATTTCAAGATCTGTAAAACAGGGAGGGGTCCTGGCAGCAGTGTCCAGCAAGCAAAACAGATCTTAGAGTTCAATAAGAGCCAGACACCCACTTTGTGACTTAAAGGTAGTACCATGCAATAAGTAATAATCAGTGCATCATAGCTATTAGATTTGAATTGATCATAGCCAAACCTGTAGAAAAGCACTCACTGGTTGCTTATTCCAAACATACTGCACTGCTACCTTGTTAAATCAGGCTCCACAGCTACAGCAATGAGGTGTTATCACATAAGAGAGCACAGCTTGCTCTACAAAACACCCACAACGTAGTGTACACCAAGTCACACAAATGAAAAGGGTAAACTGGTGGCATGTAACTTTTTAGGAAAAAAAAAAACGCTATGTCCTAAAAGCTACAGAAGCAACCACAAATTGAGAAAAGTTGCTGTGGGTGTTATATGTTTTATCCTTATAACAGTTAGACCCCCTTTCATACTGGAGCATTTTGCAGGCGCTACAGTGCTAAAAAAAGCGCCTGCAAAGCAACTTGAAACAACCGCTGCTGTTTCTCCAGTGTGAAAGCCCTTCACACTGGAGTAGTGAGTTTGCAGGACGTTAAAAAAAAAAACTCCTGCAAGCAGCATCTTTGGAGCTTTGAAGGAGCGGTGTATACACTGCTCCTGCCCATTGAAATCAGTGCGGCGCTTTGCCGGCGGTTTTAACCCTTTTTCAGGCATTAGTGGGGGTTAAAACCGCCCCGAATAGCGCCACTAAAACGACGGCAAAGCGGCGCTAAAAATAGCGCCGTTTTACCGCCGGCGCCCGCACCGCCCCAGTGTGAAAGGGGCCTTATACAAAATGAGAGATCACTAAGAAAATTTTGTTCTAAATCTACAAAAAGGAGAAAGGACTACAGAAAAACAAAGGAAAGAGGATGGTACACTTCTACCCAATAATTTGTAAAAAAAAAAAAAAAAAAAATATATATATATATATATATATATATATATATATATATATATATATATATATATATATATATATATATATATATATATATATATATATATATACATATATATATTTTCGAGTATAAGTCGTTCCGAGTATAAGTCGAGGCCCTAATTTACTACAAAAAAAATGGGAAAAACTTATTGACCCGATTATAAGACGAGGGTGAGAAATGCACAGCTACTGTAAGTGGAAAAGAGGGTCAACAATGCCCATTTGCATGCATCACTGTGCCCATTTGAATGCCTCACTGTGCCCATTTGCAGCCATAGGTCCCCTGAACTTCAAACTCGGTAGTTAAGGGTTCCTAGATGCCCCCTAGCTGCAGCCAAAATTTGGGGTCTCTGAACCCAAAGGGTCCTGAAATGACATTGCTGCAGATGGACACAGTTGACCGAATTTGGGGCCCCATATCTCGAGGTCACTTAGTGCTAGGAACCCCAAATTTGGTGTGCAAACCCAGTGGATTTAGCACCATAAAATTTCCAAAGCTGGGGATTCTAGCACCAAGTGGCCCAGAGATACAGGGCCCCAAAAATCAGTTCAGAAAATGTCAAGCACTTTTCTGCAGCAGAGAATGACATTTTCCGAACCAGTTTTGGGGCCCCGTATCTCAGGGCCACTTGGTGCTAGGAAACCCAGCTTTGGATATGTTATGGTACCAGTTCCTCTAGGTTTACACACTAAATTTGGGATTCCTAGCACCAAGTGGCCCTGAGATATGGGGCCCCAAAGTCCGTTCAGAAAATGTCAAGCACTTTTCTTCAGCAGAGAATGACATTTTCTGAACCGATTTTGGGGCCCCGTATCTCGGGGCCACTTAGTGCTAGGAACTTCATCTTTGGATATGTTGTGGGACCAGTTCCACTGGGCTTGTTCACCAAATTTGGGGTTCCTAGCACCAAGTGGCCCTGAGATACGGGGCCCCAAAATCAGTTCAGAAAATGAAATTTTTTGCTGCGGAAAAGTGTTTGACTCAAGTATAAGTCGAGGGGGGCACTTTCAGCACAAAAAAATGTGCTGAAAAATTCGACTTATACTCGAGTATATATATATATATATATATATATATATATATATATATATATATATATATATATATATATATATATATATATATATATATATATATATATATATATATATATATATACACACACACACACACACACATATACACATATACATACATACATACATACATACATATATACACACACACACAATAAGTTTAAGGAATAATACAGACACCCTATCATTAGTCACAGTCAATGTATTTGTATCTGAAAATTTCACTGAATAATCAAGTACAAAAACAAACTAGGTAACAATGGTGTAAAAACACAAGATGTTTTAATGAACGGAAAATACCCAGGCTATGTCCGCATGGTATATCCTGTCATAAAAAACCCACATCTATTATGCATTCCATAGGCTGCGCCAAACTACGCATTCCATTGTGGGACATACAAAGCTAAACCTGCAGAAGGCGGCCGATTTAGTCAAAGGGTTTGAGAACATTCATACAATAATTGTGTGAATAGTCACTTCATTTATCCAAACAAAAATGTGAAAAGCAAATTCCTAATCACTTTAAATACCCAATCATATGCAGATGCTGTTCACATGATTGTACAATTAAATGAATGTGAATATTCAGGCCATTTATTATGTGATGATTCTCAACTCTGTCAGTAAATCAGCTTGTACAAGTAGAAAGAGTATAATATTGGAGGGTTAAAATAAATTTTAAAAAATGTCAGAGACCATTGGAGGAGCAAAAATCTTCATTTTCTTTCTTGTCCATTGAGGCCTCATGCACACAGGGCATTTTTACAGCTGATTTTAGCAGCATCAAACTTTTTTTTTTGGGGCTTAAAAAAGCCTCTGCATGTCATTCTATGTGTCTATGCACACACACACAGGCTTTTAGTAGCTATAAGTGGCATAGGCATTTTAAAGCTGTTAAAAAAAACCCAGGCCCAGCGCATTCTGAGGACAGGAGTTAGAGCTGTAAAAATGTCTGAAGCTGGTAAAGGCAGCTAAACGTGACTTAACTCTGGATACAGCCGCGTTAAGCCTCATCAAGCATTTTTTTATTTATGTCAATCAAATGGTTCCCTATGAGAAATCATTGATTTGAATAGAAGTTGCACCACAAGATGGATCATGATGATCCGACTTGCAGTGCGGCTTGCGCGACGGGGATCTTGCCAAAATGGGAAAAAAAATTGTCGTGGGTCTCCACCCCCAGGAGCATACTAGACCCTTCGGTGAACTCGTCTCCCCCAAAATCCGACCCTTATCCGAGCATGCAGGCCAGGAAAGGAGGGGGGGGGGGGGGATGAGTGAGCGCCCCCCACCCCAAAGCACCTTGTCCCCATGTTGATGGGGGACAAGGGCCTCTTCCCGTCAACCCTCTGTGGGCAGGGGCTTATCGGAATCTGGATGCCCCCTTTAACAAGGAATCCCCCAGATGATGACCCCCCCACCCTATGTGAATGAGTATGGGGTACATTTTACCCCTACCCATTCACCCCCCCAAAAAAAAGTGTCAAATAAAAACAGGTTTTTGATAAAGTAATTTATTAAAGCAGCTCCGGTGGGGCATGATGGGTGGTGATGTCACAAGGGGGTGGGGCCTGTGTACTGGTTTTATTTTTGACATTGTTTTGGGTGAATGGGTAGGCCTACAATGTACCCCATACTCATTCACATAGTGTGGAGGAACAGCATCTGGGGGCATCCAGATTCCGATAAGCCCCCCCGCAGACCCAGACAACCACTGGCCAGGGTTGTTAGGAAGAGGCCCTTGTCCCCATCAACATGGGAACAAGGTGCTTTGGGGTGGGGGGGGCACAGAGCCCCCCTGCCCCAAAGCACCCATGCCCACATGTTGAGGGCATGTGGCCTGGTATGGTCTGGGGGGGGCTGCATACTCAGATAAAGGGTCTGGTATGAAATTTGGGGGGGGACCCTGCGCCAATTTTTTGGCGTGGCGGTTCCCCTAAAATCCATACCAGACCTAAGAGTCTGGTATGCTCTTGGGGGCCCCACGCAATTTTTATTTTCCATTTCGGCGAGGGGTCCCCTTCAAGATCCTCAGCGCACAAGCCGCACCACAAGTCAGATCATCATCCGACTTGTGGTGCGACTTCTATTCAAATTAATGGGCTCTCATAGGGAACCAATGATTTTGAATAGAGACAATAAAAACGCAGTTAAAAGCTAGTGTTGCTAAACGTGCAATAACGCCAATGCAAAAGTCTTCACATGCACTTTTTCCTGGTGTTGGTAGTGGCTTTGGAGCTCATTTTTTCTGTGTGCATGAGGTCTGAGGGACACAGGAATTCTGAAAGTCAGAACATCCAAAAGCAGAATAACCAAGGACTGTGTAGCAGCCACTGATGGATCCAAGATAAAACCAGTGGCCTATCTGCAACAACCATAAAGATCAATGCCCAAATCTGAACCAGAAGAGGTGAAATTCCCAATAGTACAGAGGAACTGCTACCGGCCCAGAGGTTATTGCAGAGGATCAACCTGCAAGAAATACCCCCTGCCAAAATAGACAGCAGTGGGAAGACAACCACCCCATACTGCCAAAGCAGCATCGGGATGCAGCAGGAAGAACAGACTCTCCATAATGACTATAACTAGGGCTGCAACTAATGATTATTTTCATAATCGATTAGATGGCCGATTATTGTTTCGATTAATCGATTAATCGGTTAATAAGCTTTAAAAAAAAAGGTGTGGTGTATAATTTAGTTAATATGTAAAGTTTTAAAAAAAGACAATTTATTCTTAAATATCTCTATGCAGTGATAAATATAAATAACTATATGGTTAGGGAGAAAAATATCTAATCCACTCTGAGAATAACAGACAGAAGAGATATACTATTAGAGGAGATGTACTGTATATACTATTAGGGGAGAGATATACTGTATATGCTATTGGAGGATATATACTAATAAAGGGTGAATCTGGTAAATAATAAATATCATCAGACTCAGAGATCAAATTTTTTTTTATTTAAAAAACAATGCCTTTCTTCAAAAAAAAAAAAAAAAAGGCATTTTAAGAACGTTAGTTCGATTTTCTAATCGTTAATGGGGTCAAATCGACATTCATTTTCAACCATGGTGACAATTTGGAAATACAAAACTTCTTGGTAAAAGGAATTTTCAGACGGTGTATGTGGTTTTGCTTCATTTTAAAAGCAGAATGTTAAAAACAAGTGAAAATTTCAAACATTCTTTCATTCAGCGAATGTACAAAGATTTTCTGTCTGAATATTCTTGTCTGAAAATTAATCGGTGTGGCCAGCATAAGGCTCGGTACACACCTATGCAGTTTGCTTTTGATCTATTTCTGCAGTGCTTTTTGCTGTGCATTTTGATTTTTGCGCACGTGATTTTGCTGCAATTTGCGTTTTTGCATTTTTTTTGGCCAACTTGTTGTTGGGCAGATTCAAAAACACAAGTTTCTGCAAAAACGCATTACATGCTTTTCTGCAGCTTCTTCAATGAAGTATTTTGAACCAAAAAAGCACCGTTTTGCATTTAAAAAAAGTCCCTGACCCTTTCCAAATACGCAGTGGCTAAAAAAAAGTATAGATGTGAACGCGTCCCATAGGAAACCATGTGAATGAACTGTAGTGCAACCAGGTCTAAGACGTTTAGTAACATAATTGGGTTAAAAAAAAAAAAAAAACTAAAATTAGCCCTTTATAGTACAAAAAAAAGCAGATAATCACTACTGTAAGGGGTTCATTTTTTTTACTGTAGAACTGTGAAAGTAATATTTACAGCAGCGATTTGCTCTTTTTGTACTATAAAGGGCTAATTTTAGCTTTTCTTAACCCCATTATGTTACTGGCCGATTAATCCATTATGAAAATAGTAATCGATTAATTTCATAATCGATTAGTTGTCGATTAATCGATTAGTTGTTTCAGCCCTAACTATAACCAAAGAAAACTCTGCACTTACATAAAGAAAACTGGGCAGCTGTGCTCAGTATTTGCCAGACTACAACAAATACAAACTGAATAAAAAATTAGTCAAGCTGTCCCTTTAAAAAATACAGTGACAAACAAATTCATGAGAAACCACAGCAAATTTGCATCTAAATATGCAACGTGTATGTTAAAATAACTGCAAAATCATAAACAAAACGTAATCAAATGTACAATCTCCTTATGCCCCGTACACACGGTCGGACATTGATCGGACATTCCGATAACACAATCCTAGGATTTTTTCCGACGGATGTTGGCTCAAACTTGTCTTGCATACACACGGTCACACAAAGTTGTCGGAAAATCCGATCATTCTGAACGCGGTGACGTAAAACACGTACGTCGGGACTATAAACGGGGCAGTAGCCAATAGCTTTCATCTCTTTATTTATTCTGAGCATGCGTGGCACTTTGTGCTTCGGATTTGTGTACACACCATCAGAAATTCCGACAACGGATTTTGTTGTCGGAAAATTTTATAGCCTGCTCTCAAACTTTGTGTGTCGGAAAATCCGATGGAAAATGTGTGATGGAGCCCACACACGGTCGGAATTTCCGACAACAAAGTCCTATCACACATTTTCCGTCGGAAAATCCGACCGTGTGTACGGGGCATTAGAGATATCAAAGGATTCATGCATAGGTATATTTTTGTAGTGAATACACCCGTGCAACAAATTATATAAAGTGCAACCATTATAAATGGGACAGGAGACGGCCAGGGACTGCGGACATGGGACAGGAGACGGCCAGGGACTGCGGACATGGGACAGGAGACGGCCAGGGACTGCGGACATGGGACAGGAGACGGCCAGGGACTGCGGACATGGGACAGGAGACGGCCAGGGACTGCGGACATGGGACAGGAGACGGCCAGGGACTGCGGACATGGGACAGGAGACGGCCAGGGACTGCGGACATGGGACAGGAGACGGCCAGGGACTGCGGACATGGGACAGGAGACGGCCAGGGACTGCGGACATGGGACAGGAGACGGCCAGGGACTGCGGACTTGGGACAGGAGACGGCCAGGGACTGCGGACTTGGGACAGGAGACGGCCAGGGACTGCGGACATGGGACAGGAGACGGCCAGGGACTGCGGACATGGGACAGGAGACGGCCAGGGACTGCGGACATGGGACAGGAGACGGCCAGGGACTGCGGACATGGGACAGGAGACGGCCAGGGACTGCGGACATGGGACAGGAGACGGCCAGGGACTGCGGACATGGGACAGGAGACGGCCAGGGACTGCGGACATGGGACAGGAGACGGCCAGGGACTGCGGACATGGGACAGGAGACGGCCAGGGACTGCGGACATGGGACAGGAGACGGCCAGGGACTGCGGACATGGGACAGGAGACGGCCAGGGACTGCGGACATGGGACAGGAGACGGCCAGGGACTGCGGACATGGGACAGGAGACGGCCAGGGACTGCGGACATGGGACAGGAGACGGCCAGGGACTGCGGACATGGGACAGGAGACGGCCAGGGACTGCGGACATGGGACAGGAGACGGCCAGGGACTGCGGACATGGGACAGGAGAAGGCCAGGGACTGCGGACATGGGACAGGAGACGGCCAGGGACTGCGGACATGGGACAGGAGACGGCCAGGGACTGCGGACATGGGACAGGAGACGGCCAGGGACTGCGGACATGGGACAGGAGACGGCCAGGGACTGCGGACATGGGACAGGAGACGGCCAGGGACTGCGGACATGGGACAGGAGACGGCCAGGGACTGCGGACATGGGACAGGAGACGGCCAGGGACTGCGGACATGGGACAGGAGACGGCCAGGGACTGCGGACATGGGACAGGAGACGGCCAGAGACTGCGGACATGGGACAGGAGACGGCCAGAGACTGCGGACATGGGACAGGAGACGGCCAGAGACTGCGGACATGGGACAGGAGACGGCCAGAGACTGCGGACATGGGACAGGAGACGGCCAGAGACTGCGGACATGGGACAGGAGACGGCCAGAGACTGCGGACATGGGACAGGAGACGGTCAGAGACTCGGGACATGATACAAGAGATCAATGCAGCCCAGCCAGTGTCCCCAGTAGTGCAGCCAGTGTCCCCCAGTAGTGCAGCCAGTGTCCCCCAGTAGTGCAGCCAGTGTCCCCCAGTAGTGCAGCCAGTGTCCCCCAGTAGTGCAGCCAGTGTCCCCCAGTAGTGCAGCCAGTGTCCCCCAGTAGTGCAGCCAGTGTCCCCCAGTAGTGCAGCCAGTGTCCCCCAGTAGTGCAGCCAGTGTCCCCCAGTAGTGCAGCCAGTGTCCCCCAGTAGTGCAGCCAGTGTCCCCCAGTAGTGCAGCCAGTGTCCCCCAGTAGTGCAGCCAGTGTCCCCCAGTAGTGCAGCCAGTGTCCCCCAGTAGTGCAGCCAGTGTCCCCCAGTAGTGCAGCCAGTGTCCCCCAGTAGTGCAGCCAGTGTCCCCCAGTAGTGCAGCCAGTGTCCCCCAGTAGTGCAGCCAGTGTCCCCCAGTAGTGCAGCCAGTGTCCCCCAGTAGTGCAGCCAGTGTCCCCCAGTAGTGCAGCCAGTGTCCCCCAGTAGTGCAGCCAGTGTCCCCCAGTAGTGCAGCCAGTGTCCCCCAGTAGTGCAGCCAGTGTCCCCCAGTAGTGCAGCCAGTGTCCCCCAGTAGTGCAGCCAGTGTCCCCCAGTAGTGCAGCCAGTGCCCCCAGTAGTGCAGCCAGTGCCCCCAGTAGTGCAGCCAGTGCCCCCAGTAGTGCAGCCAGTGCCCCCAGTAGTGCAGCCAGTGCCCCCAGTAGTGCAGCCAGTGCCCCCAGTAGTGCAGCCAGTGCCCCCAGTAGCGCAGCCAGCTTTTTGCCGAAAGAGCCATTTTCGGCCGATATGTTTCGGTGGCCGAAATTTCGGTGCATCCCTAATTATAAATAGTGCAATTAAAAAAAAAAATTCACATTAATGCAAATAAGCTGTGAGAACACTCTACAAATGTACCATCTGACTGCATACCTGACTGCACACCAACTCCTTCCCAGATTCAAATGACCTCCAAAAACATGAGGTCCTGAGCGTTTGACACACACACAAAAAAAAAAAAAAAAAAGGAAGCTATGCCTCAAAGATGTCCCCAGGCCCTTAAAAGCGCCTTCAGAGATGCAAACCAAATTCAAATATTGCATGGACAATCTAAGGCACATAGGTGGAAATAAATTGGATAATGTGATACCATTAGTCGCCAGTTTATTAAAAGCCACAAATGGCTACCCAAAATATTATAGCAAACAGTACAAGGCAGGCCATAGATACTGCAAATTTGCACGTTTCCCCCATTAGACCATGCAGACACTGTATTCTCCCGGTGGAACCCGTCAGGAGAAGACAATGATTGCTAGCGGCTATAGCAGCAATGACAGTTGGCAATGTCACTAGAACCGATAAAGAAAAACTATGCAGAGCCTCTTTACCTGATCAAGAACATGGGATATTAGCCAGAAAGCCAAGACTCATCACCTAAATAGGGAAAGGGCAGGGAAGATATTTTGAAGAACTTCCCATAGACCTAACTCCAAAACATCTGAACTCTTCGGGATCCCTGGACGCATGCCATGTGTTTAGAGAAGGGTGAGCGATTGACTGACAACCTAAGGGAACACCAAGCCCACCAGTGATTTTTTTTTCTTCTCGCTGTGCAGCAGATAAGCACACCCAAAAGCACAAACTTTGAATCCAAAAAACAAAACAAAAAAAAAAAACAATAAAATCTACAGGATGAAGAAGTCTGGAAGGCAAAACCAATGCCTCTAAAAGGGAACCTTGTGGCGAAAGTAACATCCTCACAGTCATCCAGCATAAGGAGCAGGTCATTCGCCCTTTCACAGGGAGAATTTCCTATGTTTTCCTGTGGGTGAAGGTCTTGCAGCACCAAGATGATGGCCAACAGAGTCTAAAGCCTGGTACAAAGGAACTGTTTTTTTTTTCGTACAACCCAGCGGGCTGAAAGAAAAAAAAAAAATAATAAAGAGTTTAGAAGGAGCCGCTGTACTAACTATCCGATGTTAGTACAGCAATCTCCCCCGCCGAGCTATTGTATTCTGACAGCCCCCTGGTCTGTGCCACTGGCTGAGAGCGCTCATCAGGTGCCTATCGGCAGACCTTTTCTGGTCATGCCCCTTCTACAGAAGCGGGCCAAATGGTCGGCTTCTGTCAAACCGGCTGCCGTACACAAGGGCCAAATGTCGGCAGTTTCTATTGAACTGGCCGATGCTGCCCAACATTTAGCCGGTGTATACTAGGGCTTAAGTCAAAGGATCTACTCACAGCAGGACACCTGCTATTCTGGGGAATTGGACTTGATTTTCATTTGAGAAGACAGCCCTAAGACAGAAATTCTCTGAAGATGGGAAGCAGAAACCACCCCACTGAACCGTGGGGATTATTAGAATCAATAGGGACCGCATGCATGTCTCACCAGAAATCAAGGAGGACACTAAGGAAGACTAAAGTCCAAAATGAGGAAAGGCAAGCCTTCAAGAGCCACTCTAGCCCCTAAATAGTAAGGAGGATGAAGTACCATGACAGGAAATAATTCAACAACCCAGGGGGTGCAGAGTACTTAAAGTGGAAGTAAACCCATCCATAAAACAGTTTCATTTCCAGCACGTGCCAGAAATGTACTCGCATTGGTTGTGCTCTCAACCAAACTGTCAAACCATCAAATGGCTGGTGTCATAATGGATCACATGTACAGCAGTATGGCAGTTGTAGATTAAACAGAGGCAAAGATGGCAGCTTCCTTGACTGAAAAGGATAGAGGGGTTTAATTAAACTTTAACCACCTGTTTACCAAGGTACATTTTTAAATGGCGGGGAAGACAAGTGGTTAAATCAAGCTTGATGCTGGCTGTAAGACGAATGGCTTTTAGATTTTTTTAAAAAAAGGCTCTGGAGCCATCTGATTACTTTTATGGGGCTTTAGAAGTGATGGGCTCTTCAGGAGAAAGAACCTTTCAGGCTGGATTCACACCTATGCATTTTTAGTGCTTTTTGCATTTTGCAGATTTGCACTACAGAACGTGTTCCATAGGAAACCACGTTAAATGGACTGTAGTTCAAATCTGCAAAATGCAAAAAGCACTAAAAATGCATAGGTGTGAATCCAGCCTTACACTAGGTTCACACTTGTGCAGGTGGTTCCCGCTGCAACTCCGCACTCACAACCACCCGTACAGTAAAAACGCAGGCGATGCATGCATGTGCTTATGGCGTGCCACACATGATGGAAAATGCATCCCACTCACGGTCTGTGTGGGCTGCGATTCCAGAAATGGTGCAGGGACATTTTCCCTGCATTTCAGGAGGCAGAGCAGCCCATTCAAAAGAATGGGCTGCCATGTTCACGCAAAACACGGCTCACTGAGTCGCATAGGTGTGAACCTCGGCCTAAAAGGAAGGTCACCTAGGAGTCCTACAATGGTTATGAAAGAAAAAAGCATTAGGGCAGACATGAGGTCCATTGCTGTCAACTACCGGTCCCCTTGAAGGACAAAAGGGTAAGGACCCTGTTAGAGGAGGAAGCATTGGAAACTGGTCCCAACAGATTAGCTCAGTAAGTCCCGCTGGGGAGCGGGAATACTGAAGATCAGCATTATCCAAGCATACAGAAATTACCCGAAATTCCCAGAGGATCAGAGTGAGTCTCTCATTCTTAAGTGGGGCCCAGAACCTTTCAGGGTGTTTTCAGTCCACATAGAGGAAGTCCTCAAAAAGCGGGTGCAGTAACAGGAGCTCTATAACAGCAAGCTGATTAGCACTGCATCAATAGCGTTTGAAACAACCTCTTGTATATTGGAGTTCACTGAAGGAGCCTGGGGTGACCCAAAGTCTAAAAAAAGCAGGACGACAATATCTCCTAAACAGAGCACCTTGAAAAAAAAAATTAAGCCACCAACTAGTAAGTCATATTACAAGGTGTGACGATTTGATTACCGGAATGTAATGGAAAACATCCAGTCTTTTCCTTTGAACAGATTTCCGTAACCCTTTCAGAATTTCCAAGTAATGTTAGTTGACTGTTGTACCACGTTCTATGAACTCACAGTGAAATATGCCCTTGTGATAATAAAAAAACAAAGCATGAGCGTACGAGGATTCGCACTCTAGCCACATTTGCACCCATCTTTTGCGTTTTTGGCTGCCCACTTCCTGCGTCATCGTAGACATCCTCACGCCTACGCCAATAAAAAACACTTGATTTCTTCATAGAATGTTCATCATAAGCCTGTTGTAATAGAGCCAAAGTTTCACTCACACACTTGCCAATTTTCATGCAAAATTTGATGTTAATCCATTGCTCCAGATTTCTGTCACCCATTTTTTGCCAACAGCGCAACGCACACACGTTACTACTTCTACTATTCTGTAAAGACTGGGTCAACTGGTCTGCGACCCAGATGAGTCCAGGTTATAACATGTCTGAACACGCTCAAGTGCAAATGCAGTGCAACTATAGTGCTATGCCACAGGCATTATGGGAATTAAATGGTCACACCTCGTTTACTATTGCTTTCATCCCTCGGCCTCAACCATTACTACATTTATAAAATGGTGCCCAATAGCAACTGAGGTAAATCCAGGAAGCTTCAACTTGATTGGTCTTATTCACTAAATAAGCTCTCAGAGACCAGGTCCAGTCAGACTGTGCTATGGCTCTTGAAACAAATTGCTCTGCAGCAGAACACAAAGATCTGAAAAAGCACCACAATGCAAGGCCCAGTGCTCAAAGGTCACAATCCAGGCTCTCTCCCCCTACATCCTTAGGCCTACTCATGATGATAGTCTACAGAACAGATCATACCAGGAGCTGTGCCACAGCTGTGGACCTGGAGAAGGGTGCTCTGCGGCTAACAGTGCTCAGCGTTCCCCAGAAGAAGCCATTGTTTGGCGAAACATGTAGGGACTTGACATGCATCAGTGACCATTTCAAGCATAGGGATACTTTGGCCAGTATTACTATCTGTATATTACTCTGCTTATATTTTATGCACCCTATGTTTGTTGTCTTTTGTACATCTATGTAATACAATTTATATTTTATAAAATACTGTCATTTTCTATATATTAGGCACCACTGTAATCCCCATCCAATTCCCCTTCTTTGTACTAGCGCTCAAAGGTGTGGAACATGCCAAAATGCAGAGCCCAGCGCCCAAAGGTCGCAGGGGTTATATGGGGGCTAACCTCACTTTTTTTTTTTACTGGTCTGCCAGTGTACAAACCTTTTGTAAGCAGTAGTATATGCCCTAACTGCTCCAGAATTTGTGTCCCACAATGGCTTTGAAATAAATGATCCTTTCTCAACAAAATATATAAATATATTTTAAAAATATATAAATATATTATAAAAATATAAAAAATATATTTTAAAAGCAAACTGTGAAAAATAACTAACCCCAAACCTATTTATTACCAAAAAATGAGGGTAAGACCTGCCTATCCCCCATAGCTGTGTGACCCACTGCTGCTTTTCGTGTAATTTGCCAAATAGTAGTGAAGTAATAAAATGTTTCTAAGGTGGTTTCAGTGATTAAGTTGCAGGCATATTGTAATTACCCATCTCAGAGCTCATTCAGACCTTTACTGTGCGTATTTTCTTAATGCATGTTAACCCAAACTAGAGGTCCTAAGCGTTTGATAGAAAAAGAGGCCAAGCCTCAAAGGATGTCCCCTTGCCCTTAAAGTGCCGTCACTGAGATCCAGCCGGAAACAAATACATTGGATAATGTGATACCATTAAAATCATCCATTTAATTGTTCAAGAGATAATCTTGTTGCCATAAACAATGTGTTTTTAGCTACAATAATAATTTAAAAGAAGTACAGGATTTGGTGCCTGGACTGAACCTGGTGACATCAGCAGAGAGCGCACTTCAGACCGCTCTCTGCTGAAAATGGGTCACAGGAGTGCAAAACAAATTGCACTCCTGTGACCCATAGTAGAAGCCCAGGCTGGACTTCTCCTTTAAAGTAGATATTTTTATCCTTCAACATGCCATTCTTACTTGAAAATAGCTGGAATCTAAGTGGATTACAAAGAAGAAAAAAAAACAAAAAAACAACAGGGTATAACACGTTAACTCTCCCTGTTCACACCTCTGACAATATGTGAAATGCTTTCATTATTCACTTGTTAGGGGGAGCTAGAAAAAAAAAAACAATGAATTTAGCACTCAACAGTGAAGAGTATTTTGCATGTCACACTTTTATATTTTATGTATGCATTTATATTTTTTTAATTATTTTTGAGATTATAGCTATAGGGATTATTTTTGCAAGCAAATACTAGAGAATGGACAGTGGAAACAGATAGAAAAGGAGGAAAATTACCAGAGAGATCAAGGGCATGGATGGAAGTGGAGGAGAATGTTCACATGGAGAAGGAGAATGAGAATGTGTGTGTGGACAAAAATAAAAGGAAGATAACAGAGGAGCGAGGGCATGGATGGAAATGGAGGCCAATGATCCAGAGGAGAGGAAAGTGGGCATCAATGGAGTACAAATGATCCAGAGAGGGCAGGATAGCAGACATTATCAATAGATGAATATATTGAGTGCATACTATTTGATGTAGTGCCTACTTTTGAAACCCCAAGTGCATTAAGCTGTCCAGTAGGAAGAAATAGCACTATATCTTAAAGAAGCATTTTGAATAAATGGAAGATAAGCCAAGATAGTCAACAGATTGAAAAGAAATGATAGAAATAAAGTAAAGGTGCAGTGTCATAAATCACTACCTCACCTTTCTTTTGCATAAAAATAAACAGGTCATCGAGGAATTCTTTCCTCTTTGGGTCACTGTCGAGTTCATAAAGCTGCAATATAAAAAAATAAAAATATTAGATAAAATGTGATACACACCGAAAACTAACATGCAAACAATATCTGTAAAATTGACACCTTAACAGCCCAATTCATTAAATACATTCCAGGTGCATCAAAACAAAAAGGTAAACTCTTAGGGCACTTTCACACTGAGGCGCTGCGGCGTCAAAGCGCCTCTATATTTTTAATGGCGCTTTTCGGCCACTAGCGGGGCGCTTTTAACCCCCGCTAGTGGCCCAAAAAGCTGCAGTGGCGCTTTGTCAGCTCTTTGGCGGCGCTGCCCATTGATTTAAATGGACAGGGGGCGCTTTAGGAGCGGTGCATCCACCGCTCCTAAAGCGCCTCAAAGATGCTGCTTGCAGGACTTTTTTTAGTGTCCTGCCAGCGCACCGCTTTAGTGTGAAAGCCTCAGGCTTTCACACTGGAGTGACAGGAGAGGTGCTTTACAGGCGCCTCAGTGTGAAAGTTGCCTTACAGAGAATTAAAAAAAAAAAAAAAAAAAAAAAAAAAACAGCCAGAGTAGACAAGTCTGTCCCCTGCCAGCATGCCGTAAAGCAGTGGTCATCAACCCTGTCCTCAGGGCCCACTAACAGGCCAGGTTTTATGTATTACCTTGGGGAGATGCAGACTAGAATACTGCAATCACTGAGCAGCAAATGATATCACCTGTGATGTATTTCAGTTATCTTGCAAACCTGGCCTGTTAGTGGGCCCTGAGGACAGGGTCGATGACCACTGCCGTAAAGTACCCATGCTTCCTGAGTGGAAGTTAGTCTCTCCACAGATGACCAACACAACCCATGCAGAGTCAGACCTAAAGCTCTGCAATCAGAAAGGTCATGCTCCCTGTTAATTGAAGAGCTCTACCTCTCACTCAAACCCCTCACATGAACGCGCTCTCTCTCTCTCTGAACACAGCATTTGATGACTCCAGCGATGGGGAGGTAAACACTAACAGCTGGGCCTCTCTCAGCAACCTCCTGGGAGTTTTTCCAGTCAGGCTTCATGAGGTGTGTAAATTGCCTACACCTATGTGCCAAGGGCATTAGGGTGCATTCCCACTGCCATGCAGCAGTTAGGCTGCAACGCGGGTGCAGTGTGCTGTGCTTTTTGCATGGGTCACCCGCCGTTTCCCATAGACTGCTATTTATGTCCCGTATTTTTTTGGTGCGCTTTCAAAAAAACATGCCAAAAACGTGGGACATAATAGAAGTCTATGAGAGACCACCGGTAACCCACAAGAAAAACCACAGGTAAAAAACGTCCACGATGTGGCCAAACGGCAAAGCAGCATGGTTTGATTGTATCTAGACACCTAAGAGTTCACCTTTACCAAAAAACTGCTCAACTATTAGGACTAGATATAAGACGCTAATAAATTGGCCAATGTTCAGTGTGACTAAAGCTTTTTTTTTTTTTTTAAATACTAGCAGCCAAGATGTATGACAAGAGAGACTGTATATATATTCTATGTCAAAATCTCATCCTCTGCCGGCTACCATTTCTTTACAAAAATTGTACATATCACAGATGCGCATGCACAGCTCAGTTTAAAGAATACCAGGAGAGGATGGAAGTGCTGCCGACCAGGGGGAAACGCAGAAATTATATTCCCAAGGGAGAGAACTTTGCAAGGTAGGTGTGCATATTTGGACATTATGAAAAAAGCTTCTGAAGGCGCCAGACACCAAAAAAGTTTATTTCCGCTTTAAGGGCTAGTGTATGTGGAATTCTGTAATCACTTAGGTCAGAATAAAATCAGTGACTTCACTTTAATCCTCCCTTCAAATCAATGTAAAAGTATGGCAAATGCTGGTGTCCACTGACCCTTAAAAAACAGACCATATAAGAACTTCTGGTCTAAATAATTAAACAAAAAGGTATATAAATACAACTTTGCCTTCGTTTCTGAAGAAGGGAGGACTATTAATCTGCACATTAGTGCAGCTAAATCAGATACCCAATACTTGAACTTCCAAAAACAGGTTTCTTTTTTACCTATTTAGCCATGTGATCTGACGTATTTGACTCGCTCATTAGAAATCAGACATTAATTTTTATGTTCCCATTTTAGACCTCAAGATAAAAAGGTAAATATTAAGTTTATGTCTGGGCAACTTAAAAATGTGATATTTGTACTTAAAATAAACTATTTCTTAATTGAGGGACATAGCAATTCAGATACAGTTGGGTTATACTGCAGCCTACATGATAATTGGACACTAGCAAAGAGAAAAAAATGTGAGCCAGCCAGTATAACTCATCCTGCTCCGAGCAAGCCAAGTTAATGAACTCTAAGAAATGGATTTGGCGCCAAGTACACAAATCCCATTTTATTTCTTGTTCACTGAGAGACAAGAATTCAGACACAGTCAGAACATCCAAAAGCAGTCCAACTGAGGGAAGGGTAACAGCAAACACATTAACAGGCTCTGACAAAACAAAACAAAAACCAACACAGAACGGAGGACGGCCTGCATCTTAGCTGTCAAAAGAACCTTATTTTTTGAAGCTGGCATTAAAGGGGGCCTAGTAAAACTTAGAAGAACATGTGAACAAACGACCAAGTGGCAGCTTTGCAAATAGAAGAAACTGCTTCTTAGGTTTTTACATCAATCAATTGGTTCAATAGAGTGTGCCTTGACACAAAAAGTTGGAACCTGATCCTTAGAGCAGAGGTCCGTCAACCGCTACAAAAAATAAAAGCTAGCAGCTACACATACGGCAGCTGGTGGCTTTTAATAATAGGACACTTATCTGTCCTGGAGTCCAGCGATGTCGGCACCGCAGTCGGCACCACTGCGGGTAAGGGAACCCGGCAGTGTAGCCAACCCCCCCCCCCTCCACCAAAGGTGCCAATTGTGGCACCGGGGAGGGGGGGGGTGGGGGGAGACAAATGGGCAGAAGTTCCATTTTTGGGCGGGAGTCCGCTTTAAGGCCCCTTTCACACTGGGACACCTATTTTTAGCGTCGCTTTACCGTAGTTTTTGCAGGGGTTTTTGGCCGATAGCGGGCGGTTTTGACCCCCGCTGGCGGCCGAAATAGTGTTAAAACGACCCGCAAAGTGCCGCCGCAGCGGCGGTGCCCATTGAGTTCAATGGGCAGGAGCGGTGTATACACTGCTCCAAAGATGCTGCTTACAGGAGTTTTTTTTAATGTCCTGCCAGCGCACTGCTCCAGTGTGAAAGGCTTTCACACTGGAGAGACAGAAGAGGCACTTTAGAGGCGCTATGCAGGCGCTGTTTTTAGCGCTGTATCGCCTGTAAAGCGTCTCAGTGTGAAAGGTGTCTAAGAGCATGAGCTTGAATAATGTTTTTTCTGAACCACAGAGAAATTGTGAAACAAGAAGCTGGTTCTGGTTCTGGTATGACAAACAAGCCATTAAAGCTAGCAACCGCAAAGCAAGTTAGTAGGCTGGCCCTTGGGACAGAAATGTGATCTGAAAGTTTCTGCCAGAAGTCTAATCAGGTCAGAATATCACATCCATCTGGGTCAGTCCAAAACAAAAGATCTCCAGAATGCCCTCTATCTTGACCCTGCAAAGCAGTTGGGGAAAGAGTTTAGGGGAGGAAAGGCGTAGATCAGGTTGTACTGATCCCACAGACACCAGAGAACTCCTGTAACTGTAGACAAACTTGCCCAGTTTCTTGTTGAACTGAAAGCCAGGAGGTCCACATCCAGCATTGCCCACCTGCGACAAAGGTCCTAGATCACCTCTGGGTGTAGGGAACACTCTACTAGGTATAGGCGATGCCAGTTGAGGAAGTCTGCTTGCCAGTACTCCAGATATGAGCTGTAGACAAAGGAATGTGATGTTCTTGCCCAGCACAAGATCCATTCTACCTCCCTTTGCCGTGGCAAGACCTCTAGTTCCCTTCTGACCGATTACCCCCCATGGCATTGGTGTTGCCCGACTGAATTTGGATCAAAAGATGCCCCCATTGGGATGTCCAGCATTGCTAGGACAGCCTTAAGTTCCAGCATGTTGATTGGGAGAAAAACTCCTCATATCCAATCTTCCAAGATATTAGAGGGAAGGATTTCCATACATATTTCTCTGATAGTCACTCGGACTGAATGCTGCTCTCCCTATATCCAGCTATGCTGGTTTCTGACATCTGTTGAATAGCTCCACTTGTTCATACATCGCAACTGCCACTGTTTTTGTAAAATTCTCATAAAAATCAATAACATTTATGTATAATAAGGAAGAAACTACTGCCATTTCAGAACCGGATTCTTGAGCCAACCAGCAAAGGACGACTGTCTTTGGTGTCAGACGAGTTGGTCTATCCAAGCATTGGAAAGACCTGTCCCAGAATGACAGGATATTGTGTTGTAGGGGTCTGGAATTTAACTGGGCAAATGACCCTGTCTTGAATGAGGTCATGCAGACGAAAAAAAAAAAAGACAGATGCCTTCTGAAAGTAATAGTTTGATTCTGGGAGGTGAAAGTTTAAGATTTTCTTGGGAAAAAACATGTCTTGAGTCGTGTTTGGGATAAGACCCTGATATTCCAAGCACTGAGTCTGCTCTAGAGCTGAAGTGCTGATTCTAAATGTTTAGGATCAAGCCAAACCTCTGTAAAAGTCTGGACATTTGAGGCTATTTTGTCAACCAGAATCTGCGCCAACTGTTCCCTCAACAGGAGGTTGTTCCACAATAGGAATGTGGTGGGAGAACACAAAGGCTAACACAGAAGTCAACACTGGTGAATAACGAAGGTGAAAAAGTTAGGAAAGATGGCAGGGTCACAAACTAAAAGTGCTGAGGATAAATAAAGTGAAATACTCACTGTTGTGCTGGAAAAATGGGGACATGGAGTTATGCATCCCTAATATTCAAAGACCAGAAAGTCTTCATGAAGGAAGACCATGACAGGCCTGATGTATTTCATCAGTAGGTTCATTGTAAAGCAATACTGCTCCTTTTACCATTTATGAATTTGAAGTGTAACTACAGGATAAAACTAAATTGCCTACAATAAAATTTACATAGCTCCATAAGGGAACACGCATAAGTAACAAAATTTACACACCAAGACGATCCTTTGTACCTGTTGATCCTGCCTGTCTACATCCAAATGACTTGATTTCTATGAGAGCAGACAATTGCAGAGCAGGGTTGTGACCCTTTTCCTGCATGCTACAGCAGATTGCAGAGATTTGGTGAGTAGCTAAAAGCTGGGCCTAGCTTCCACTGTTCTATCAAAACTATGCCACAGTGTTCACACAATCTATTAATAACAAGCTATAAAAAGGTATTTAAAAGTGAATTCTGTTTAGGGTGTTGGGTCAGTGTAGTGCTCTGCAAGCACTGCAATGGCATAATTTTAAAGTACAAACTTTACTTTTATAAATGAAATGGACAGGAGAGTCAGCATGTGAGAAGAGAAAATGGTTTCAGTAGAAGCCCAATGTAAATCAATGTAGGATATAGATGATCTTGCTACTAATTTAGACTGTGAACAAATGAATAATACCTTTGCAAAATCCCTTGAGGTCTCCCTGGAACGGCCATCTGCATCTTCACCCCAGGAAGTGTTCTCCTTTAGAAAGGGAAAAAAAAAAGTAAAAAACAGGGCTTAGCACATAAAATACAAAAAGAAGCTGAAAAGATATATTAAGGTTCGTTTTAGCATACCTGCTATGAATGGTCAGATTTCTTTGGAATAAATGCAATCGTATTACCTAAAAAGCCAAAAAAGTCTTCCAAAGGCCTCAAACAGCCAAAGCAAAAATTACATTATTCACAACTTCTTTTGTCAATTTAAAATTAGCAACTCAAAGACATAAGGTATATGCATACTCAAATTTTTTTTTTTTTTTTTAGGGGGCACAACTGAACTGCAAAAACGAACAGTTTACAGACAGTTTATCTCTACTAATTGAAACCATTGTACACTTTGCTAAGACAAAGCAGCAATAAATTAGAACACCAAAGTCTATGACTGAAAACATTTGATCAGAAATGTACAAATAGCCATGGGACGTGGTTTAAGCCTGGTACAAGCTACAGGTTTTAATTTTTTTTTTATTTTTTTTTTTCCTTTAACCTAGCGGGCTGAAGGAAAGAAGAAAAAAAAAAAAAGAAACAAACTGACAGATCGCTGTACTAACACAAGCGATGCAAGTACAGCAATATCCCCCACTGGCTGGATGCTGATTTTCCAGCATGCCCGACTAACAGAAGCCAGTCAGGGAGCTGAACAAACCTGGGCCAAAAACGGCCCGTTCGCCAAGAACCAGACAAGTTTGGCCCATGTGTGCCTGGGGCATTAGAGTTTAAAAAATAAAATTATATTACCCACCTCAGCTCCGGATGATTTATCCCCCTTCATTTTTGCGATATGGCACTTCGTCACTTTAACTGACAATTGTGCGATCATGCAATGCTATCTAAACAAAATTTATGTCCTTATTTATGTCCATAGTGACTTCAGCCTAGGTTCACACAGAAGCAGTGTGGAAAACCCTTTTTTTGCAGTGCAATTTGAGCCCATTCAAATTGCATGGGTTTAAATCACACCGCAAAAAGTATGGGTACTGGCGAGTACTTGACCGAAAGTATTGGTACTCGTAGAAAAAAAAAAAAAATTGCTGTCGGCACAACCCTAACATACACAAGCTATATCTTATGAACTACATTCTATTCTGTGAATGAGTTTACACACATCACATGGAATAAGAGTTAAATTATGAAGCAACCAAATAAGCACAGCTGCAAAGAGTACAGTCGTACTGGATTACCATTAGCATGTGTCAGCTGTAAAAAGGGTGTCGTTTAGCACTTGAATTGTGAATTTTCAAAGCCAAATAGTGTATAGGTATGCTTTTATCCCATAAGTTTCATCTGGACAGGTTCACATTTGGAGAAAAGTAAATAATGCGTTCAATGCAGAGTGTATGCAGACAACTGCTATTGTGGGTATTGAGAATACAGCCTTCTCAGTCAGAAAAGTGCTCTGAATGATAAGCGAATGGCCATTTTAGGGGAACAGGTGCAAACATATTCCAGGATGATAATGACCCTCAGACACTAAAGACCCGTACATGCGATCCGAAAATCGTACCAAAAATACTGCTTTAAGCGATCATACAATAATCGGATCGTTTTGAGGTTCCGAGAGCCGATCATGACCGTTAATCTGATATTATCCTATCGGACGAGCATGAAATTTCTCATACAATACCACATCATATGTTTTTCGTTTAATCAGTACAGATGTGGTTCAAAAATACAAATACATGACATCACTTTCGATATGAAAATTCTCGTACGACAGAATAAAGTAACTTTAGTAAACTCTTCATGTTCAATATGCGACTAGAATGCAAAAAAAAAAAACCGATCTGTCGTCCGATTTTTGAATCGTGTGTAGGGGGCTTAACAGACAAATTCAAGAGAAGCTTCACAGACGGAACGATAAAAGACAAACACCTCCTACAGCCTTCCCACACACCGGATCTAAATGGGTATTGTTGAGTGTAGTGTAAATAGAAAATAGATTTTCACTTCCTCCCACAATGCACACTGGTACAAAGGCCTATTCAACAAAATACAGGGGAGAATTCAATAAAGCTGCCGTGCCACTCTTCTGGCGTTAATCCCTCTCATCATTGTGCACTGCCAAATTCATGAAGCATTTGCAACACTTTTGGTTCTGATAGCAACTCATGCACCAAATTCAGGTCGTTCTAAGATGTACCACTTTTACATTGCGGTGCAATGCCTGCGCCAAATTCAAAATACAATACAGTTTGTATCTTCCGAAAGGGAGGCCAATTAAGACAAATGTCTTTTGGCGTAAAGAGAGAGAAACCGGTGCAGACAGATTTTGCAGAAGTGTTTCCCATGCAGTAGAGCTGCACAATTAATCGTCAAGAATCGTTATCGTTATCTTGACTAAAGTGTGTCACAATTCTTTCTATGCAAAGAATTCTCTCTGCTCTTCTGAAGCCACAGCTGTCAAAAGAAAGGAAGAGAAAAAACTGGGCAGTCTGCCAAGAATCAAAACATTCTTTATCAGTTGAACTTAAGTATAAACATTGTAACAATTTGTCAATGGAATAGACTGTGTAAGTGAAAAAAGTTTAACCCACTTAAAACACTAAACCTTTTTCTGTCATTTGTTGTTTTTTTTTTTTCCCCTAGAAAATTACTATAAAATTACTTAGAACCCCCAAACATATATATTTTTTTAGTAGACATCCCCTAGAGAATAAAATGGTGGTTGTTGCAATATTTTATGTCACATTGTATTTGCACAGCGGTCTTTCAAATGCAATTTTTTTGGAAAAAATTACTTTAATGAATTAAAAAAAAAATCTAAGCAGTAAAAAGTTAGCCCTTTTTTCTTTGTATGATTTGAAAGATTTTACGTCGCGAGAATCGTGATCTTTTTATTCTAAGCAAAAAAATTGTGATTCTCATTTTGGACAGAATCGTGCAGCTCTACCATGCAGTGTTAATTTTGGCAGCAAATTTCAATTTAGTCTTAGTCTTAAGACTAAAATGGCATTTTAGTTTTAGTCCCATTTTAGTCTTCTGCAATTGCTTTAGTCTTATTTAGTCGGCTAAATCTCCAGGACATTTTAGTCAACTAAAATCATTTTAGTCGACTAAAACTAATTTTAGTTCTAGATCTAAAATCTAATGGGTGTAGTTAAATTATAATGCATTATTTAAGCATTTCTCTACAATTTCCAAAACTTATTATATACTGCTGGAGTGAAAAATCAAATACCGTATTTATTGGCGTATAACTAGAGGTCGACCGATATGAGTTTTTCTCTGGCCGATGCCAAAGCCGATATTTAGAAATCGCGGTGGCCGATATATGATGCCGATTTTTTTGGGCCGATATATTAGGCCGATTTCTTTTTTTTTTTTTCCCTTCATCTCATAAAATCGAACAGTTAGACCCCTTTCACACTGGGGCGTTTTTCAGGTGCTTTTGGGCTAAAAATAGCGCCTGTAAAACGGCTCCCCTGCAGTCTGTGATATCCCGAGTGCTTTCACACTGAGGCGATGTGCTGGCAGGATGTTAAAAAAAAGTCCTGCAAGCAGCATCTTTGGAGCGGTGTATACCACTGCTCCACCACTCCTGCCCATTGAAATGAATGCGCACCGCTGCCGAAGGGCCTGCAAAGCGTTTCGGCAGCAGCGCTTCAGGGGCGCATTTAACCCCTTCTTCAGCCGCTAGCTGGGTTATAAGCGCCCCGCTAGCAGCCGAATAGTGCCGCTAAAATGACGGTAAAGCGCCGCTAAAACTAACAGCGTTTTACCGTCAACGCATGCCTTCTCCAGTGTGAAAGCAGCCTTAAGTAATAAGTGATACAGAAATTTTTTTATATTTAAACATTTATTAAACAAAACAAACCTCCAATCAGTTCACTTGTATGTATAATTTAGATTAAAAAAAATAACTATATCTTAAATATTAAATACACAAAAACAGGTAATCAAAACTTTTGGACGAAAAAAAATGGGCTAACTTTACTGCTTTTTTTTTTTTTTTTTATTTCATTAGTGTATTTTTTAAAAAAAAAATTGTGTTTGAAAGACCGCTGCGCAAATACCGTGTGACATAAAATATTACAACCGCTATTTTATTCCCTAGGGTCTTTGCTAGAAAAAATATATATAATGTTTGGGGGTTCTAAGTGATTTTCTAGCAGAAAATACAGGATTTTTACGTGTAAGCAACAAGTGTCAGAAAAGATTTAGTCTTTAAATGATTAAACTGAGAACTTCTACACACGGAGTTTAGTCTATTGATAAAAGAACCTGAAGAGATACAATGTATCTTCTTAGACTTGGCAGGCTGCCCAGAGGAGGAGAGAAGAAAACTTCAGACAACTTGCATTGACTTCTATTACAGAAGTCATTTGCAAGTCCCGCTGAAGGTATAATCGGCTTTTTTTTATCAACACAATCAGCGGATGCCGATTAAGTAAAATAAGCCAAATATCGGGCGATATATCGGTCGACCTCTACGTATAACACGCACTTTTTTCCCCTTAAAATCAGGGGAAAATCGCGGGTGCGAGTTATACGCCGATCCCCTGCTGAGCGGAGCGATTGCCGGCTGCCGATATACAGATAGCCGAGTTTGAAAATGGCGCCGCCGGCGCTGAAATACATAACCCTGATTTGCGACGGCTCTCGGCCACTTTCGGCTCCACTCGTAGTCCCGCCCAGCTAGCTCCACTCACAGTCACGCCCTGTCCCGCCCTATGATGGACACAGGGACTGGGCGTGACTGAGCGGAGCTAGCCAAACCTAGCCGAGTACACTCGGCTATCTGTATATGAGCAGCGCTCGCTCCGCTCACAGTCACGCCCATCCCAGGCGGCCCTACGAGTGGAGCCGAAAGTGGCCAAGAGCTGCCGCACGTCACGGCTATGTATTTCGGCGGCGCCATTTTCAAACTGCAGTGACACTGACAAGTAACTGCAGTTTAACTGCACCCTGGGCAAGGCTGCAAATGGACACAGACAAAGCTGCAAATGACACCAAGGCTGCAAATGACACCGGACAAGCATGCAGATGGACGCTGTGCAAGGCTGCATTGATTGGGCATTTAAATGTAAGTTTTTTTTCCTTAAAATTCCCTCCTAAACTTGGGGTGCTTGTTATACGCCGATAAATACGGTATGTTATTTATGGTATTGGAGGTATGAACATGCACTACAGACCAGTGTTAATTTTGACGCCAAATTTCAATTTAGTTTTAGTCTTAGTCTTTTGACTAAAATGGCATTTTAGTTTTAGTCTGGACTAAAATGCCATTTTAATTTTAGTCGTATTTTTAGTCATCTCAATTTTTTTAGTTTTAGTCGTATTTTAGTCGACTAAAATGTTTTATTCGGTTTTGGTCAACAAAATTAACACTGTTCCCATGCATTTTAAAAGTGGCACAGTATGTGTCAAATTCGCAGTATTGACAGGTAAATGGATTTGGAGAACTTTGCACCACTTTTAGAACACGAGACACACTTCTGCAAAATCTGTCTGTACCAGTCTTTATGAATTCCAAGGATGTTATATTGTTTGTATCTTAGAACATAAAATTCCAAAAAAAAGTTGGGCTACTGTAAAATCTACATAAAACCAAATGCAATGATTAACAAATCTCACAAACCTATATTTTAGTCACAGACATATAAAACATATCAAATGTTTAAAACTAAAAAAAGTACCATTTTAAGAAAAAAGAAAAAAAAAGGTCATTTTGAAATTGATGGCAGCAATGGCTCAAAATTCGGACAAAGCAACAAAAAGCTGGCAAAGTAAGACTAGTTGCACACAGACAAATTACTGAGGTTTATTTATACTCTGGATCTTGTTGACAAGAACCTGAGTAAAATCTTTAAAAAAGACCTTGCATAAAACGCAAGTAAAGGCGTGTAAGTGTATACAAGTGTAAAGCTGCACCCAAAAATAGTAAAAATGGTTCTGAAATTGTTCAACAATGTTCCTCAAGGTAAAATTGCAAAGACTTTAAATATATCATCTACAGTACACAAGATTCTGAGAATCTGGAGAAATCTGTGTGCAAGGGACAAGGTCAAAACACAATACTGGAAGGCTGCTATCTTCGGGCCTTCCGATGGCACTGCATTAAAAACCAGGCATGATTCTGTTATGATCACCACCGTATGGGCTTAGGAATCCTTCCAAAAACAAAGTTTTTGCTGTGCTATCCACAAATACAAAGTAAAGCTCTATCATGCGCAGAGGAAGATATATCTGAACATTATCCAAAAAGGCCGCCGTCTTCTCAGGGCCAAAGCTCACTTAAAATGGTTGTTACAAAGTGGAAATCGGTTCTGTGGTCAGACTAATCAAAATTTTACATTCTTTTTCTATTCTATTTTTTGGACATAAATTTGTTTACAAATCATGATAGCTTAAAGCGGAGTTCCACACAAAAATGGAACCTCTGCTTTTCGGGCCCTCCCCCCCTCCGGTGTCACATTTGGCACCTTTCAGGGGGGAGGGGGTGCAGATACCTGTATGATACAGGTATTTGCACCCACTTCCGGGCAGAGTCTACACCTCTCTCCCCCCCCCCCCCCCCGCTGTCTCCTGGGAAACACACAGGTCCCAGAGACAGCAGGGACCATCCAGATTGCGCAGCGTGACTCCTGCATGCGCAGTAGGGAACTGGGAAGTGAAGCCGCAACGCTTCACTTCCTGGTCCCCACACCGAGGATGTCGGCGGCAGCAGCAGCTGAAAGCCGAGCGATTGATCAGCTTCAGCTGCCGACATCTCGGGCACCCTGGACAGGTAAGTGTCCTTATTTTAAAAGTCAGCAGCTGCAGTATTTGTAGCTACTGACTTTAAAAAATTTTTTTTGGGTGAACCTCCGCTTTAAGGCCTCATGTACACTGCTGATGGTAAGCAGACGTTTAGGAGCAGGTGGGCATTTTTTTTTCAAACTGCTCCTTTCAGCTCCTGAACTCTCCTCTATGTTATCTTATCAGTACATATACACAGGGTCATTTACAGTTGTTTCTAGGCAGTTGAGTTTAGAGGCTTTTTGGGACGCAAAAAAATGGGTTCAGAAGCTGAGTTTAGAGGCATTTCAAGCCAGGGGCGTTGCTAGGTCTACAAAAGATCTGGGGCTAGAGCCCATAGCAGCGTAGTAAAGAAAGTAAAGAAAGTCATACGCTTGGGCGAGCATACACATGTATATACAGTAATATACGTGTGTGTGTGTGTGTGTGTATATATATATATATCCCCAGAGAGCCTCCTCCTTACATCAGAGTCCCCAGAGAGCCTCCCCTCCCACTTGGGGACCCCTGCAGAGACTCGGGGCTATTGGCCCCAGATTCGGGGCTATAGCCCCAAAAGCCACCCCCTAGCGACGCCCCTGTTTCAAGCGCTTCTAAACGTGGCAACTCGTTTACAGGCGTTTTTCATTTTTGGCTATTTTGACAAAAAAAAAAATTTGTTTTTTTCAAAAAAGAAAAAAAACACTTCTAAAAGCAAAACGCAGCTAAAGGCGGTATGTAAAAGCGGCAAGACGGACGTTTTAAACGTGTGTTACTATATTTGAAGTTAAATCGTTCAGGAGAGGTTGTGAGAACGCCCTCCGTGTACATGAAGCCCAACATCCAACTGAATCTTACACTGGACACAAAAATAATTAGGACAATGTATAAAACTGATCGGTATCCAGTCTAAAGATGACAGAAGCTGTTAAATTAGCATTCCCATTATATCATTGAGTTGCTGCCAGACTTGAGAAGGGATCAGCTTTAAATTACAGCTTCTAATCCCCTTTTAGCTCTAGTGGCAGTCAATGGACTGCAGTCTTTACTAAACATTTTGTTCAGCATTCACAAGAGAGGCACTTCCCTCCAGCCATTAACAAATAATTTTATTAGCCTGCTGAAAGAGATGGGGGATGGGACAGCCGTACCAGCTTTTGGTGCTTGTTTATTGCCTAGGGGAGATGGAAAATCCATTCTTACATCCCCTCGATAACTCTGAATTCCAGTGTGGAACAAAGACTGAACACTGCCTGGCTGCATATCTTGTATTACCTCAGTGTGTTTACTATGTGTATGTGGCTGCCTGTAAACTGTACACTTGTATACATATGTGAAAATGCTGACCTCACCATCACAACACATTGACTTATTGAACAACATGGGTTCTAGATTTAGTCAATTCAAAATGCAGCCAATAGTCTCTAGATGAAACAAGAAGTAAATAGTGAGTAAATGAAGTATATATGCAAGGGCATCCACTTCTAAAACCATTTGCTACACTCATCAGGGATTTTTCACACCAGCACATATGCATGAACACATGTTCCACTGACAATAGACACTCAAGTTTATTTTTTAAAGACTTAATTTGAGCTTAAAGTGACACTAAAGTTTGGTTTAAAAAAAAAAATCTATTTAACCTTTTACCCCCTGGCTAATTCTAACATTTTTGTCATACATGTAAAAATCAGCAATTTTTGCTAGGAGATTACTTAGAACTCGCAAACATTTTTTGAAACCCTAGACCCTTGAGAATAAAATGGTGGTTACTGCAATTTTTTTTTTAGGTCTCTTAATATTTGCCCAGCCATTTATACAACTCAGATTTTTTCGGAAAAAATACATTTTAATGAATTATAGTGCACACAAACATCTTTTTTTTAAAATATAAAAACAACGATTTTGCGCCGAGTATATATATATATCCAACACGTCACGGTTTAAAATTTGCGTAGGCCAGCGGAACAGCATCAAACTACAATACGTGAATGCACACTACAGGTGATGATTTAAAAGTCTTTACATGTTACCAGTTTAGAGTTAGAGGAAGTCTGGTGTTAGAATTTTTGCTCTGCTGTTCACAGCGATAGCTCACATATGTGGTGCGTTCACCATTTACATATGTATGCGGGACTTACGATCCTAGGTGGGATAAAGCGTTCTGAGCGGAAGTGGGAGAAGGTGCCAAAACTGGGTACCTGCACGCCAAATTTTTTTAAAATGTGCCGCATGTGTTAGAGAGAGGGGAACACTCTTTAGGCCTCATGCACACGGATGTTTTTACAGCCGCTTTTTTGGCCATTTTTTGCAGCTTAAAAACGCCTGTCTATGGCTTCATGCCCACCTAGGCGTTTTTGAGCTGCAAATGGCATAGGCGTTTTTAAGTTGTAAAAAAAAACCCAGGACCAGTGGGTTCTGAGAGACGTTTTTCAGCTGTAAAAACGCTCTAACGTTGATAAACGCTCAAAAACGTCGTTCACCAACGTTTTTTATTGTTTTTGATCCATTGAACAAAGAAAAAATAATAATTGGAAAAAAAAAGCTAAAAAACGCTAATGAACGCTAAAAAACGCTATTGCAAAAACGTTAAAAAAAGCTGAAAAAAGTTTAAAAAAAATCACTGCAAAGATACTGGCGTTTTCATAACATTATTTTAACATCCCGTGTGCATGAGGCCTAAAGGTGAAGTTCAGCTTTAAAGTCTGCAATTAGGCCTTTAAAATGCTCAAAAATCATGATAAAATGTGGCTCAATTCTAAAGAGTCACCACCTATCTAGGTTAAACAGATGCTGTCACTTTACCCATCCAGATCCCCAAAGCACTAACACTAACCTTGCCAGGGCTCACTGGCGCTTTCAGGTATGGGGAAGCATGTGACCTGCACCCCGTGACAGTACTTGGGTCTAGCAACCAACTGCTTACTGGAGGTAGTGATGTCACCTCTCCCCATAGTCATGGACACTGCTAATTTTTGGGACAGCTGTACTGGAGGGCAGGAGCTGCAAAAGAGCGTTGGCAAAATATAAGTGGAGAGGTGGGGTTCCCTTTACAAAATCACTTTTCCTGTACCCTGCACTGGTAAGGTGACAATGTCTCTTTAAAGGCAACCTTACCAGACACTCAACTCCAAGTACATGGTAATGGTTTTACCTACTAAAAAATAGTTTAAAGCAGAAGGGGAAGTTCTGCTTTAAGCACTCCCCCTACCTATGCCACATTTGGCATATAACTTTTTGGGGAAGGAGCGGGTACCTACTACCTAGTTGACAGGTACCTGCTCCCACTTCTGCTCAGACCGACTAGGCGATCCGAGCGGAAGTTCTCTCCCCTCCCCCTGCAATCTTCTGGGACACGTCACATGTTACAGAAGATTGCCCGACCATTCAGGAGGCGCAGAGTGACTCGCGCATGCGAACCGAGCACCCGGCTGTGAATCCACAAGCTGTCACAGCCAGGTGCCCACAGTTGTAATGCCAGCGCCAGAGAGGGAGAGAATCGTTCGCATCGCTGGATCGTGGTAAAGCCGAGTTTGTGTTTATTAAAAGTCCAGCAGCTTAAAAAAAAAAAAAAAATAGAGCAGAAGGACTCCAGTCAAAAAAAGTCCATCTCTACAAATCATTTTTTGGTTACGTTAATTTGGTGGTATATCAATATATTGTATATATCTTTAAAAGGGCCAGATCCATCAAGACCAAGTATTATTCTTTTGTGTAGCTCCAGTTACCTTACAAATCATGCGCCTTTCATCTTGGGAGACTCAAATGGTGCCAAATTTCCAGCACTGTGCAGCCATCTACTAAGCTAAATGATGGTGTTTGACACAATGAATGTGTGATAATGGAGAATAAACAAGTAACTGAGGAGTCAAGCTGTGAGACAGATAGGCCTTCATTACGACCATGTCAAAAAGTGGTGTGAAGACATAACTGCAGGAACCTTCAGACAATGGCACAAGACTAAATAAAATTTCTGTTGAGTGAACCCCAGCTGGCTGTAATTTCAACCAGCAAAGCCAACAATATACATAATTTCAAACGGATATTCAACAGTGAGCAAATTAATAAATGTTACTTACAAAACCACTTTCTGTAGTACAGTGTAAGATCATGGTTTTCATTTGTTCTCTGTATTTATGAAACATGTGCATAAATAAAAATTTCCACTTGGTAAGAAAACCAAAAGCTGGGAAAGACATTAAAAATTTCTTTTAAATTTTAAAATATTTTTTAATACAGGGATGGCAAATTGGTTGCGTATTTTACCAATTACATTTTTTATACTAATTCCCCTATAGAAAACAACACTCATTTATTAACAGCTTTAAAAAAAAAAAATGTACCTTCTGAAATAACATGTCGCCCGGTCTAACCCAAAGCAACCAATATGGGTTAATCAAGTAACTGCATGACCTGAGAAATCATTCCAACCAGGACTTATGGTAAAGCACATATGTACAGCATGCATTTACAGTTTCTGATATCCAAGCTCACTTTTTGCATCTTTGCAGAGAAACTGCACATCAACAGAAGATGGAGATGTTAATAGTAATTAAGAGTGATGAAGACACAGATGGGATTACAACCCTACCACCTGGCCCATCTACTTATCTCAGATGTCTGGAAATTTCCCTGCCTTCCATCCCTAAATCACATTCAATCCTGTGCCCTAGAAGGAAGTTCACTTATGTTTGTATAAATTATTATTTAAGGTACTTATATAGCGCCGTCAATTTACGCAGCGCTTTACATATACATTGTACATTCACATCGGTCCCTACCCTCAAGGAGCTTACAATCTATGGTCCCTATAGCCCCATACACACTATTAGATTTTCTGCAGATTTAACAAAACCATATAATATGAAGTCAAACCTTAAGAGTTTCAATTTGTATGCAATCAGGCAGGCCCTTGCACTACATGGTTGTGGTAAATCTGAAGACAAAAATCTGCAGAACATCTAATGGTGTGTATGGGGTCTAACTCTAATTTAGACAGAAGCCAATTAACCTACCAGCATGTCTTTGGAGTGTGGGAGGAAACCAGAGAACCCGGAGGAAACCCACGCAAGCACAGGGAGAACGTGCAAACTCCAGGCAGGTAGTGTCGTGGTTGGGATTCGAACCAGTGAATAAAATTTCAGTATTATAAAACTCGGCTCTATTAAATTGGGAAAAAAAATTGATTCTCCCCATTAGGGTAAAGGGCAGCATGAGCAGTAGATTTCAGGGAAATCCAGTTCCATGTCACGTAACATCAAAGTCAAACTGTTTAAGCTCCTGGTCACACTAGTGCGACTTGTCATGCGATTTGACAGTTTCAAATCGCACAAGTCGCACCCTACTGTCCGCACTGGAAGTGGTCTAACCAGTGCGACTGACGAATCAGGTATGGCTTGCATAGACATCTGTGCATGAAGTCGCACAGATGTCTTCCAGGTCGCACCTAAAGGAGCACTGAAATGCTACTTTTAAATCATGCTACCTCAAGTGAAGTAGCATGATTTTAATGTCGCGATCGGTGTGACCAGGGTATAAAGCTGATGCACTGCTGCCATGGCTTCATGTGACTTAGAACCAAAAGGTTTACTATTTAAAGCCATGTAAATTTCTCTCGATTCTTCTGCACCCACCCTAGCTAATAAAATCCTTAACTTCAAAGTTTGGGTACCCACAACTAAACAAAACATGTCTATTTCACTCGTTTCAGAGAACACTGGACATTGTCAGTGGAAATGCTTTGTGCAAGAGTGTGCGTTCTAGAGCCCTGTAAATTAAAAAAAAAAAAATATATATATATATATATATATAAAAAATGTTCATCTTCTGGAGCGTGTACATGTCTGCAGGAAGCTCATACGGAGAATCTACAGGATGTGCACATCCCTGGGAGAGAAGAAAGCATCTACAAAGTAAGGGGAAAGCTATATTTTGTGTGTGATTAGATAGATAGATAGATAAAATCACACACAAAAGATAGCTTTCCCCTTACTTTGTAGATGCTTTCTTCTCTCCCAGGGATGTGCACATCCTGTAGATTCTCTGTATGAGCTTCCTGCAGATATGTACACGCTCCAGAAGATGAACATTTTTCCTGCAGGGACTACGGCAGAATGTGCCAATATACTGCACTGGCATACACATTTTCAGTCCAATCCAGAATACACAGGAAAAGGCGACTATGCTGAAACCGAACTTACTTAAGAGTTGTCACTCTACTACAGTAAGAATAGATAAAACTTGCTGCTATGATTTAAATAAAGCCAGAACAACTTTTTGACATGCTTGGTTTTAGATACAATTTAAGCTGCTGCAAAATTCAAGAAAATTTGTTAAGGGTCAATGTGAATTTCTAGACAAATCCTGTCATTTGAAGAGTAGGGAATGGTTAAAACTTCTGCCAGTCTCATTTATTTTGTCTGTCTGTTCATTTGGTGAATCATTACTTCCTTTTAAAGAGGAGCCACTGACACAGTTATCACTAACACAAGCACCCACTGGAAGACTTCCCCCTCCCATTCTGTTGTGGCGACAGCCATCAAATATTGGATGGGTTGAAATTTAAACGCCACACGCTGCTAAGAGGTCCAGATACAACTTTATTCCATTAAAGGTCAGGGGAACAATACAAGAATTAGCCAACACATATCGGGGGTCTGTGTGGCTGCCAAACAAGCTGCTGATTAGGCCTGTACTTTCAACTCACACTGGAATAAATACAATTGTAGGTCCAGTTCACTACTGGTTTTGTTTACTTTGTTGCCAGTCAAGCCCTGATCAAGGGGGCACTTAGACCCCAAAAATGTGTAGGCTATTTCTTAAATTGTACCCCTTAACTTTAATGGAATAAAGTTGCATCTGGAACTCTTAGCAGTGGTGTGGCGTTTAAACTTCAACCCTTCTTACATTACACCACAAACCAAGGAGACTGGAGATCCTCTGGGGTGTAGAAGCCGCCTGTCCAGGAACCAGATAATTTACACCAACATTAATACCTTAAATTATTACCATTAATACCTTTCCACCCTGAAATTTTTTTTTCCATTACCAGACTCCTTTTAACCTAAAAAGAAACATTTGGAGGAATTGTTTTTTTATATACATACCAGAATCACCCTGTTGCTATGTAGTCCACCTAATCTGCCACTTCCTGGTCCATGGAGCTCCCTCATCACTTCCTCCCTAGCTGTGGGCAGTACTGTGATCAAAAATCACAATTATTTCTTGACAGGAAATAATGCGATTTAAGGCGGATCACAGCGCCATTTTTAAAAAGGCAAGAAAGCCCTTTGTTGCCATAACAACGGGGCGGAACCTTCCTCTGGTCGCCGCCCGTAATGGCAACTTTAGAAACAAAACGGCGCTACGGCCAAAGGTGAATCGTACAAGCGCAGGACGAGAGGTACATGCTGGTTACCCAGCATGCACCTCTCCCACACTTATCCAGGAAGAGTTAGCGATTGGGCTTTACATGCCCACAATCATGATGGCAAAGGCCACAACAGGACGGAAAAACTTGTGAGTAGTAATTCAATATTTTAGCAACAACCTTTTTTTAAATTGTATAATTTTTTCTTTTTATTTAAAGAATGAATTATGCACGGATCATTAAAAAAATAAATAAATAAAAATGTGGCTGGAACTCCGCTTTAAGGCCACTTTCACACTGAGGCACTTTACAGGCGTTTCAGCGCTAAAAAGCCTGTAAAACGCCTGTCACTCCAGTGTGAAAGCCCGAGTGCTTTCACAATGGAGCGGTGCACTTGCGGGACGTTCAAAAAAAAAAAGTCCTGCAAGCAGCATTTTTGGGGCGGTTTAGGAGCAGTGCATACACCAGGCAGCTCTGCCGAAGCACCTGCAAAGTGCTTCGACAGCTGCACACTTAACAACTTCAGGGGCTTAAAAGAACACCGCTGGCAGCGGCAAAGCGCTGCTTAAGCGGCGTTAAAGCGCCGCTAAAACTAGCGGCGCTTTACTGCTACCGCCCCCACCGCCTCAGTGTAAAAGTGCCCTAAGATAACAATAGCAGTAAAATAAACTCACGGGTCCAGCGCACTTTCATTAAAATATTGGATTTCCTATTAATTTCTGTTCCAGTAACAATTGTTATCAGGACAAACAGCGTAAATCAAAACAGTGGAGCCGCGGGCAGCAATATATACCCATCAGGGGTCCTAAACTTTACTCAATCTATCTAAAACTAAAAGTTTGATTTGCTACAGGTTTTTTTTTTTTTTTTTAAATATCCATCAAAGCTTCCCAAAGTTAAAATGTACACTCAGTCGTAGACTCCCTCCCCTCCTCCCAAAACATTCATAACATCACTGGAGTGTTAATACGATAGTAAAATGGATGCCTATTAAAACGTAATAGCTGCACAACTTGGTAAAAACATGGACACCAACATGTAAATGAACACATCAACAAGTACCTAATGTAGTGTCATGGTACATGGACTGAAACACAATGGACACACCAGTCACTCAATACAGACTCACTGCAGTTAATCAGTCTTTTGAGAAGTGCCTTTTTTAGGATCAGAGGTCACGCTCTCTGTTGGCTCTTCATTTGTCCTACATTCATATCCCCTCCCCCAGACACCAAAACATAATTTACTGACATCTTTATGTCTTTATCACAAAGTCAAAGGATAAAATGCTCTTAACAAGGTGCCACTATTTCATGATGAAAAAAATAAAAAAAAAAATTGTTAGAATGCTTTGCTAACAAATTATAAAATGAAGAACTGCTCACTCAAAAATGATAAACCAATACGGTAGTAAAAACAGGAACCTATATAATTCCCACTTTGAATATTCCAGAGCTGACACCGATTCTAAATACAAATAGCCCTGGGAAAAAAAGAAAAAAGGGCGGCTGTTTAACCACTTTTCACCAAAAGGTATTTTTCTCTCTTTTTTTTTGCACACGTTAAAAACCTGTATTTTTTTTTTTTTTTGCTAGAGAAATACTTTGAAACCTCAAATATATACTTTTTGAAAGCAGAGGCCCTTTACAAAAATATGGAGCAGCTGAACTTTTTTTATATACACAGTGCCCTGCAAAAGTATATATATATATATTATCACTAAAATGCATTTTTGTGCAAGCACCAGCTAAATTTTTGATAAAGGATGGGGTTGCATCACTAAGTAGATAGCAAACTGTCAAGCCTTTAAATTGCACATACAATTGCATAAAACGATGGTACCTAAAATTGTCCATAGGCGAAACTTTAAAGTGGGCCTAAACTGCCGTGCATGATTTTTACTTATAGGTAAGCCTACAATAAGGCTTACCTATAGGTACTGTAAATATCTCCTAAATGTGCATTGTTTAGGAGATATTTACTTTAGATGCAGCCAGTGACGTCGCCAGCACATGCGCTCTGAAGGAATAGCATAGCCGTGCCGTAAACAGCGACTTCCGTGTGCATGCACGGGAGTGACATCAGCGCCAACCAGATAGCCGAAGCCCACAAACCCGGAAAGAAGACCATGTGAAGATGGAAGCGCCTTCAGCGGCGACAGCGCTGTGCTAGTATGCGACCGAGCCCCCCCCCACCCCTTTTTTTTTTAGATGCTGTTTACTACAGCTTTAAAAGCCTTTATAGGTTATCAGTTTGGAGTTAACCAGGCCTTAGAATTATTGCCCTGACTCAACATGATATTTCACATGTATGGTGCAATTTGGAAAGAAAAGGACTTTAGAGTGGGCACAAAAATTCTGTTTTAAGCACCAATACCGTAACCAGGCAAATGCAAATTGCGTATAAATAAAATGATTCAGTATGCCTCACTGAAATTGATTTTCTACTCGGCCTAACGTCTTAAAGCAACCTGAACACAGCAGTAGGGGAGCATGTGTTGCTGAAGAGTGGGTCTGTTACTTTGCCCTGTATGGCTAATGCACAGTTTTTGACATTGTGCCCCATAGGGATTAGACCCCTTTCACACTGGGGTGGTGCAGGCGTTACCGGTAATGCGCCGCTAAATTTAGTGGCGCTTTTCAGGTGCTAGCAGGGCGCTTTTAACTCCCGCTAGCAGCCAAAGAAAGGGTTAATAAGCGCCCGTGTTGCATTCACTTCAATGGGTATACGCCCAGTGGTATACACCACTCCCGCACCGCCCCAAAGATGCTGCTTGCAGGACTTTTTTTTCCCATCCTGCAAGCGCACTGCCCCAGTGTGAAAGCACTTGGGCTTTCACACTGGGGAGTATTGAGGCGTTTTTCAGGTGCTATTTTTAGCTCTAAAACACCTGAAAAGCGCCCCAGTGTGAAATGGGTTTTATAATTGCAGAAACCATACATCAAGATGTACTGTGTTCTTTAGAGACATGTAAATGTGACTGAAGTAAAAAACGTGAGAGGTTCGATCTTCACTACTTTCAAGCACACACAAGCTCCTCTCAGAATAGTACTAGCTGTGGACTCTACACACTGATCAACTTCATTATCTCAAACCGATGAAGGAATCTAATCAACAGTACAATACAAACCTAAACAAAAAAAACACACATACACACGTGTGTGTATATATATATATATATATATATATATATATATATATATATATATATAAAAAATATATCTATCTATAGAGAGAGAGAGATATCTATATATCTATATAGAATGAATATATATATATATATATATATATATATATATATATATATTTCTATAACCTTCAGCATGCAAGAAGGTCATCCGATTCATAAAGAAGTAAAACCAGATTCTATTAAAATATGAGGAACAGTATGTGCTTTGGTGGCCAGTTGGTCAGGCTAAACTGGTCTTGTGATCCATTTAATGAGTCTGGGGGTTGCATACACAACATGTGGTAGCATGTAAAATGAGGAGGAGCAAATACTTAAGTGCAAGATTTAACTCTTCAGACTACACCTTATCAAAACAAAGGAACCAATGATTCACATTCTAAGAGATAGCATAATATCCTTATCTTTAAATGAGAATAATTACAGAAAAATTCATTAATGTACGACAAACAAAAGTTTTTAGGAGTAACTCCACATGACTAATATGACCAAGGCACGCAAGAATGAAAAGATTAAAACCTGGTAGCTTATTTACAATGCTAAAAACTTTAAGGGCACATGTCGACACATTGGTTTCCCGTGCTTAAATGATAAGGCACTTTAAAAAGTAAATAAAATGTACATTTTTATGGCCAGTAAAAAAAAATACATACTTTTTTCCTTAGAACCCTGCAGAGCATTGCACCCGCAATAAGCAGATTGTGGGTGCAATGTCAGGATACTGCAGACACTTAGTACTACTGCCTGTACCCCCCCTCCCCGTATGGGCAGACAGACAATGAAGTGCAGGTTAAGTAATGAACTACGAGGACGCACACCAGTCCTCACAGTTCATTGAAAACGACAAGCTGTCTGCCAGGGTGGGACAGTGTAGTTCATTCATTCACAGATCTGTGTGAATGAATGACCTGGCTATGGGGGCAGGAGAAGATCTCCCACCCGCTGTCACAAAGAGAGATGGGGGAGTGCAGCCTTTAAAACACAGGTCAGCAAGTCCCACTGACATTACTCCAGTAGCACACATGACAGTCCAGAGGCTGAATTTGACCTGCTCTGCCATGTGCTGTGTTTCTTTGGAGCAACATCACCTATTAAAGAAGAACTGCAGTCTGCTCACATAATTTGTAATAAAAACATCTTTGGCATTCTGAAGCTTCCCTCCAACCACTTTGCATACTATTTTATATATACTGTGATTCTGTACTTGCCAAATATGCTGCAGAAATCTCCCCCACTGAGTCTGGCTGCATCCATTTTAACTGTGGGCAGCTGAAGCTGCTGTTCCTGGATTTACTTCCTGGATGCACTTCCTGGATTTACGCAGACACACAGAAGCACACCTCCAGCTCTGCAGCTTTCATTGTCCCACTTATGACTCATCCTTCCTCCCTTCCTGGCAAACCCTCATGAGAGTGAGAGAGAGAGCTGTGCATGATGTCATAAACTTAGGCTAATGACCAGACAAGAACCAGGAAGTGGGCTGTATAAGGTATTTGCTGGCAAAATGTTTTACTATCCAAAGTTAAAAGGAGGGCAGAGGATTTAATAGATGGAAAGTTGAAAAAAAAAAATGACTGAAGGTCCGCTTTAAGGGGTGTTTGAACTGCAGGCAAATTAAAACTATAGGCAAAACTCCCCCCCCCCCCCCCTTCCCATTTTGGATAGAGCAAGGGAGAGTTATAACCCGTCAGATTTTTCTTTTTTTTTTTCGACGCAAAGGAAATCGCCCATATTCAGGATGTATTGTTACAGTGGGATCCCCGCACCCGCTGTCACAATTCAAAAACTGCGCAGCTCCGCCCACAATAGCCTCATTCATTTAGAGTTCTGTGAATGAATGAACTACCAGTATCGTCTTGCACTGCGGCAACAGCTTGTAGTTCTCAACGAACAGGGAGGACACTGGTGCGCACTCTCGTAGTTTATTGATCTTCTTGGACCCTAGTAAATGTCTGCCCATATGGGAGATACGGGCAAACAGCTGTACTGACAGCCTACAGGAGCCTGACATTGCACCCGCGATCTCCTGATCACAGGTACAATGCTTTACAGGCTCCTAAATTTTTTTGTTTTAAAAATGCATTTTTTTTACCTGCAAGTCTGTTATTTTTCAACAGAACAAGCTGTCCTGCAGATGTAGCAGTTACGGGTAAGAGAAACCATTAACCACTTCAATACCAGGCACTTAGACACCTTCCCGCCCAGCCCAATTTTCACCTTTCAGCGCTGTTGCAATTTGAATGACAATTGCGCGGTCATGCTACACTGTACCCAAACAATTTTTTTATCATTTTGTTCCCACAAATAGAGCTTTCTTTTGGTGGTATTTGATCACCTCTGCGGTTTTTATTTTTTGCGCAACAAATAAAAAAAGACCGAAAATTTCGAAAAAAAACAAGTTTTTCTTTGTTTCTGTAAAATTTTTTTGTAAATAAGTACGCTTTCTCCTTCAATAATGGGCACTGATATAGCTGCACTGATGGGCACTGATACGGCGGCACTGATGGGCACCGATGAGGTGGCACCAATGAGGTGGCACTGATGAGGTGGCACTAACGGGCACTGATGATGGGCACTGATGGGCGGCACTGATGGGCACTGATAGGTGGCACTGATGGGCACTGATAGGTGGCACTGGTATGCGGCACTGATGGGCACTCATAGGTGGCACCGATGGGCACACATAGGCGGCACTGATGGGCACTCGTAGGTGGCATTGATTGGCATATATGGGTGGCACTGATGGGTACTTATGTGTGGCACTGATGGGCACTGATAGGTGGGCACTGATGGGCACAGATGGGCACTGACAGGTGGCACTGATGGGCAATGACTGGTGGCAAAGATGGGCAATGACAGGTGGCACTGATATAGCATTGCTGGGCACTGATATAGCATTGCTGGGGATTGCTATGGAAATCCTGGGCATATCATTGGCATAATAGTGCCAATCAGTGCCCATTTGTGGGCACTGATTGGCACAGATTGGGCACATGTGGATGGCCATGGGGTACATACCTGGCCATCCACGTTGCCCCTTCCCTGGTGGTCCTAGTGGCATCCCTGGTAGTCCAGTGGGGTGATCTGCGGGGGGGCTGCGCTGATAAACAGTCAGCGCAGACCCCCCCTGCCAGGAGAGCCGCCGATCGGCTCTCCTCTACTTGCGTCTGTCAGACGCGAGTGAGGAAGAGCCGATCAACGGCTCTTCCTGTTGACAGCGTGATCAGCCGTGATTGGACACGGCTGATCACGTGGTAAAGAGCCTCCGCCGGAGGCTTTTTACCAAGATCAGTGTAGCGGTGTGTCAGACTGACACACCGCTCCACCGATCGCCGCGATGCGCGCCCCCGGGGGCGCGCTGCGGCATGTTATCCTGCTGGACGTCATATGACGCCCAGTCAGGATAACACAACCACTTCCCGGACGTCAATCCGCTATAGGGCGGGCGGGAAGTGGTTAAAGTGGTTCTAAAGGCAAGACATTTTTACCTTAATGCATTCCCTGCAATTAAATGTAAAAAATGTCCCCGCATTCGTATATACTTACCAGGGGTCTTATCTTCATCCAGCACCAAGCCAATTCTCAGCAGCGTTGGTCTCTGTTCTTCTCCTCAAAGGACACAGAGGCAGCAGTGTGAGCACTGAAATATGTGAGGTGTGTTACTGGCCAGATCACAAGGTAAAAAACATGAAGGGAAAGAAAACCTAAAAACCTATTAAACCAAATGCAACCACCACATTAAGGATTGGTAAGGCTGCAGTGTATTACATATTTGGTTTTTGGGTTTCATACCACTTTAGGTTTGCTCAAATTATGTATTTCTGAATAGCGCAGTAAAAAGGAACCAGTCTGGTAAAGTTACTATAATCCAATAGGCTGTTGGAAAGCAAAGTAAAGTGATTGCAAACAATCACCCTGCAAAAACTCCCAATCAGTTAAAAATCGAATTAAAAAAAAGGCAAAATATTTAATGATATAATTAAAAAAAATAAAATAAATAAATTAATTTCAAAAATGTATAATTTTTATAATGGGTTGTCAATGTACCACAACCGTGCCAACAATTGGACATACACCATTTTTGCCAATGCAAAGCACTGCAATGTAGGCGTGTTGCCTTAGCGCATGGGTGTCCAAACTTTTGACCTTCCTGGGCCACACAAAATATACACCAACAATAAGGAAAGCTGGTTAGCAAAAAAAATTGGGCAGATCACAAGTAAACGATCACGGATCTAGATAATGTACCTGAGTAATAAAATTTAATTTTTTTTGTAATATTTTTTATTATAAAAGTAAAAGAGCAACATAGATTTAGTGTGATATTTGTCACGGTTTTTGACAAACTAACCCGTTAATATCTGGTTGGATGGATGTAGTAACAATTCTCAATGAATTCTCAAGGTACACATCAGATATTTTGGTTCTAATTTTGACTTTTGTGTGCTTCATCCTTAAAAATAGTTGCTCACAAATACAGGCGATGACATGAATAGGGTGTGATTGTGAAGAGTGGGATATTTTTCTTTGGAAAAAAAAAACCTTATACAAATCCAGTAAAGAGAGACTGTCAAATTTTCGTTGGCCGCATGTGTTCTCTAAGTATAAACACATTTTTTGGGAAAAAATAAATATAAATAAACCACACATGTTTAAAGCAGAGCTCCACCCAAAAGGGGAAGCTTTGCTTGTTTGCCTCCTCCCCCTCTCCACTGCCACATTTGTCACCTTTCTGGGGGGGAGTGGGTACCTACTTTTGACAGTACCCGAGATCCCACTTCCAGCTGATCTCGCCACAGCAAAGATAGCAGGAAGTTCGGCCGCCCCTTCTTCCCCCACCGCACCATTCACAAAGCACAATGCACTTCGTGCATGCGCAGTAGGGAACCAGCTGTGAAGCCACAAGGCCTGCTGGTTTCCCTTAGTGGAGATGGCGGTGGCCAGCACCCGACTGAAAAATCAGCTGGGAGTGTACGTGGACAGGTAAGTGTCCTAACATTAAAAGTCAGCAGCCTAGAGCTCTGCTTTAAGTGAGTTTTTCATTTTGTGTTGGGCTGCATTCATAGACATCCCTAAAGAAATTTCAGCACATCTAAAAAGGCTGTGAAATAGAAGTTCACAAAAGAGCCACTAGCTTGCATCAGTAAAGAATTTAGAGACCTGTATGTCGCTAACAGACAAACCCACAACTACTGCCTACCTGCTATGAAAGTGTACCAGTGAGACCTCTTAAAATATTCACCGATTCCATAATACAGGTCCACATTAAAGTACCGCCCAAACACTGTATGTATCAGGCTGCACTAAAACACAGCTGAAGAAAACTGCCACCTGGGGCTTACAGGGTTCATATATCCCTATCCAATTACCCTCAGAGAGCAGGTGCACACCTTTTGCAAGAATCATCTCCCCCCCCCCCCCCCAGGACTGCTGGTATCAACTGTACAAAATGATCAAAACTTTCATAACCTGGGGAAGAGAATTCCACCCAGAAAGAAGTAGGCCTATGTGCGTGCACAGGATTGTAGATGTAAGCAATAGTGCAGTCAAGATGGCGAATTTAGGGCAACTGCCACATAAGTAGAAAGACCAGGAGTAAGGAAATGAGTGCCCAAAAAGCATCTGAAAGGCTCCCTAGGTTTACTTTCACTTAATTTAAGACCTTCTTGTCTCACACCAGGAACAAAATAGCATTGAGCCGAGTGGTGCTCAGCCACTCTTAGGCAGCTTTGTATTCTATCAATGAATACAAAGCTTCATTTGAGATTGTGACATCAGCCTGCCTCTCGGACTCAACCAATTGGAGGAAGCTTTGTATTCATTGATAGAAAACAAAGCTGCCTATAAATGGCTAAGCACCACACAGCCCAACATTTCTAACTATGACATCTCCAGTTTCCAACTGCTGGATTGTCAGGACCACAGAATAAGAATTCTCAGGCCATTGGAGTTTTAAAGCAAATGTAAAGCCAAATTCACGTGGTGTTGTATTGACGGTACTTCCCATATGTGATATATGTAGGCCCTACTTCATTTCATTCATGGCAGTTGAACAACCGATCACTCCGCTTTGTGGCGGAAGAACAGAGGATAATGGCCTTTGTGACATCACAACCCGGAAAATCGAGGAAAAACCTTCTAACTCAAACTGCCTGAGCTGCAAGTATCACTTGTGAGGCTATTCGTGTAAAAAAATTACAGTCAGGACCTTGTATTTCCCATGTTTCCAACAAAACACAAAGGCAGCAAGTCCCAAGCATAAACATTAAACACTTCAAAGCTAAAAGTTTATTTTGCTTTTATTTTGCACCTCGTTTCTTCCTCTCACCTCAAACATGGTAATGACATTTTTAAATAAAACCTTTCTTTTTTCACTACAAAGCCTATTTTTAACCCAGTGATGTCATTTTTCTGTAAACATCACAGCACCAGTACTCTATGATCCGTCGGCACAGTGGGCCGTGATGGGTGGGTAGGAGTCTGGAGAAGTGGGCATTTATAGGCAGACTGTACTTGCATGCATATCTGAACAAATGAAAAAGGGTGAGTCAAGGACAAAAAAGGCTGGGGAGGAAAAAACTAAAAAAATGCCAGGCATCCTCTGGCCAGGAAATGAGGTGAACCGACTTGCTGCAGTTTCTGATGCACAAAGTGTGCAGTGAAATTAGAGTAAGCAGTTTCAGTACAGGAGAAAATCCTGTAAAATTGTGCAAGACTGAAAGTAAGGCTGAAGATCAGCTTTAGGATAGCTGAAATCTAAGTTCAAAAAAGGTTTGAAAAAATACACATCTCGGGGGCCTTTGGGTATTTTAAAGCCTCAGCAAAAGGGACGCTCCTTACAATCAGTTTGCAGTGTCCCTTGTGCTTACAGCCATGGATTTCGTTCAAATCTTCCGCCCTCTGAAAGACAGAATGAAAAATGATCTATAAATGGAGGATGGGAGGTCCACCTCCTCTATTCACAGATAATTTTTCATTCATGAAAGCTATAGTACAGGAGAAGGGCAGACATAGTCAACAATACTGATGAGTACCTGTGACAGGTCCTTGGCTATATTAACGTAAATGTGAACCTTGCTAATATTAAAATAATTTTTCAATAGGTAACATTAAGCCTATATTGATTATGTGCTTTTTTTTTTCCCCCTAAACTTGCCTTTACAGTTTGTCCAGCTTCACAACTGCAGGCCACATGATCAATATTGCTTTCACAGCAATGCATGGACCTGCTGGTGGGAGTGTCCAGTTTTGGGGCATGTACGTCATAGGAAATAAAGTTGCCACAGAGCTTCTGCATTTTCATGGCAATGGAACGCAATCAGTTCTGGTGGGAAAATGTCACTTCCCCCGAAGGGAAATGCGCCATCAGTCAAGGCAGGAGGGGGCATGACTGTGTACGGACCATGGTAGATACAATCGTGCTGTGCTCTTGCACAGCGTGCCTGTGTCTTTAGTGGGACGACAGCAAAACAAACTGACTACGCTAGCATGGAGGGGCTGCCATGCTAATGTGGTCAGTTTACTTGTAGGAGCAGCAGCACAGGCTGGATCACCTAGGTAAATGGGTACATTGGCAGGCAGAAATATATTACTGACATGACAGATCACATTTAGAGCCAGTGCAATTTTTTTTTTTTTTTTTTTTAGGTTTACAAAACATTTTTACCCCTGCAAGCACAGGAAGATTACCGCTCCAGGGGGAGGGGAGGATTAGAGGAAGAAAACTGAACCTGCAGCGATCAGCTGCAAGGAACAATTTGCATTAATTGTACATAAAGTACCTGTGCACGATTTTTTAAAAGAAGGTTTTGATTCAACTTAGGCTTTAAACTATTAATTCAAAGCTGCAGTTCCTCTTACCGGCTTAACATGGTCTTCCAAACTTTGCTTGGGGTGATTAGATGTAGAAGGGTTCAAATTTTCTTCCTTTGGCTCCTCTTTCACAGTCGGGTGTCTCTGACTGGTGTTCCCTTGTGGATTGGGAACAACTATTCCCTGTTGCTCTCGCTGAAGCTGAAGGTACTTCTGTGCAAGCGTGGATGGCTGCCCTGCTCTGACATCATCTTCTACACTAAACGAATCTCCATCACTGTCTTCATCCTCCATCTCTTCATCTTCATCGGGTTCACTGGCACTCTGTGGAGAGGCCATGGGCGGGCGGGCTTTCACAGATGACACTGTGGCAGAGCCTGCCATGGATTTCATGAAATGTTGTGAAGCCATCTGTTGGGCATACAGTCTTTGAGTTTCTCTAATCTGTCTCTCCCGCTCTTCCATGCTTCGAGCAGCTTGTTGCTGCTGCTTTTGTAGTTGTTCCATCACAGCTTCCAATTTCATACCCTGCTTGTGCATTTGGGCACTGCCCGAAAGAGCTGCGTTTAATCCACTAGGGATAAGAGAGGGCTAAAAGTAAATAAAAAAATTATGAATTAAAAATTTAATAAAATGAACTAAAAAAAATTTGCATAAAAAGAAACACTGAAAAAGTTTCAAAAAGATGAGCAGATAAAAAGTTCACCATTGCCATTTTCAGTAGTTCGTGTTTGAGATACTGAAAAGCAATGTATTGTTTTACATCATACCTGTGTGTTTACAACTGCTTTCTAATGGTGACCACTACATAAAATCACACCGCTTTCTAATGGTGACCATACACTTATCGATCCATTATTCAATTAATATGATCGAATCTAGATCAAGTTATTTAAAAAAAAAAACATTCCATACCATCAATTGGCTGGGCAGAACCGATCAATTTCATTAAAATTATTCAGATTGGTCTGGATGGAAAATCCAAATTGTAGGAAAGTAGATAGAACAATATGACCGTTAAGGGTTAGTTCACCTAATTCTACATGCATGACAGATTTGATTGTACATTAAAATGCTATCCTATTTTTAACAATGATCCTCACTTTTGAAGCTGCTGCTTTAAAGCAATCAAAGCCGATATTGCTTATACTTTTTTTTATTTTTTCCCAAGCCATTAAAACAGGGATCTTCAAACTACGGCCCTCCAGCTGTTGCAGAATTACACATCCCATGAGGCATTGTAAAACTCTGACATTCACAGACATGACTAGGCATCATGGGAATTGTAGTTCTTGAACAACTGGAGGGCCATAGTTTGAAGACCCCTGCATTAAAAGATGAACTAACCCTTTAGGTGTATGTTCATAGAATGATCTTGTTGATCATATTTATGTTCCTGGACAGAAAATTAATGGCTACTATCGCATATTAAATCGCTCTGTGTGTGGTCACCATTAGATTAGTAGTAGACTGACCACAATAACAAATGTAAATGAAAGGTACAAACAGATGGCAATACTCTAGTATGGAAACACCGCCCCCGTACAGCATTATTATGCATCCTTTATTAAGTGGTATATGGGGAGGGTGTGTGTGTGTATGGATGGATGTGTCATACAGACAGATGGGAAGCTATGATGGACACACAGACACATATACACTGAAAAGCAAATCACGTCATGTATATATACCAGAAATCAGATTCGGACTATATTAGACACAGAAGAAACATTTTTTACTACAAAATTTATAAAACAAAGCTACTATGTTACAAAACAAACACGTGTAAAGTGTATACATCGATCAGTATTAAAAAATTGTTAAACCCTGGGCCGCATACTCTGGTTAAAAAAATACCAAATTAATAAATTAAATAATAATGAAAGACAGAGAGATTATATTATTATGTATACCTACATACAAACAGTATCTCACAAAAGTGAGTACACCCCTTACATTTTTGTAATTATTTTATTATACCTTTTCATGTGACAACACTGAAGAAATGACACTTTTCTACAATGTAAAGTAGTGAGTGTACAGCTTGTATAACCACTTGCTTACTGGGCACTTAAACCCCCCTCCTGTCCAGACCAATTTTCAGCTTTCAGTGCTGATGCACTTTGAATGATAATTGCACGGTCATGCTACACTGTACCCAAATTAAAATTATCATTTTATTTCCCACAAATAGAGCTTTCTTTCCGTGGTATTTGATCACCTCTGCGGTTTTTATTTTTTGTTTAAAAAAAAAAAAAAACTAAAAAAGTCCTCATTTTTAATTTTTTTTTTTTTATATTTTGTTATAAAATTTTGCGTAATTTTTCTCCATTGATGTACACTGATGAAGCGGCAGTGATGGGCGGCAATAATGGGCACTGATGGGTTACACTGATAGGCAGCACTGATTGGCACCACTGGTGGGCATTGAGAGGTGGCACTTGTGGGCATTGGCAATGGCAGATGGCACTGGCAGGGGGTACTAGTGAGCACAGATGAGGCATAATTGCCTCTTCCTCTTCGGGGCTGATGTCACTTGCAGATAAGCCGGTCACCGGCTTTTTTTTCTCCTCACGCTGTCAGGAGAAAAAAAAAAAAAAAAAGATTACTGAGCTTTTGTTTACATCATGTGAACAGCTGATCACGTGGTAAGGGGCCAGGACCGGCAGGGGGCGCGTGCAAAGGGGAGGTCGTCATATGACGGCCTCCCAGAAATTCAGATCCGCGCTGTGGCCGTCATTCGGCTATAGCATGGATGGCAAGTGGATAACAGTGTAAATTTGATGTCCCCTCAAAATAACTCAACACACAGCCATTAATGTCTAAACCGCTGGCACCAAAAGTGTGTACACCCCTAAGTCCCTAAGTGAAAATGTCCAAATTGGGCGCAATTAGCCATTTTCCCTCTCTGGTGTCATGTGACTCGTTACTGTTACAAGGTCTTAGGGCTGGGCAATTTAATAGAAAAAAAAAAAAATCTGCGATTTTGTTGAAAAAAAAATTGATTCACGATTCAAATCATTTTTTTTTTTTTGGACACCATGCCGGTCCCGAGGAGCTGCGGGCAGGACTTTTTAGGCGAGGCCGCAGCTTCAGCCTAGTTCGCAGCGTCTAGCTTCACAGACTAGGACGAAGCCGCGGCCTCACCTAAAAACTCCTGCCCGCAGCTCCTCAGGACCGGCGCGGAGGAAAAAAAAAAAAAAAATCTAAAAAAAAAATCGATTTGCTTAAATTTTGAATCGATTTGACCTCTCAACTTGATTCCAGATTAAAATCGATTTTTTCCCCAGCCCTAGGTCTCAGGTGTGAATGGGGAGCAGGTGTGTTAAATTTGGTATGATCGCTCTCATTCTCATATACTGGTCACTGGAATTTCAACATGGCACCTCATGGCAAAGAACTCTGAGGATCTGAAAAAAAAGAATTGGTCTACATAAAGATGGCATAGGCTATAAGAAGATTGCCAAAACTCAGAAACTGAGCTGTAGTACAGTGGCCAAGACCATACAGAGGTTTAACAGGACAGGTTCCACTCAGAACAGGCCTCTCCATGGTCGACCAAAGAAGTTGAGTGCACGTGCTCAGCGTCATATACAGAGGTTGTCTGTGGGAAATAGACGTATGAGTGCTGCCAGCATTGCTGCAGAGGTTGAAAGGGGGGGTCAGCCTGTCAGCGACCAGACCGTACGCTGCACACTGCATCAAATTGGTCTGCATGGCTGTCGTCCCAGAAGGAAGCCTCTTCTAAAGATGATGCACAAAAAAACCCGCAAACAGTTTGTTGAAGACAAGCCAGCTAAGGACATGGATTACTGGAACCATGTCCTGTGGTCTGATTATTATACAGGATTTATATAGCGCCAACAGTTTGCGCAGCGCTTTACAACATGAGGGCAGACAGTACACTTACAATACAAATCAATACAGGAGGGATCAGAGAGCCCTGCTCGTTAGAGCTTACAATCTAGAAGGGAGGGTCAAGTAGAAACAAAGGGTAATAACTGTGGGGGATGAGCTGATTGAAAAAAATGAAAATAGTTAGGTGTGGGTAGGCTAGGCTTCTCTGAAGAGAAAAAAGTTTTCAGGGATCATCTGATGAGACCAAGATAAACTTATTTGGTTCAGATGGTGTCAACCGTGTGTGGCGGCAACCAGGTGATAAGTACAAAGACAAGTGTGTCTTGCCTACAGTCAAGCATGGTGGTGGGAGTGTCATGGTCTGGGGCTGCATGAGTGCTGCCGGCACTGGGGAGCTACAGTTCATTGAGGGATCCATGAATGCCAACATGTACTGTGACATACTGAAGCAGGGCTTTAACCCCCCCCCATTCGGAGACAGGGCCACATTCCAACATGATAACCCCAAACACACCTCCAAGACGACCACTGCCTTGCTAAAGAAGCTGAGGGTAAAGGTGATGGACTGGCCAAGCATGTCTCCAGACCTAAACCCTATTGAGCATCTGTGGGGCATCCTCAAATGGAAGGTGGAGAAGCACAAGGTCTCTAACATCCACCAGCTCTGTGATGTTGTCATGGAGGAGTGGAAGAGGACTCCAGTGGCAACCTGTGAAGCTCTGGTGAACTCCATGCCCAAGAGGGTTAAGACAGTGCTGGAAAATAATGGTGGCCACACAAAATATTGACACTTTGGGCCCAATTTGGACATTTTCACTTAGGGGTGTACCCATTTTTGTTGCCAGTGGTTTAGACATTAATGGCTGTGTGTTGAGTTATTTTGAGGGGACAGCAAATTTACACTGTTATACAAGCTGTACACTCGCTACTTTACATTGTAGCAAAGTGTACATTTCTTCAGTATTGTCACATGAAAAGATATAATAAAATATTTAGAAAAATGAGGTGTACTCACTTTTGTGAGATACTGTATATAGCAGCCCGTAGTGAGACCAAAAGTCTAGTAATGAAACAAGAAACTAATATATAAATTTCATACCATGCTGATGAATCACAACTATGTGTATCAAATGATAATAATAAAGTCCATAAAACCACCATCAAATTCTTCAATCCAAGTAGGGCTGCAACTAACGATTATTTTCATAACTGATTAGTTGGCCGATTAGTGTTTTTCGATTAATTGGTCAATAACCTTCAAAAAAGTGTGGTGTATAATTTAATATGTAAGGTTAAAAAAAAAAAAAGGCAATTTATTCTTACATATCAATAACCAACTATATTGTTAGGGAGCAAAAGACAGACAGAAGAGATATACTGTATATACTATTAGAGGAGATATATACTGCATATACTATTAGAGGAGATATACTGTATATACTATTAGAGACTCAGAGATCAAATTTTTTTATTCAAAAAAAAAAGTTGAAGACCGTTTTGCAGATTTTCAAACAGAACTGAAATCTATTATATGCTGGCCATACAAAAACAATGTCTTCCTTAACAAAAAAAAAAAAAAAAGAAAATTTTCTAATCTTTAGTGGGGGTCAAATTGACGTTTGTTTTCAACCACAGTGATGGGAAAAGTTAGAAAATAATAGAAAACTTCTTGGTCAAAGGAATTTTTAGACAGTGTATTTGGTTTTCGTTCAGAAATTACATTGGTTTTAAAAACAGAATGTTAAAAGCAAGTGAAAATTTTCAAACATTCTTTCATTCAGTGAATCTACAAAGATTTTTCGTCTGAAAATTGATCCATGTGGCCAGGCCCATCATAAGGCTTGGTGCACACCAATGCAGTTTGCTTTTGACCTGTTTCAGCAGTGCTTTTTGCTGTGAGTTTTGATTTCTGCAAACGTGATTTTGCTGCGATTTGCGTTTTTGCATTTTTTTATGCTTTTTTTTTTTTTGGCCAATTTGTTGTTGGGCAGATGAAAAAAAAAAAAAAAAAAACACAAATTGCTGCAAAAACACACTACATGCTTTTCTGCAGCTTCTCCATTAAAGTATATTAAACCAAAAAAGCACCGTTTTGCGTTGAAAAAAGTCCCATTCGCTATACTATGTAACTGTAATGGTGTGAATCCTGTTATACCTTTCTTAATGTCTTTGTTATTTTATGTTCTGATAACTGAATAAAAAAGTCCCTGACCCTTTCCAAATATGCAGCAGCTGGAAAAAAAAAGCCATAGATGTGAACGTGTCCCATAGGAAACCATGTGGAAACTGTAGTGTGTTTCTGCAAAAAGCACCAAAAAACACATAGATGTGAACCAGGCCTAAGACGTTTAGTAAAGTAATGGTAATTAACCCTATATAGTACAAAAAGAGCAAATTGCTACTGTATGGGGTTCATTTTTTTTTTCACTGTCGAACAGTGAAAGTGATATTTACAGTAGCGATTATTTGCTCTTTTTGTACTATAAAGGGCTCATTTTAGTCTTTTTAACCCCATTATGTTACCGGCCGATTAATCGATTATGAAAATAAATTAATCGATTAGTTGTTTCGGCCCTGGATCCAAGTGAAAGTGGAATATTCTTAATTGCTGTGAGGAAGAAGTGCCATCTTCCACCAGTAATTTAGGCAAACATCCTACTCACCAGACCACCATTAAAGGTAGTCAAATGAGCATGGGTAAATGTGAAGATGTGTCCTCCAGGACACGTCATTAGGGGTAACCGATCACATGACCCCTGATGACAGACGTTACTGACGAAACGCGTCGAATCCCTTAGTGTGTGACACATCACTTCCGCCATCTGGAGCACAGGTGGAACTTAATCAGCGTGCCTGCTTGTTTTCATGGGCTGATCTGAGTTTAATGAACTAAGTGCTACATGTTTTTATGGAATAAATTTGTTACATATTACACCATGAGGAGTCTTCTCTTCTCCTTTTGATTTATGTTAACACCATCGTTGGTGGACTTACCATTTGTGGACCGTATTATACTGGAGGACACTTCTTCCCATTTACCCATACTCATTTGACTACCTGTAATGGGTGACACGGTGGTCTGGTGAGTAGGATGTTTGCCTAAATTACCAGTGGAAGATGGCTCCTATTCCTCACAGCAATTAAGAATATTCCACTTTCACTTGGATTGAAGAATTTGGTGGTAGTTTTATGGACTTTATTATTTGATACACAAAGTTGTGATTCATGAGCACGGTATGGAATTTATATATTAGATTCTTCTTGATATATTGATCAGCCATAACATTATGACCATTAACAGGTAAACTGAATAACATTGATTATCTCATTACAACGGCATATGAAAGTGGGTGGGATATATTAGGCAGCAAGTGAACATGTTATCCCTGAAGTTAATGTGTTGAAAAGCAAAATAAATGGGCAAACATAAACATATGAGCAACTTTGACAAGGGGCAAATTGTAATTACTGGGTCAGAGCAACTCCAAAATTGCAGCTCTTGTGGGATGTTCGCGGTCTGTAGTAGTCAGGACCTACCAAAAGTGGTCCAAGGAAGGAAAACCGGCAACAGGGTCATGAGCGGCCAAGGCTCATTGATGCACCTGGAAGCAGAGACTGGCCAATGTAGTACGATCGAATAAAAGAGCTACTGTAGGTCAAATTGCTGAAACAGTCAATGCTGGCTCTGATAAAAAGGTGTCAGAACACACAGAGCAGCGCAGTTTGCTGCATATGGGGTAGTGTAAAAGCAGACTGGTCAGGGTGGTAATGCTGCCTAAAGCACCTACAATAGGCACATGTGAGCAGCAGAACCGGACCCACAGAGCAACAGAAGGCGGCCTTGTCTCAAGAATTCAAGAATGGTTTTAGAAACACTAGGAGTTTGAGGTGTTGATTTGTACCCCAAATTCTCCAATTCTCAAAATAAGTCCAATCCATGGAGGCCCCACCTAGGACTGTGATGGGCGGCTAATCCAGAGCAGTCCCACCACAAGACAAGGCAAAATGCCTTCTCTCCTACCTGGCCGGTTTAAACCACCACAACGCAGCGGCATGCGTGGAAAAAAAAGAACAGCGTGCACTCTTTTTTTTCCAGCGCAGTGTGAGACAACCTGCCGCAGCCAATAGAACTTAAAATATTTGCGAAGTCGCCCCCCCCCCCTCTTTCCGCTGGCCGTATGCATATATGCGGCCTTATGTAAACACTGGAAATCTGATGCAAACGTGCGCTTGGGAGCTTTCTAGAAGCTAAAGTGATGTTATAATCTTGTTTTTTTTTTTTTGGTTGTTTAAAAATAACAAACATATCATACTTACCTGCTCTGTGTAGTGGTTTTGCACAGAGCAGCCCAGATCCTCTTCTCAGGTCCCTTGCGGGCGCTCCTAGTCCCTTCCTCCTGCAAGAAGCTTACTAAGGGGGCAGCCGAGCTGCTGCTGCTGCATTCAGATATGGAGTCGAGGCTCGACTTTGTCCCCTCTCCCAATTAGCTCATTGACATTGACAGCGGTGGGAGCCAATGGCGCCCGCTGCTGTCTCAGTGAATGAGGAAGGAGAGTTCTAGACAGCCGAGGCTCTTGTGCAACATCGCTGTATCGAGATGGGGCTGCTGCACAAAGATGGGTTTTTATCTTAATGCATAGAATGCATTAAGAGAAAAAACATACTGCCTTCAGAACCACTTTAAAGGGCCGGGAAGGGGTTAAATAAAGATGTCATACTTACCTGCTCTGTGTAATGGTTTTGCACAGAGCGACCCAGATCCTCCTCTTCTTGGGTCCCCCGCTGACAATCTTGTAGAGCTGGGCGACTTTCTCAAAAAAAGAAAATTGCGATTTTTTTTTAAAAAAACCTCGATTCACAATTCAATTTTTTTTTTTTGGACACCGCGCCGGTCCTGGGGAGCTGCGGGCAGGAGTTTTTAGGCGAGGCCACGGCTTCGGCCTAGTCCACGTCGTCCGGCCTTGCGGACTAAGCCGAAGCCTCACCTAAAAACTGCCCACAGCTCCAAAAAATCTAAAAAAAAAATCGATTTGCTGAAATTTTGAATTGATTTGACCTCTCAACTCGATTCAAATCGATTTTCTTCCCCAGCCCTACAATCTTGGTTGCTCCTCTTCTCCTTAGGCCAAAACAGAAAACTGCTTCCGGGGGGAATGTGCAGGCGTGCATCTATCGGCACCACTCAGAGGAATTGATTGACAGCGGCAAGAGCCAATGACTCCCAGAGAGAGCTGCTGCAGCAGACGGGCACTGTGCTGGATGGAGATGGGACTTAGGTAAGTATAAAGGGGGAGGGGGAGATATAAACACTGGGACATTTTTTACCTTAATGCATTCCGGAAAGAAAAAAAAAAAAAAAGTCCAGGCTTTAGAACCACTTTAATGAAATGTCTGCGATATTTCAATAAAGTTTGTCTTAAAAAAAAATAAAAAAGTGAACAGTGCAATGCGTCGCGCTCAGTGTTGCGGTCATCCCAGTACACAGCAGTTTTGTGAATGTCCCCTGTAAACAGAAGTCAGCATTGCTGGGAGAACAACGTAGGGAGCCCGTCCCAGCGTAGGGAGCCCCCCAATCCAAGGGGGAGCCCCCCATGTCCAAGCGCAGGGGGAGCCCTTCCTCCCAGCGGAGGCAGCCCCCGTCCCAGTGTAGGCGCTGGAGCCCCCCCATCTAAGCGTAGGGGGAGCCCCCCCATGTCCAAGGGTATGGGGGAGGCCGGCCATCCCAGTGCAGGCGCTGGAGCCCCCCCACGTCCAAGCGTAGGGGGAGCCCCCCCACGTCCAAGCGTAGGGGGAGCCCCCCCACGTCCAAGCGTAGGGGGAGCCCCCCCACGTCCAAGCGTAGGGGGAGCCCCCCCACGTCCAAGCGTAGGGGGAGCCCCCCCACGTCCAAGCGTAGGGGGAGCCCCCCCACGTCCAAGCGTAGGGGGAGCCCCCCCACGTCCAAGCGTAGGGGGAGCCCCCCCACGTCCAAGCGTAGGGGGAGCCCCCCCACGTCCAAGGGTAGGGGGAGCCCCCCCACGTCCAAGGGTATGGGGGAGGCCGGCCATCCCAGTGCAGGCGCTGGAGCCCCCCCACGTCCAAGCGTAGGGGGAGCCCCCCCACGTCCAAGCGTAGGGGGAGCCCCCCCACGTCCAAGCGTAGGGGGAGCCCCCCCACGTCCAAGCGTAGGGGGAGCCCCCCACGTCTAAGCGTAGGGGGAGCCCCCCATCTAAGCGTAGGGGGAGCCCCCCGTGTCCAAGCGCGAGCCCCCCGTCCCAGCGCAGGTAGCCGCCCCCCGTCCCAGCGTACAGTCACAGCCATAATGTTGGTAGTAAGAGGAGTTGGCTTGACTAATCAGGGTGCTGTACAGGACACAGTCCTCCTATGTAGTGATAGGGAAGGTCCCGGATCTGTATAGGGAAGGTCCTCATATACACGTATAATGTACCCAGAGAAGGGAGTGACTGATAGAGGATGCTCCGGGCCGGTCATAGCAGGCTCTCCCCGGGGTACAGAGCAGTGTGAGGGCCGTTTAGTCCGGCCAGCGGTCCGCAATGGACGGCAGACAGCCGGGTGCAGGTTGATAAAGGTGCGGTGTGTTTGTAGTCAGTGAGTGACCCCCCCTCCCCTCCTCCACACCGACCCTCGCCCTGTGCCACGAGACGCGTCTCTGTCCTCACCATGGACTCTCTCCCGAGGCCGGCCTTCTCCACCATTCCGTCTGCCTGCGGGCCGCTCTCTCCTGTAGCCACTCCGCCGCCCGCCCCAAACTCCCCCTCCGTTTCCGTCTCACTACAGCCTGGAGGCACGGCTAGGCCCCTCCCGATACAGTAAACGAAGCGATTCGCATGACGTCACGCCGCACGACCTTTCTCGCGGTATTACGTACTATGAAAAGCGTCACGCGTGCGGAGCCGGACGGCCATCTTGGTGCACCCAGAGTGTAGGCTGTGGTTTATGCGTGTGGTTTTTTTTTTGTTTTTTTTGTTTTTGCAAGTGATAAGAAAAGTACTCTGAAAGCGAGCGGAAAATGATAGAGTAGGCCCTGTAGACGTAACAGGATAGGAAACCAAATCTCTGCAAAGCGATGGAGGTGGTGTTACTATTTAATAGCATATTTCACTTTAAAAAAAATAAAAACACCCATACTGAGAAAATAAATGAGCAGTTGTCATTTTTTTATGCAGGGCAAGTTCACACCACATGCAGCCCGGTACATCTTTTTCTGCATCAAAAACGCATGGAAAGTAGATTTTATTGTTTCCAATTGAATAGTTCATACCAGTGCTTCCAGTTTCATAAAAAAGTACACTGAAAAACACCGGAATGCACCAAAAATGCACTGGAACACACATGTCTTATTTAAGGTTAAAGCAGAGTTCCGTTAAAAAAAAAAAATAAAAGTCAGCAGCTACAAATACTGAAGCTGCTGACTGTTAATAATCGGACAAGTCCCACTCGTCTCCCCCTCCTCTCTGTGGTGCCAGCATTGTAACCGGGGGTGCCCGGCTGTGGCTTAACGTGCGCCGTGACTGGCCGGGCAATCATTTGGGACCTATGATGTGTCCCAGATGATTGCCGAGAGGGATGGGGGAGAGGTACCGCGGTGCGCCGGGAGGAAGTGGGAGCTGGGACCCTCTAAAAAGAGGGTATCCACCCCCCCAAAAAATGACATGCCAAATGTGGCATGTCAGGGGGGTCACCTTTCCTTAAAGCGGAAGTTCTATTTTTAGGTGGAACTCCGCTTTAAGAAAAAAGAGGGGGGGGGGGGATGCACTGGACTGCATCAAAAACGCACTGGAATTCATCAAAAACAAGCATGCAGAAAAGCATCTGGAACGCATCCGGACTGTGTTTCCATGGTGTGAACTGGCCTTTCAAGGGTTAGTTCACCCTTACCAAAAAACTGCCAACGCAGATAAGGGTTGTCCGCAGATGAAAACAAACTGTGCAGCTTTGACTAAAGGTGAATAATGCCCTTGCTATAGGTGTAGGCCATTTACATACCTTATGAAGCCTGACTGGAAAACTCCCAGGATGTTGCTGAGTACGTTGCTAAGAGACACCTAACTGTAACTGCATAGCTCCCAACTGTCCCTGATTTCAAGGGACAGTCCCTGATTGGAACAAAGTCTCTCTGTCCCTGATTCCTCCTCATTTGTCCCTCATTTTGGTCTGATCTACAGTGGATATAAAAAGTCTACACACCCCTGTTAAAATGTCAGATATCTGTGATGTAAAAAAAATGAGACAAAGATAAATCATTTTAGAACTTTATTTATCGTACATCAAGGGACACAGAGCCATAGTAATAACAATGTGGGTTATATAGGCCACCATTAGGTGATGGACACTGGCACACCCTAAGACAGGAACTTCACTCCCTATATAACCCCTCGCATTATGGGAGTACCTCAGTTTTTTCGCCAGTGTCTAAGGTGTTGGTCATGAGTAAAGATGTGCTATGCTGAGCTCCACTGGAGTAATCTTTGCTAGGGCAAGCTATGCAACCGGATCCATTCAAAGTGTCTTTTTAGGCCAAATTGGATGATACCCAGGCCTCATGGCGGAAGAATCGAGGTTTAGCCTGCAACGCTTCTCTTTTTGAGAGCTGGACCCTGGGATCCAGTGCTTTGTTTTTTTCAGCCATAAAGCTTCCTGGCAGGGTGCTATATGGGTCCAAGGGAGTGGAACCCCGATAAAAAGGGACCCTGGTCCTTGAAGGTTTTTTAACGGAGCCCACCATGAGGGGTGAAGATTGGGTCTGTTTGGTTTTACCACAGAATCCTGCGGCAGGATAAGGTAAGTGGAGATTCCTAAGGAATTTTACATTTTCTTGTGGATTTTCTCCTTTAGAGTAAATGTTGTCATGCCTAAAAGTCGCCACCGGGGGCTGTAAAGAGCATACCTGATTCATGTCTCCCATATCTCTCTCTGTGTCAGCAGAAGCTGCTGGCTTTCTCCAGCCAAGCAGTCCCAAGCCTCTGGTAAGATGTTGGAGGGGGGGTTTTTACAAAAACGCCCCCCCACCTGGACAGCAGTTTCTCTCCCCTCTCCAGCAATAGGCAGAGGGAGAGGGAGTCCAAGACGGTCAGCAGTAAGCCGTTCCGCTCCCTCTTCCACCGCCTTATCAGCAGCGGCTCTCCTTCTCTTCCTCCTGCTCTGTTCCATGGCGTTGACATGCCTCAATGTCCACAACGCAGGGCTGTAAAAAGCTATAAGAGCTCCATTTGCCAGGCTGCATTTGCTTACAGAGGGACACAGGAGCAGACGGGGCATGTGAGTGGGGTGACACAAGCATTCCCAAGGCACGTTTACTACGATTTAGCATCAGACTGAGCATTAATAGCAGTGGCAGTGGCTGGACTATTGCTCAGTAGTGGATGCATTTTTTCTGGCAGTACCTCTGCATTTGTGCTTAGGACTATGCCTGGCAGAAGGGGAGGTGTAAACACCCCAAAAAGGGTCCCAAAGGTATCACCCTCAGGCTCTGAGGACCCTAGTCTCACCTCTACAATGCCATCCTCCCATCAAAAACCTGGGGTGGCTGGTCAGGGTGAGCCATCGGGTCCGTCAAGGGTTGCAATTGTTTTCAACATTTCAGCCCCTGTCTATTTTACTGAGTAAGTTTTCTCCTCAGGCTTGGTGGGATTGGAAGAAAGGTTAGCTGCTTTAATCACATCTCCCCAGAATAGGAGAAAACGCGATAGGTCCCCTTCTACCGCCCAGGACCTTCAAACAGAGGAACAGTGGGCAGGAGAAGATGAATTCCCCTCAGGGGACCATGAAGAGGCTGATGGCTCCTCTTTTCCGAGAGATCAATTGTGGAAGAACCTTCTTCAAGTTTCATCTTACTGAGATGAGCCCCCCCTACAAGGAGGACAACTTCTGGCATCAATTGACATCAAGGATGCATACCTGCATGTGCCTATTTTCCCCGCTCATCAGAAATATCTACGTTTCGAGGTAGAAAAGCTCCTTTTTCAGTTTGTAGCCTTGCCTTTCGGTCTAGCTACTGCACCCCGGGTGTTTACAAAAGTTCTGGCCCTTCCTTTGGCCAGATTAAGGACTCAAGGTATAACAATTATAGCATACCTAGACGACCTGCTCTTGATAGACCAAAGCATGGTCACCACAGTCAACTACCTGGAATACCTAGGTTGGATCCTCAACCTAGAGAAATCTTCTTTAAAACTATTAAGAAGACTAGAGTACTTGCGTCTGATCCTAGATACAGCCCAGAAAAGGGTGTTTTTATGCCCCAGGCAAAGATCAGCGCCATAAAGGAGCTGGTTCAGGTGGTCAGGGTGAAGATGGATCCTTCTATTCGCCTTTGCAGAAAGATGGTGGCTTCATTGGAAGCTGGCTCCTATGCTCAGTTTCATTTGAGACTGCTGCAAAACAGTATCCTATCTGCTTGGAACAAGAAGGTTCAAGCTCTAAATTTTCCAATTTGTCTGTCTCCAAAGATGCGCCAGAGCCTCAATTGGTGGTGGATAACCAAAAATCTGCAGAAAGGGAAATCCTTCATACCAGTTACCTGGAAGGTGGTAACAATAGATACCAGCCTTTCGGGTTGGGGAGCAGTCCTGCAAGAGGAAACTGTCCAAGGGAAATGATCCAGAAATTAAAGGACCTTGCCCATTAACATTTAAGAGATTCGGGCAGCGCGCTTGGCCCTAAGGGCTTGGACATTCAGATTGTGGAATTGTCCTGTCGGGATCCAATCCGACAATGCCACAGCAGTGGCCTATATCAATCACCAAGGGGGCACCAGAAGTCATGCAGCCCAGGGAGAGGTGAAACATATCCTAGCCTGGGCAGAAAAGCATGTGCTGTGCATATCGGCAATTTTCATTCCAGGGATAGAGAATTGGCAGGCGGACTACTTGAGTCGTCAGAAGTTGTTCCCGGGGGAATGGTCCCTTCACCCCGACATCTTCCTGGCTATATGCCAAAGATGGGGGGTCCCGGATGTAGATCTGTTTGCATCCAGGTTCAACAGCAAAGTCATTAACTTTGTGTCAAGAACAAGGGATCCACTCGCATGCGGAACGGATGCCATAGGGATCCCGTGGGATAGGTTTTCACTAATTTATGCATTCCCTCCTATTCCGCTGCTACCACGACTTCTTTGCAGGATCAAGCAGGAAAGGAAGTTGGTAATTCTTGTGGCCCCAGCGTGGCCCAGAAGATCTTGGTATGCAGAGGTCGCAAGGATGGCGGTAGGTGATCCATGGACCCTACCACCACGTCCAGACCTGCTCTCACAGGGACCAGTATTCCATCCTGACTTACAAACACTAAATTTAACCGTTTGGCTATTGAAACCCACATTCTGAAGAATTGTGGGCTTTTAGGGTCAGTGATATCTACCTTGATTAATGCAAGGAAGCCAGCTTCCAGATTCATTTATTATAGAGTCTGGAAGGCATATGTTTCCTGGTGTGAATCCAGGGGTTGGAATCCTAGAAAGTATGTCATAGGCAGAATCCTTGCCTTTTCTGCAAGTAGGGTTAGAGATAAAGCTGGCCTTGAGTACTATCAAAGGCCAGATCTCTGCCTTATCAATATTGTTCCAACGACCACTTACTTCGCATTCCCTGGTCCGTAGCTTTATATAAGGGGGTACCGTGACTTAATCCGCTGGTTAGGTCACCCTTGAAACCTTGGGACTTGAATTTAGTTCTGTCGGTATTACAAAAACAGCCTTTTGAGCCGATACGACATACTCCCTGGATCCTTTTGACAAGGAAGTTAGTTTTTCTGCTTGCCATTTCTTCTGCGAGAAGAGTATCAGAGTTGTCTGCTCTTTTTTGTAAAGAACGGTATTTAATTATTCACAAGGATAAGGTGGTATTGCGTCCTCATCCTAGCTTTCTGCCGAAAGTAGTGTCAGGTTTTCATCTAAACCCGGATATTTTTCTACCTTCATTTTTTCCAGAACACTGTTCTACGGAAGAAAAGTCGCTACATTCTCTTGATGTAGTGAGAGCAGTCAAAGTCTACTTGAAGGCAACTGCTTAGATTCGAAAAACGGATGTTTTCTTTGTGTTGCCTGAAAGTCCTAGAAAAGGACAGGAAGCATCGTAATCTACTATTTCTAAGTGGATTCGGCAAGTAATTTTTCAAGCTTATGGTTTGAGGAGGAAGATTCCACCCTTTCAAATCAAAGCACACTCCACCAGGGCTGTTAGTAGTTCATGGGCAGTGCATCAGTAAGCTTCCATGGCTCCAATCTGCAAGGCCGCAACTTGGTCTTCAGTCCATACATTCATCAGATTCTTTCAGGTAGATGTAAAAAGGCATGAGTATATCACCTTTGGGCGCAGTGTGCTGCAGGCAGCAGTATAGGTCCTCAGGTCTGATGGCGCCCTACTTTTGTTTGTGTCTCCCTCCCCTCAGATAGCATTGTTCTGGAACATGCCACATAGTTATTACTATGGCTCTGTGTCCCATGATGTACAATAAAGAAAATAGGATTTTTATAACAGCTTACCTGTAATATCCTTTTCTTGGAGTACATCACGGGACACAGAGGCCCCTCCCCTCTTTGGATACATGTATATTGCTTTGGTACAAAAACTGAGGTACTCCCAGTAATGGGAGGGGTTATATAGGGAGTGAACTTCCTGTCTGTCAGGGCTGGGCTCAGTCTTTCCTTCTCTGAGCTGGCTGCTCAGCTGTCGACAAATTGCCAGCTCCTTTCTCTCCACAGTGACTCAGCTGTTGATGATCTGCTCGTCAGTCTTGCCTACTTAAAGCCGTCCAGCTCACTTCACCTCTGCCTTCGCCTTTGGTCACATCTCAGAGACTATCTCCTGCATTCCTGTTGAAGACTTGCTCGGCTGACATCTGGCTCCTGATCCTGCTTGCTGTACTACTACGTTGTTCTCTGGCTCTCTGACATTGGCATTAGCTGACTACCCTATCTGGTTACTGAACTCTGGCTATGTATTGACTACTCTTACTCTATTTACCTTTTAATTATTATTAAACAAGTGTGATTAACTGTACTTCTGTCTTGTTCTGATTCATGGTTTCTGACAGTAGGCAAAGGCCATGAATTCAGAAGATGCAGTCAGCCCACTTGTTTGTAATATTTTTTCCAGATTGGATGACCAGGATCACCGCATGGATCAATTTGCCTTGGCATTACAAACGCTCCTGAGTCGCACGGCTCACCTGAATCTTCCACTATGGCTGCTCCAGTACAACCTGTGTTGCAGGCCGTCCCTGCTGCTGCTCCAGTCTCTGTGCAGGCACCCGCCTCGAGTATTACCTCTATAAGAGGCATGTCTGGTTCCGCTCCACTTCACCAGCGATTTGGGGGCGATCCAGTTCAATGCAGAGGGTTTCTCAACCAGGTTGATATATACCTTGAGATGCTGCCCCAGGCGTTTACCACGGACAGAAGCAAAGTAGGTTTCGTGATATCTTTGCATTCTGAGAGAGCCCTGGCCTGGGCAAATCCTCTATGGGAGACGCAAAAACCCATGGTTCTGAGTTACCCAGAATTTGTAGCTTCCTTCAAAAGGGTATCTGACGTTCCCGTATGCTCCACTTCTGCTGCCAAGAGCCTCATGTCCATCAAACAGAGTACGAGAACTGTTGCCGATTACGCCATTGAATTCCATACTCTGGCAGCAGAGGTTACTTGGAACAATGAGGCCCTCGTGGCTGCCTTCTCTCATGGTCTCTCGGATAACATCAAGGATGAGATAGCAGCCCGAGATATACCCATTGAGCTGGAGAGGTTGATCACATTTGCCATCCTCATTGACTCCAGACTCAGAGAAAGACTCTCTTTTAAGGAGAGCTGGCGCAAGCCTCCTGTACATTTGTCTCCGAGCTTTGCAGTCCCACCCTTGCCTCCCTCACCTCCCATGCCTCCTGGTACAGAGTCGGTCTGTGAAGATGAACCCATGCACTTGGGCTTCACGCGTGTCTCTGCGGATGAGAGAGCCCTTAGGAGGGGGGAGAGATTGTTCCTTTATTGTGGCCAGGCTGATCACTTTTTGAAGGCTTGTCCTACCCGTCCAGGGAACGCCCAACCTTGAGGTCCTGTCATGGACAGACCTTAGGTGGCGTTGTTTTGTCTCCAGTTTCCCAGAAAGATAAGCCCCTGGTTTCGGTTACCCTGTCTTGGGCTGAGTCATCAGTCGAGATACAGGCTCTAATTGACTCTGGGCCTGCAGGCCTGTTCACTGATGCTGCCTTTGTATCAAAGCACTCAATTCCGCTGCAGCTGCGTGACACTCCACTTGCCATTGAGGCTCTTGACGGGAGGCCCCTACAGTCTGCCCATGTGACTTATGAGACTGTTCCGTTGTCCATGGCCGTAGGGGTCCTTCACCATGAGATAATCCAAATCCAAAGTTATTTCCTCACCTAAGTTTCAGCTGGTTATTGGTTATCCTTGGTTACAGAGGCACAACCCTTCTTTTGATTGGCTCCGTGCTGAGGTTCTGTCCTGGTCGGCACAGTGCAGTGAGAGATGCTTCCCGAAGGTAGCCAAGGTCCTGTGCACCTCTTGACTCTCCTCCCTGCCAGAGGAGTACTGCGATTTTAGCAATGTCTTTGACAAAAGTCAAGCCGGTACTTTGCCTCCACACTGGTCGTATGATTGCGCAATTGACTTTCAACCTGTCACAGATCAGCTGCGGAGCTGATCTGTGTCTCACCTTTACTGCTGTAGGCCAGCTGGCACCTGTTGTTCCACCAGCTTGTGTTCAGCTCTGCTGCTCTCTGCAGCTATGGGCGTCGCCGGCCTCACCTGTTGCTTAATATATGATTCCTTCCTGCTACTTCCTGTCCAGCCCCTCATGTGCTTCTCTATTTAAATCCCTCTCAGGCTAGTTCTGGTCGCTTGAGCAACATCTGTTTCTGAGCTCCCTTCGTGTAACCTGCCTCAACCTGACCTCTCGTGAACTGATCTCTTGTGTACCGACTCGGCTTGTTCTGATTACGTTGTCTGCAGTCCAGCCTGACCTTGGCTCGCTATCCGGCACTCCTTTGCTTCATCCATCCATCCTTGTCTGACAGTGTCTTCTGGTACCTCCCTAGCGAGCGGGGTGAACCCGGGGGTCGTGACCTGAGGTCAGCACGCAGCTAAGCCCAAACCCTCGTAAGGGGGTCCCTGGCAGAATACCCGCTGGCCCTTAGACTCCACGCCCTGTTGGATCCCGTGTCACCTGCTCGCCTGTGGGCTCACTGTAAGTAGTACCGTGACAGTTTGCTCAAGCCATGAGCGCCTCTGAGAATCGGCCAGTGACCGAGGATCAAATGCAACATCTAGTTCAGAGACTTAACTCCCAGCAAGCAAATCAAGAGCAAATAATGCTGGTCCTTCAGGATCTTGCCTCCAGTCTTTATCGTCTGCAACTCACTGCAACTTCAGCTCCTCCTGTTTCTGCTTCTGCTTCAGCTGCACCCATGTTACCTGCTACACCTGACAATCCCTGCCTGCATCTGCCGCCGCCTCCTCGTTTTTCTGGCGACCCTAAAGCTTGTCAGGGCTTCATTAATCAGTGTTCCATCCACTTTGAACTTTCCAGCCACCATTTTCCAACTGATCGCACCAAAGTCACATATATCATCTCTCTCCTCCCTGGTGATGCTCTAGCTTGGGCCTCCCCACATTGGGAATCACATGATTCTATCACCTCCAACCTCCAGCTCTTTTTGGATACCTTCCGGAAAACTTTTGATGAGCCTGGCAGTGTGTCTTCGGCTGCTGGGGCCCTCCTTCATCTTCGTCAGCAAAGAATGGCAGTCGGCCAATACGCAGTTCAATTCCGTACGCTGGCTGCTGAACTCAAATGGAATAATGAGGCCCTTACTGCTACCTTCTAGCAAGGCCTATCTGAGCGTGTCAAGGATGAACTCGCTGGACGCACCATTCCTACCACATTGGATGATTTAATCGCATTGAGCATTCAAATATACATTCGCTTCCAGGAGCGGGCCCTGGAGAAATCCAGATCTAATCATCCCCTGCTGGCCGTCCAGAGCAGGTAGTCCAAAGACCTGTGGAACCCTCTCCGTCTTCAACCTCTCACATGTTTGAAGAGCCTATGCAGCTTGGGCAAACTCGCCTCACTTCCGAGGAACGTGCCGATGCATGGTATTGAGCTTGTGCCTTTATTGTGGTGATAAAAGACATCTTTTGAACTCCTGTCCAGTTCGTCCGGGAAACTCCAGGGTCTAGGTCACTCGGAGGGAGGTGATCTAGACCGATCCTTTAATTTTGTACGCTTCCCTCGTTTCACCCTTCCTGTAGCTATCCACTGGGCTCAAAATGCCTATCAACTCTCTACATACGTGGACTCTGGTGCTGCCGGTAATTTCATTGAATCTTTAGCTTCCGAGTTGGGCATTGCCTTTGTTGCCTTGGCTATACCCCTTTCCGTGACCGCAGTAGATGGCTTCTTCTTGCGTATGAGCCCCATCCGGTTTAAAACCCCTCCTATTTTCTTACGCATTGGGGTTTTGCATGCTGAGGAGATCTCTTTCCTAATTCTGCCTAAGTCCTCCAGTCCCATCATCCTGGGCCTTCCATGGTTGCAGAAACACTCCCCGCATATTGACAATGTATTTCCAAGGTGCTATCTCCTCCTTCCATTCCTCTGGCTGAGACCTCCACAACTCCCATGTTGCCTTCCCAATATCAGTCTTTCCGAGATGTGTTCTGCAAAAAGTCAGCTGATCGCCTTCCTCCTCACAGAGACTATGACTGCTCTATTGATCTGTTACCTGGGACCTCTCCTCCCCGAGGCTGAGTCTACCCTTTATCTATCCCCGAGACACAAGCCATGTCTGAATACATTTGGGAAAACCTGCAAAAGGGTTTCATCAGGAAATCAAACTCACCTGCCTGAGCCGGTTTCTTCTCTGTAGCGAAAAAAGATGGTTTACTCCATCCATGCATCGACTACAGGGGCCTTAACGCCATCACTGTGAGGAACCGATACCCTCTACCTTTAATTTCGGAACTCTTTGACAGACTGCGAGGTTCTCATGTTTTTACCAAACTGAATCTTAGAGGGGCCTACAGTTTAATAAGAATCCGGGAAGGAGACAAGTGGAAGACCGCCTTTAACACCAGGGACGGATATTATGAATATCTTGTGATGCCCTTTGGCTTATGCAATGCCCCAGTGGTCTTCCAAAATTTGGTTAATGAGATCTTCCGCGATCTTCTGTATGTCTGTGTTATTGTATATCTGGATGATATTCTTATTTTCTCACCAGACTTACTTACTCATCGTCTTCATGTGAAAGCTGTGCTACAGCGTTCACGGGACAATTGTCTATATGCGAAATTGGAGAAATGTCTATTTGAACAAACACAAGTTCCCTTTCTGGGCTACATAATCTCATCACAGGGCCTCCTCATGGACCCAGCCAAACTTCGGGCCATCTCTGAGTGGCCCCAGCCCTCTAGTCTTAAAGCCACCCAATGCTTTTTGGGCTTCACCAATTACTATCGCCAATTCATTTGTAACTATTCCACCTTGGTGGCCCCTATTACATCTCTCACTCGCAAGGGTGTCAATGCCTGGCTCTGGTCCCATGAAGCCATTGATGCTTTCCTCAAACTCAAGGCAGCCTTCCTCTCCGCCCCAATTTCCTACTTCCGGACATTACAAAACCCTTTTCTTTGGAGGTTGATGCCTCTTCAGTAGGGGTCGGTGCCATCCTACTCCAAGCTCAGAAGGTCAAGTCTCAGCCTTGCAGATTCTTTTCCAAGAAGCTTTCTGATGCGGAGAAGAACTATACCATTGGGGATCGTGAGCTACTCGCTATTAAACTAGCTCTTCAAAATGGCGACATCTTCTAGAGGGTTCTCCCCATTGTATTACCATCTATACTGTTCATAAAAATCTGCAGTATTTACAATCCGCAAAACGCTTGAACCCACGTCAAGCTCGCTGGGCCCTCTTTTTCGCCCATTTCAACATTACTTTTTGTCCAGGTGCCAAAAACCTTTGAGCCGATGCCTTGTCCAGGTCGTTTAATGTCAACGATTTTGAGAATCACCTAGATCCTGGTCCCATCATCCCTCCGCATCGTATTCTAGCCACTACTCAGCTCCGGTCTACGCAGCCTCCTCCAGGTAAAAGTTTTGTGGTCTCCCTGCTCAGGCCACTGGTCCTCAATCGCTTCTCTTGCCCTTCTTCTCACCCCGCTCCTGTGGCTGATACCACGGATCAGTATGGGATTAAAGAAATATTGGACTCCAAGTATTCCCGAGGGAGGCTACTCTATCTAATTGATTGGAAGGGCTATGGTCCGGAGGAGAGGTCTTGGGTTCCTGCCACCAATGTCTCAGCCCCACATTTGATGACCAGATTCCATCGAAAATTTCCCTCCAAGCCAGCCCCCAGACCTGTAGGGGGACCTCATATGACGGGGGGTACTGTCACAGATTAGCTGCGGAGCTGATCTGTGTCTCACCTTTACTGCTGTAGGCCGGCTGGCACCTGTTGTTCCACTAGCTTGTGTTCAGCTCTGCTGCACTCTGCAGCTATGGGCGTCGCCGGCCTCACCTGTTGCTTAATATATGATTCCTTCCTGCTACTTCCTGTCCAGCCCCTCATGTGCTTCTCTATTTAAATCCCTCTTAGGCTAGTTCTGGTCGATTGAACAACATTTGTTTCTGAGCTCCCTTCGTGTAACCTGCCTTAACCTGACCTCTCATGAACTGATCTCTTGTGTACCGACTCGGCTTGTTCTGATTACGTTGTCTGCAGACCACCCTGACCTTGGCTCGCTATCCGGCACTCCTTTGCTTTATCCATCCATCCTTGTCTGACAGTGTCTTCTGGTACCTCCCTAGCGAGCGGGGTGAACCCGGGGGTCGTGACCTGAGGTCAGCACGCAGCTAAGCCCAAACCCTCGTAAGGGGGTCCCTGGCAGAATACCTGCTGGCCCTTAGACTCCACGCCCTGGGGGATCCTGTGTCACCTGCTCGCCTGTTGGCTTACTGTAAGTAGTACCGTGACACAACCTGGTGCCATACCCCCTCGTGGCCGGGTTTACCCTTTGTCAGTTTTGGAGGATAAGGCCATGGAGGAGTATGTTGCAGATGCACTTTCTCGTGGTTTCATCCGCAAATCCTCGTCTCCTGCTGGTGCTGGTTTCTTTTTTGTGAAGAAGAAGAGTGGTGAACTGAGACCTTGTATCAATTATAGGGGTCTCAATGGTTTCACGATTAAGAATGCCTATCCCATTCCGTTGATTACGGAGTTATTTGACCACCTCAAGGGAGCAACGGTTTTCACGAAGCTTGATTTTTTAGAGGGGCATACAATCTCGTCAGGATTAAGGAGGGCGACGAGTGGAAAACTGTGTTAAATGTTAAATGGAAACCATGTTAAATGGACTGTAGTGTGTTTCTGAAAAACTGAAAATGCACTAAAAAATGCATAGGTGTGAACCAGGTCTTAGTGTGGAAAGGAAGGAAGGGACCATGCCCGTCACCACTGAAGGCAGCGTGTTTAGGACTCTGTGTGTTCAGGGATGAAGGTCTGGAATGTAGAAGTCTTGTGTTCTGGACATTTGTCCCTGAACCCACTCTATTGCACCAGAAACCACTCAGTACAGCTGTCAGCCCAGTCCAGCCACAGCCTGGCATAGATTGTGAGAGGCTGCCTGCAGCGGGGCTGGACGCTGCACCTGTCTCGCTCGGGTGAATTAAAATACTAGGAGGTTTGCACTACTCTTAGATGATCCCATGTGCAAGGGGCCTTCAAGGACACCTTCACTTGCAGAGAGGCTGAGTCGGGTGCTGGCCCAGGCATATGGGCGGATCCCAACCATATGGTCACAATCTTGCTGAGCCTGGACCTGCTCTGTGACGTCAGCCGACAGCGGGCTTTAGCCTGCTGTCTGCTGAAAAGGGTCACGGAAGTGCAGAACAAACTGTACTCCTATGATCCACAGGAGAAGTACAGCCAAACAAGCTTTCTTTTTTTTTTTTTTTATAGAAAAGGTACGTTTATAAAGAAAGAAAAAAAGCCAGGAGTAGAAGAGCCCGGTGAAGTAACCTGTCAAAGTCATGGGACCAATCACTACTCCATATATGGATGTTTCTCTGTAGTGTTTTTCTGAATAGTCTGGAGTTGTGAGTGGGGAACCCCATAGTTTAGGAACCCCAGGTTGGAATAAAAAGTTCAATCTCAGTCTTTACTGATGATGCAAAGCTAAGCAGGACAATAACTTCACAGCAGGATAAAGCAACCTTGCAAGAAGACCTAGATAAAATAGTGGGGTGTGCAGCTATATGGCAAATGAGGTTTAATATTGAAAAAATGTAAAGTAATGCACTTGAGAGCTAAAAATATGAATGCAAGTTACACGCAAGGGGGAGAACCTCTGGGACAATTGAGGATGATAAGGATCTGAGGACCTGTTAGATTATCGACTCAGCAAGCACATGCAGTGCCAAGCTGCAGCATGCAAGGCTAGCAAACTATTATCATGCATTAAAATGGTATTTCCTCAGGGGATAAAATTATAATTCCACCACTTTACAAAACTGTGGTTACATCCAGTGGCGGCTAGTGATAAAAAGTTTTAGGGGGGCGCAAACAAACCCCTCCAGGTTCTTACCTGCAAATGGAGCCTCCATCTTGGGCTGTCACAGCTCCCCTGATACCCGGCGGTTTCCATATTCCAAATCTTCAGCCTCCTGATTGGCCGGGGCACAAAACCGGAATTTTGATTTACTAAAGTCAAAAATTGAAGGGTTTGTAGCACAGAACAATTAGAGCCTCAGGTTCTAATCACATGTTTTTTAAACATTGACGGACCTAATAGACCTCTATTAGTCCAGCGCCCCGCACAGTGCACTGTACACACATAGAACGATTTGTTTTTAAGATGTTAAAAAATGTTAGTTATATCATCATATATTTAAAAATAAATTGTTCGATGAGTCGCTTTTCTATTGTCAAAACTTTGGGGGGGGGGGGTTTGTTGGTGCCCCTGCACCCCTTATGCCCCTGCATGCAGCCGTTGACATCAGAGGTGCATGCGCTCTGCAGGTCCGGCGTATCCTGCCTGAAACCGAGGGCTCCCGTGCGCACGTAATCGCAGCTCTGGCCACTCACACCGCTGGAGCCAGCGATCCCGGATGAAACGCAGAGGAAACATGTCAGCTCCCTCAGTGGTGACCCGGTGCCGCTGCAGGGCTTCATTCTAGGGTAAGTATTTTTATAATTTGTTAATATGTGATGCATACTAGCACATTATGCTATTGTCTTGCAGGTCTTTTTTTTTTTTTTTTTTTTTTGCGGTTTACTACCGCTTTAATAGGGGATTTTAATGTGATATGCAAATCTTTAAGACCCCTTTCACACTGAGGTGGTTTTCAGGCATTTTAGCGCTAAAAATAGCACCTGTAAAGCGCCTGAAAACTGCCTCTCATGCCTCCCAGTGTGAGTGCTTGCAGCATGGGAAAAAAAGTCCTGCAAACAGCATCTTTGGGGCAGTGTAGGAGCACTGTATACAGCCGCCCCTGCCCATTTAAATGAATGGGCAGCGCTTCCAAAGAACCTGAAAAGTAATTAGGAAGCGCCACAATACAGGTGCTTTTAACCCCTTCCTCGGCCACTAGCGGGGGGTTAAAAGTGCCCCACTAGCGGCCAAAAAACTCTGCTAAAATAGTGGTAAAGGGCCGCTAAAACTAGCAGCGTTTTACCGCTAACAGGCCCGCCGCCCCAGTGTGAAAGGGGTCTAAATGTGGACTCTAGCATTGGGAGAAAACTTAAGGTCTATAAAGGAGACACGTGGCCACACAGTTAAGTTGAACAAGAAGTGGTTCAATTTTAAACTCTATAAGGGGTTCTTTACGGTTAGAGTAGTAAAGATGTGGAACTCTCTTCCACAGTTGGTGATGTTTCTTAGTGAAACCAGTCAGCTTCCAGAGGGTTTTTCGTCTAAGCATAGTTGAACAAACTGAAGTGAGAAGTTTATTTGCTACCATGCACAGCTGCACCAGATTTTGCACTGTCCAGTTTTAGTAAATCGACTATTATATGTTTTAAATTACATATCATTTTGATTATACTAAAAAGGCTGCAGAGCTCCACTATGCAGTTGCATCTAATGGGGGTGTCTTCCTTTAAGGGCTCTCCACCTCACCGATGACCTTTATGGAAGTCCTAATCTCTGTGTAGCCCCTCTGAGGAAATGGGGGTGCTTCAAATCCATCATTACTTGGATGGTATTCTACTGTTGGGTCAGAGTCCAGATGACCTACTAGTTAAAAGGGGGATTCTTCTGGCAAGCCTGAGAAATTTTGGCTGCATAGGAGGTATCAAGACAGTTGGAGCAGACCTGACTAGTCGTCATCGATAACGGAAGCCCAGTTCAATGCTCAAGCGAGTACTTTTCTCCTCCTTCTTTGAATGGGCCAAGCAGTTGTCAGCTTCCAAATGCAGGGGTCTCCTGAAAACGATGATGTCCCTGTGCTACTCTGGGCACACTGCATTCTCTGGACGTTCCAAAGAATTTGCTTTTTGCAACGCAGAAGGCAGAACTTGAGCCAATTCAAAGTGTTTCTTCACAGGAATAGTTACCTAGCAGATGCCTTTCCCTTACTGCCTTTGGTCATGAAGTTCCAGGGGAGAATGTTGTCTGAGGGTCTCACTATGATAGCAGGCAAGCCGATTGACCCAGGCGCTTCAGCTACCAGATTTTCCATAACACCTGCCCAGGGAAGGATTGGAGTACTTGGGCCGTCCTCTGGAAGTGGGTTCAATCCTGGTACGGTTCCAGAAAGGACATCAACAAACGCTATTTACTCTGAAGTCTGGAACAGGTTCACAGTTTTCACAGCTGAACAGAATTTTTTATCGTTGCAACCCGGAGGTTGCCCAGTTGCTATCTTTACTTGACATGCATCTGGATTTGGGGCTCAGTCTAGTTCTATAAGGGCTCAAATTTTAGTCATTTCAGCTTTCACCAGGCAAAATGTGTGTGTGAGCTGCCAGGGGAACGCTTCAGGAGGTCGGTCCTGAGGCTTTGCCCTGAGGAGGAATAATGTTCCCCTTTGGGTTTTTATTTTGGTCCTAGATTTCCTTGCCAGGACTCTGTTTGCATTATCAGAAAGCAGTCCTCAGTGGAAAATTACTCAAAAGGCAGTGTCCCTTGATAACTTCAGGTGATGACTTCAAGAGGCAGAGAATCGGATCTGCAAGCACGTGGAGCTACAGATTCCTACATATTATTCCTTCCCAACAAAGTGGGGTCTATGCCCCTCGAACACCTTTGTTCCCAAGGATCTTTTTATCTCACAAAGTGGCAGTTTCATCCATTCTAGCAGAGACAGTACCTAACCTACACTAGATGTGCCAAGTGTCTAAAATGCATACCTTCAAGCAGCTTCTTAGTTAAAATCCTCTGAAAGGCTGTTTGTATTTCCATCAGGCGAATTCGGAGGAGGAGCCCACAGCAAAACCTTGTCATCTTGGAAAGTCAGGGTCATCCAGAAAACTTACAGTGCGGCCAGGCAAGAGCCTGCAGAAGTGATAGAGGCTCATTCAGCTAGTTCCATTTCTACATCTTTCGAGCAGCACGAGCAGCGCATGCAAAATGCCTATGGGGACATCTGAAAAGTAGCAGGCTGGTTGGCGCAGTGCACCTGCCTCAGGCTCTACATGGAATGGACTTTGATGGAATGGTGGTCCAGGCTTCTATGTCTATTGTAATAAAGTTTGATTATAAATTTTAGCCCACCCTGTTTAGCTTGGTATTTATCACATGTATGCTGCCATGTTGGCATCAGGAAAACAGAAAATTGTATCAAATACTTGCCGTAATTTTCCTTTCCTGATGCCGATCCATGGCAGCATATGAGCCCTCTCTTTTTTGATCTTGTTATTTTTACGGAGAATGGGGGAGGTTGCTCTAGCTCAGATAGCAAGGATAACTTGAGAATGGCAACAATCCAGTGCCTAAGGTGATGAAAAGTGAATTTGAATAAAAAATAATATTGGAAACAATACCCAATGTATATAAACTCCACAATGAAACGGAATGAATAATATACAAAAAAAGGATTAATTTCTATGTGAAAAATAAATTGTGAAATAAATTAACATGGTTGAATGTGAACGACAAAAATTATTTTCCAGAACACTATTACCACGTGCAACAAAATAAAGAAATAATGTAAAGACACTGAACATATATCCTGTGAAAAACAAAAATTAAAAAATATAAATTATAACCAAACTTGAAAAGTCCATAAAAAATCCAAGTCCAAAAGAACAGTGATTAATGAAGATCTTGCATATTGTGGAAAACAGGCAAGTAGATATCCCCCAGTGCTAGGTGAAATGCAGAGATAAAACTTGCTGAAGTGACAAAGGTTCATGGGCAGACCTCCACCGTTTAAAACAACTGCCTCTTACCAAAGAGAGTAGGTCTCTAGATTATAGGAGACCTAGGGAGCGGATGGCTGCAACCCCAGCCAGGGATCTAAACAGCAGACACTTGTTGTCATCCAGGACCCGGAACTCGCTCCGTCACACACAGCAAATAGAATAGGATGGCTCCCCATAAAAGAAATAAAAGCTCCACATAGCATAAAATCCACGACTTTATTTAATAAAGAGTAAAGATTGCACTTACACAATGGTTGTAAAAAACAAGCATCAGAACGCCGGCCGGCTAATAAACTCCCCGTGTCTTCCGGGTGTACAGAACGCGGTGTCGTTGGGACGTAGCTCCTCCTCCCTACGTCGTTTCGTCACAACAGGACGTGGTCACGGGATGCGAGCAACGTCCCGACGCACCGCTTAAATAGACATAACAACAGCATCCTATTTACACAGGAAGCGATTGAAGCGCCATCTTGTCTAAGGGAAACACTAAGGGCAAATACAAATAGACACAACAACAGCATCTCTTTACACAGGAAGCGATTAAAGCGCCATCCTGTCTAAGGGAGACACTGAGGGCAAATACAAAACATTGCCCATATAAGAAGAATAGCATACTGAGAAGTATAAAAGGGATCTCATATGAGAGAGAAAAAAAATTCCATAAATCACATAGTGGGTTGTTATCACTTATGAGACTAATGGATATGTGAAATATTCTTTTTAATTAATATAGCACACGCACATAACTCTGACAAAGTCTTCAGTGTGCATCCCATTCGGTCACAATAGACATGATCCAGGGACTCGAATAATCCATATAGCAACCTAAGTGTCGGAAGCCACCAGGGCAAACCGACCACACCAAAAAATAAATATGGGCAATTATTAATAAAAATTGAATAAAAACAGATAAAAAAGATATAATGAAAAAACAAATAAAAAACAGTTTCCCTGAAGCAAGAGGGCACTTACAGTACAAAAAACTCTGGAACGCCTCTCTGAATAGAAAGACATCATATCTCACATGCAATATATAGATCTAAAAGAAATAATAAAAATGAATAAAAAGTTAGATTATGTGAATGAGCAAGAAGAACTAATGATAACTAATTAACCTTCACCCTCTAGGAATTGTCTATGAAGGAATTAACATCAACATCGATGTTAAGGCCAAAGGGGGTATAGGTCTTCAATTTGTGGACCCAGGCCATCTCTAATCTAGAGATGGTTCGTACCAAAACACTTCCCCTCCAGTGGGGCTTGAATTTGTCTATCCCCAAAAAAATTGTACCTGTGGGGTCCCTGCTATGAGCTGTCAGGTAATGTTTTGATACAGAGTGTTTGGTAAATCCTCTCCTGATGTTGTTAATATGTTCGTTTAATCTTACCTGCAGGGGTCTTTTGGTCCGGCCCACATACTGCAGGCCACAAGGGCACTGCAGTAAGTAGACGACTCCCGTGGTAGAACATGTAATGAAAGGCTCAATGGTGAAGGATTTACGTGTGCTAGTAGAAGTAAAGTTTACCGACCTTCTATTTCTACAGCCGTTTAGCGAACATACCTGACACCTCCTACATTGGAAGTATCCTGTTAGTTCAGAGAAGAAACTAGGTCTCGACATAGGAGGGTCGAAAATATTGGGTGCCACTTTGTCTCTGAGAGAAGGTGCCCCCCTAAAAACTACCTGGGGTTTAACTGGCAAGATGGATGTCAGTACCCTGTCATTTTTTAGAATGTGCCAATATTTATTTATAATACGCTTAACTTTGGCATGTTGGCAAGTGAAGTCGGTGACAAATGGACAACGAAATGAGGCGTTGATCGGATCTTTGGCTCGCTCGACAAGCAGATCCTTTCGGTCCACTTTCTCGACTTGATCTAATGTATTGGCCACAAAATCTGGAGAATAGCCCTTCGCGACAAACCTTTGAGTCAGAATGAGTGCCTGATTTTTAAATGTGGCGACATCCGTACAGTTCCGTTTTAACCGGAGAAACTGACTTTTAGGTACGGATTTAATCCATGAAGCGTGATGACAGCTATCATGGGGGATAAAGGAGTTCCTATCGGTTGGTTTAAAATATGTAGACGTGACAAATTGATTGTTATGGATGGAAATAGTGAGATCCAAAAAATTAATCTGTTCCGGACTGGCCTCATAATTGAGCTGAATGCCCCTGTCGTTGTTATTAAGGAAGCACATGTACTCAGATAGGTCGGAAGTAGTGCCGTCCCACAGGAGGAGGATGTCGTCTATGTAACGAACCCACAAGACCACCTGAGGTCTTGGCTGGGCATAGACGACATCCTCCTCCCACCTGGCCATAAATAAATTGGCCAGGCTGGGGGCATATTTTGCCCCCATTGCAACTCCCCTATCCTGACGGTAATAATTTCCATCGAACCAAAAAAAATTATGCGTCGCAGCAAACTCCAACAACAACATAATAAACGAAATTTGTTGCTCGGGGAGGTTAGAGAGTCGGTGTAAGTGGTCAGACACAGCCTCCAAACCCAATTGATGGGGGATGACCGTATATAACGAAGTGACATCGGCTGTCACCAATAGCATCCCTTCACTCGGTGTGTGGTTCGAGAGGAGATTAATAACGTCCCGAGTGTCCTTAACATAGGATCTCATGGTGCGTACCAAGGGTTGCAAATAAAAGTCTATATATTTGCCCACCCGGGACGTGATAGAATCAATCCCACTGACTATGGGACGTCCCGGGGGGCAAACTAGACTCTTGTGTATCTTTGGTGAATAGTAAATTATCGGTACCCTGGGGGCCCTAGGAACCAAGAAGGACTTCTCTTTTTTGTTCAAGATACCAGAGCTCTGACCCCTGGTAACCAGAAGTTCTAATTCAGTTTTGTAAGCGGCATTAGGGTTAGATTGCAACCGAGTGTAGGTAGTGTCATCTCCCAAAATGCGATACATTTCATGCATATAATCGCTTTTATTCAAAATGACAATCCCACCGCCTTTATCCGCAGGGCGGACGACAAGCTGTTTGTTATTACACAAAGAATCTATGCCTAACTGGATATCTTTCTTACTCTTCACATATTTTACATTCATTTCATCTAGCTCTTTTAAGGCCAAATCCCTAAACACCTTAAGTGAAGGAGGGAGATGGCCTGGGGGACTAAACAAAGATGCATTGGAAAAACCAGAGTGGGAAAAGCCATCACTCGAAATTCTGGGTGGATTAGCAGTGTTTGAAGCTAAATATCTTTGGATGTTGAGTTTCCTAACATATTTGTGGATGTCCATGTAAGTTTGGAACTTATTGATGTTCCGGGGTGGGGCAAATTTTAAACCTTTGTCCAGGACTCTGATCTCAGAGTCAGTCAATGTCTGAGAGCTGAGATTAAATATCCCATTCCCATCTATGTCCTTGGTCTTTTGGGACTTAGTGCGCCTCCCCCCTCTAGTTCCTCTTTTAGTTCTACTAGTCTTTTTGTGCCCTGATTGGGCCTGGGAAAATCCCAATTTTGATGTCCTGAGTTGTATGTGATGTCAGTTCCAGCACCGTCAGTGTGATTAAAAGCATATTGGTTACTGGAACTAGCATCACCCTCTCTTACTCCAAGAGATGGTTGATATGGGCCTTGTTCAGGGTACCGAATGTCCCCCAAAGGTGAAAAATTGTTCTGTACTGGTACATTATAAACGGTATTGTGGTCTCCTTCATAATGTACTATGGGTTGCCCACCATAATTACTCGGGCGAACATACCCAGGGCCTCGGAGGTGAGGTGGGATAAACGTACGTTGATCTGAATGGCCTCCTTGTGGGTGACCACTATTGACATAATTAGTGTCATTGTACCCATTATTGTGTCTGAATGCAGTACCTCGTCCCCGTGCTGGGGGTGGGCCCCGTGTTGGACCTTTTCCACGGCCACGCTGAGAGCCACGATTGGGGGAATCATACCTATATGGCTGATGAGAGAAAGGTACTCCCTGTGAGCGTTGTGCCCCTAGCCCAGCTGGACCTGGATAAGGGTACGGAGCAGGAGGACGTTTATTGTCCATCCTCTGGGGGAGTGGCTGAACTCTACCAGGATATGCATGAGCTCCCTGAGGGGGTACCGTAACTTGACCAATGTTGTTAAAAGGACCTCCCTGAGAGGTAGTCATAACCTGACTGTCCATGTATGGAATAGTGTCCATCACTTGGATGGCCTCATTATTTTGTTCGGCAAGTAGTTTCTTTTGCCATTCAAAAACTGTGTGAGACTCATAGTCTGCTATATCTCTATTGAATTTTTTCTTTTTCTTTAATTTCTGTTCTTTTTCTTCCTTTTCTAAGAGTTTGAGCAGACCCTTGGATCTATCTAGATACTCTTCTCCCGTTTGAAAGGGGGTAAGTTTATCTTTGATCAGCTTAATTTCCTCATCTAGTCTGGCCAATTTACTGGCCTTCCTTTCAAGTAGGAACCTCAGGAGGCTGATACCAGCCTCATTAAAATGTTTGTACCAGCCCTCTAGGTCGTTCTCTCCTTTCTGAGGACCCACATCCCACCTAAGGCTGCGGGGTACCATGTGTTTTTTTACATATGTTTCCAGAAATGCAATATCCCATTGTGTGTGGATCTCTGAAACTACCAGATTTTTTAATCGTGTGAACAATCCACCAATGTCATTATCTCCATTCTTAAAGGGCTCAAAGACACCGTCGGTGTTCACTACCCTTGTGGCCCTAAATTCAAAAATTTCCATATTGCTAGTTAGATATTTATAGCCAACTGGATAAAGACCAACTATCCAGTTGGCTATAAATATCTAACTAGCAATATGGACATTTTTGAATTTAGGGCCACAAGGGTAGTGAACACCGACGGTGTCTTTGAGCCCTTTAAGAATGGAAATAATGACATTGGTGGATTGTTCACACGATTAAAAAATCTGGTAGTTTCAGAGATCCACACACAATGGGATATTGCATTTCTGGAAACATATGTCAAAAAACACATGGTACCCCGCAGCCTTAGGTGGGATGTGGGTCCTCAGAAAGGAGAGAACGACCTAGAGGGCTGGTACAAACATTTTAATGAGGCTGGTATCAGCCTCCTGAGGTTCCTACTTGAAAGGAAGGCCAGTAAATTGGCCAGACTAGATGAGGAAATTAAGCTGATCAAAGATAAACTTACCCCCTTTCAAACGGGAAAAGAGTATCTAGATAGATCCAAGGGTCTGCTCAAACTCTTAGAAAAGGAAGAAAAAGAACAGAAATTAAAGAAAAAGAAAAAATTCAATAGAGATATAGCAGACTATGAGTCTCACACAGTTTTTGAATGGCAAAAGAAACCACTTGCCGAACAAAATAATGAGGCCATCCAAGTGATGGACACTATTCCATACATGGACAGTCAGGTTATGACTACCTCTCAGGGAGGTCCTTTTAACAACATTGGTCAAGTTACGGTACCCCCTCAGGGAGCTCATGCATATCCTGGTAGAGTTCAGCCACTCCCCCAGAGGATGGACAATAAACGTCCTCCTGCTCCGTACCCTTATCCAGGTCCAGCTGGGCTAGGGGCACAACGCTCACAGGGAGTACCTTTCTCTCATCAGCCATATAGGTATGATTCCCCCAATCGCGGTTCTCAGCGTGGCCGTGGAAAAGGTCCAACACGGGGCCCACCCCCAGCACGGGGACGAGGTACTGCATTCAGACACAATAATGGGTACAATGACACTAATTATGTCAATAGTGGTCACCCACAAGGAGGCCATTCAGATCAACGTACGTTTATCCCACCTCACCTCCGAGGCCCTGGGTATGTTCGCCCGAGTAATTATGGTGGGCAACCCGTAGTACATTATGAAGGAGACCACAATACCGTTTATAATGTACCAGTACAGAACAATTTTTCACCTTTGGGGGACATTCGGTACCCTGAACAAGGCCCATATCAACCATCTCTTGGAGTAAGAGAGGGTGATGCTAGTTCCAGTAACCAATATGCTTTTAATCACACTGACGGTGCTGGAACTGACATCACATACAACTCAGGACATCAAAATTGGGATTTTCCCAGGCCCAATCAGGGCACAAAAAGACTAGTAGAACTAAAAGAGGAACTAGAGGGGGGAGGCGCACTAAGTCCCAAAAGACCAAGGACATAGATGGGAATGGGATATTTAATCTCAGCTCTCAGACATTGACTGACTCTGAGATCAGAGTCCTGGACAAAGGTTTAAAATTTGCCCCACCCCGGAACATCAATAAGTTCCAAACTTACATGGACATCCACAAATATGTTAGGAAACTCAACATCCAAAGATATTTAGCTTCAAACACTGCTAATCCACCCAGAATTTCGAGTGATGGCTTTTCCCACTCTGGTTTTTCCAATGCATCTTTGTTTAATCCCCCAGGCCATCTCCCTCCTTCACTTAAGGTGTTTAGGGATTTGGCCTTAAAAGAGCTAGATGAAATGAATGTAAAATATGTGAAGAGTAAGAAAGATATCCAGTTAGGCATAGATTCTTTGTGTAATAACAAACAGCTTGTCGTCCGCCCTGCGGATAAAGGCGGTGGGATTGTCATTTTGAATAAAAGCGATTATATGCATGAAATGTATCGCATTTTGGGAGATGACACTACCTACACTCGGTTGCAATCTAACCCTAATGCCGCTTACAAAACTGAATTAGAACTTCTGGTTACCAGGGGTCAGAGCTCTGGTATCTTGAACAAAAAAGAGAAGTCCTTCTTGGTTCCTAGGGCCCCCAGGGTACCGATAATTTACTATTTACCAAAGATACACAAGAGTCTAGTTTGCCCCCCGGGACGTCCCATAGTCAGTGGGATTGATTCTATCACGTCCCGGGTGGGCAAATATATAGACTTTTATTTGCAACCCTTGGTACGCACCATGAGATCCTATGTTAAGGACACTCGGGACGTTATTAATCTCCTCTCGAACCACACACCGAGTGAAGGGATGCTATTGGTGACAGCCGATATCACTTCGTTATATACGGTCATCCCCCATCAATTGGGTTTGGAGGCTGTGTCTGACCACTTACACCGACTCTCTAACCTCCCCGAGCAACAAATTTCGTTTATTATGTTGTTGTTGGAGTTTGCTGCGACGCATAATTTTTTTTGGTTCGATGGAAATTATTACCGTCAGGATAGGGGAGTTGCAATGGGGGCAAAATATGCCCCCAGCCTGGCCAATTTATTTATGGCCAGGTGGGAGGAGGATGTCGTCTATGCCCAGCCAAGACCTCAGGTGGTCTTGTGGGTTCGTTACATAGACGACATCCTCCTCCTGTGGGACGGCACTACTTCCGACCTATCTGAGTACATGTGCTTCCTTAATAACAACGACAGGGGCATTCAGCTCAATTATGAGGCCAGTCCGGAACAGATTAATTTTTTGGATCTCACTATTTCCATCCATAACAATCAATTTGTCACGTCTACATATTTTAAACCAACCGATAGGAACTCCTTTATCCCCCATGATAGCTGTCATCACGCTTCATGGATTAAATCCGTACCTAAAAGTCAGTTTCTCCGGTTAAAACGGAACTGTACGGATGTCGCCACATTTAAAAATCAGGCACTCATTCTGACTCAAAGGTTTGTCGCGAAGGGCTATTCTCCAGATTTTGTGGCCAATACATTAGATCAAGTCGAGAAAGTGGACCGAAAGGATCTGCTTGTCGAGCGAGCCAAAGATCCGATCAACGCCTCATTTCGTTGTCCATTTGTCACCGACTTCACTTGCCAACATGCCAAAGTTAAGCGTATTATAAATAAATATTGGCACATTCTAAAAAATGACAGGGTACTGACATCCATCTTGCCAGTTAAACCCCAGGTAGTTTTTAGGGGGGCACCTTCTCTCAGAGACAAAGTGGCACCCAATATTTTCGACCCTCCTATGTCGAGACCTAGTTTCTTCTCTGAACTAACAGGATACTTCCAATGTAGGAGGTGTCAGGTATGTTCGCTAAACGGCTGTAGAAATAGAAGGTCGGTAAACTTTACTTCTACTAGCACACGTAAATCCTTCACCATTGAGCCTTTCATTACATGTTCTACCACGGGAGTCGTCTACTTACTGCAGTGCCCTTGTGGCCTGCAGTATGTGGGCCGGACCAAAAGACCCCTGCAGGTAAGATTAAACGAACATATTAACAACATCAGGAGAGGATTTACCAAACACTCTGTATCAAAACATTACCTGACAGCTCATAGCAGGGACCCCACAGGTACAATTTTTTTGGGGATAGACAAATTCAAGCCCCACTGGAGGGGAAGTGTTTTGGTACGAACCATCTCTAGATTAGAGATGGCCTGGGTCCACAAATTGAAGACCTATATCCCCTTTGGCCTTAACATCGATGTTGATGTTAATTCCTTCATAGACAATTCCTAGAGGGTGAAGGTTAATTAGTTATCATTAGTTCTTCTTGCTCATTCACATAATCTAACTTTTTATTCATTTTTATTATTTCTTTTAGATCTATATATTGCATGTGAGATATGATGTCTTTCTATTCAGAGAGGCTTTCCAGAGTTTTTTGTACTGTAAGTGCCCTCTTGCTTCAGGGAAACTGTTTTTTATTTGTTTTTTCATTATATCTTTTTTATCTGTTTTTATTCAATTTTTATTAATAATTGCCCATATTTATTTTTTGGTGTGGTCGGTTTGCCCTGGTGGCTTCCGACACTTAGGTTGCTATATGGATTATTCGAGTCCCTGGATCATGTCTATTGTGACCGAATGGGATGCACACTGAAGACTTTGTCAGAGTTATGTGCGTGTGCTATATTAATTAAAAAGAATATTTCACATATCCATTAGTCTCATAAGTGATAACAACCCACTATGTGATTTATGGAATTTTTTTTCTCTCTCATATGAGATCCCTTTTATACTTCTCAGTATGCTATTCTTCTTATATGGGCAATGTTTTGTATTTGCCCTCAGTGTCTCCCTTAGACAGGATGGCGCTTTAATCGCTTCCTGTGTAAAGAGATGCTGTTGTTGTGTCTATTTGTATTTGCCCTTAGTGTTTCCCTTAGACAAGATGGCGCTTCAATCGCTTCCTGTGTAAATAGGATGCTGTTGTTATGTCTATTTAAGCGGTGCGTCGGGACGTTGCTCGCATCCCGTGACCACGTCCTGTTGTGACGAAACGACGTAGGGAGGAGGAGCTACGTCCCGACGACACCGCGTTCTGTACACCCGGAAGACACGGGGAGTTTATTAGCCGGCCGGCGTTCTTGTTTTTTACAACCATTGTGTAAGTGCAATCTTTACTCTTTATTAAATAAAGTCGTGGATTTTATGCTATGTGGAGCTTTTATTTCTTTTATGGGGAGCCATCCTATTCTATTTGCTGTGTGTGACGGAGCGAGTTCCGGGTCCTGGATGACAACAAGTGTCTGCTGTTTAGATCCCTGGCTGGGGTTGCAGCCATCCGCTCCCTAGGTCTCCTATAATCTAGAGACCTACTCTCTTTGGTAAGAGGCAGTTGTTTTAAACGGTGGAGGTCTGCCCATGCACCTTTGTCACTTCAGCAAGTTTTATCTCTGCATTTCACTTAGCACTGGGGGATATCTACTTGCCTGTTTTCCACAATATGCAAGATCTTCATTAATCACTGTTCTTTTGGACTTGGATTTTTTATGGACTTTTCAAGTTTGGTTATAATTTATATTTTTTAATTTTTGTTTTTCACAGGATATATGTTCAGTGTCTTTACATTATTTCTTTATATTGTTGCACGTGGTAATAGTGTTCTGGAAAATAATTTTTGTCGTTCACATTCAACCATGTTAATTTATTTCACAATTTATTTTTCACATAGAAATTAATCCTTTTTTTGTATATTATTCATTCCGTTTCATTGTGGAGTTTATATACATTGGGTATTGTTTCCAATATTATTTTTTATTCAAATTCACTTTTCATCACCTTAGGCACTGGATTGTTGCCATTCTCAAATATTTTTTTAGCGCGACTTTTTTTATTACATTAGATACACGGTTTACTACCTTTAGTCGCAGCTTTTTTTATTGTGTTAGCGCAGTATTTTTTTTAACCAGCAAGGATAACTTGCCACAAATTTGTGGCAGTGTTGAATTGTAAGTCTTGTTAACTTGCTGAATATTTCCACTGGCAAGTTGTGCACTTGCAGAGCACTTGAAGCACACATTCTAGTTGACACTTTTCCAATTTCTAGCAAATTTGCATGGCAAGTCTCTAGCAAGAGCAAAGTTGCAGTGGTGAGTCTACAGCAAGAGCTTTGCAAGTCACAGTGACCCCTGTGGTGGGATGACTATTGTACAACGTAACTGAACCAGAACGTGCAGCAGACTTGCAGAATGTTTGTAAAGAAAGTTGATCTGGAGTCATGCAATTCGGACATGCTGCAATTGTGCAACAAACTTATGAAGTCTGGCAAGTCTAGCAATAGTTTAACAAGTCATTTTCAAACTTGCAGCTCAATTGCTTGCTATCTGGGAGCTTTCCTTTTATAGATTTAAACAGATCCTGTGGGTGTAGAAGAAAAATTGCAGCTCAAAAGCTCCAGACCTGTTGAAGACACCCGCCCTATATGATCATGCACGTGCTGGCTCTGCTTAAATTAGGAAGGAAGGAAATATCCTGGACGGCCACACACTGCTGAAGGCATCTTTATTGAAAGATTAAAATCCAAAAACAGTCATATCTTAGGCATAGAAGATAGGGAAGAAAACTGACGCGTTTCACATCACAAACAGATGCTTAGTCATAGCTGTGTCAGATCCTGTGGGTGGATATAGGAGCGGGCTATACCACATGCATGCTACCATCCATGGATTGGTGTCAGGAAAGGAAAATTACAGTAAGTATTTGGTAAAGTTTTCCGTTGTTTTGAAATAGGAATCAGACTCTGAAAATGGACATTAGAAGCTGGTTTGGAGGACTACTGAAAACAGCTTTATTAACCCTTTTATTGCTAATTAGGTATCTCATTCATCATAACAATAAAAAGATTAAAACAATAGGTGTGAGCTTATATTACTGTATATATATTATTTGGTGGTATTTAATTTCAATCTAGAAGTGATCCGAAAAGCCACCCAATCACTCTTCAGTCTGGTACTCGCCCACATCTGCTTCCAGAATCATTATCATTTTCACCATTGTCCACCTTAGGTAATGTCAGGGTCACAAGTGAAGAGAGATTTGTGAATTTCCATTAACTGATTTACTTTGCACAGTTTGAATTTAAAAGTGCTGAGTCCTAAGTACATTCAGGTTTACAAGGTCACTGACTCACTTTGGAGCTGAGCCTGCAGACTAGGGACTTATAATAAATGTAAAATAAATAATCCATGCATACACAAAACACACATAGGACCCACAAACATACATAAATGCCTATTATCCTAAGTAGCTGCACACATGTTATGATTAGGATAACATTTTAGTTTAATTCTTAATAGATTAGTTGTGAAGATTTACATGTCTGGACTAGTAAACATTTTGCATATTGTTGTGTTTTTATGATTCACAATGCTAGCATAATTTTAGGTTTATTCATTACCATAACATTTTATTTACTATGGAAATTTTGGAAATTTTTGGTAATTTTCCTAAGCTAAATGGGTGATTGGTATTGATTTACCAAAGGAATTAACACTGTTTACTTTGAAAAGGGAATGTTCATTAAGGAGTAGTACACATTATCAAAAATCAGATGAAAATAAACGTATTCGGAAGGATCATTCAATTTTCTGTCCGTTAATATACCGAGAGTTGATGTTCAGATAAACATTCTAAAGAGACAAGTTGGAAAATATTTCTTCTTAGTTACCAGAATGATTTCTGTTTTATTAGTACAGTATTTGTCCTTAAAAAAATCGAATGAGCAAGACTGTGCATGATCAGAAACAAAGTACGACTTGGCAGAAGATGCCAACAATTTTTTTTTCGTAAACACAAAAGAATTATGGTATGCAGGATAATAAAAGATTTTTTTAAGGCGATAAAAACTGAAAGTTTTGTGATAGTGATAAGTGAATAGCAGTATACAGTACAGTTAACCACTATACAGATTATCTTTTGGACTACAAATTAAGGGGTATGAATAGTTATTACTATTGTTGTTGTTTTTATTATTAATAATAATACTATTTTGATATTACTCAATATTATTACTATGACTAAAAGGGTCAAACGCACATTACATTACTTTTGATTCTGTGCTGGAATGTAGATATGTACGTAGGAAGTTTTCCTGTGTCATTCAAGATTTTTCATCTTATAAATAGCATTTTTGATCTCAAGATGGCACGGACAGTCAGAAAAAAAAATCAAACGATTGTTTGTCTGATTTTCCAATATCATGTACCAGGCTTTAGCTTTGTTTTTTTTTGTTTTTTATTTCCCTTTAGCTTTTGTTTTTTTTTTTTTTAATTTCCCATGCATATGAATTGGCATTTAAAGTGAACAGATTGTCACCTTATTTACTAAGCTATGTGAACATACACTTTGCAAAGTGAAAACCTACCTAAGGTCTGCCCCTATTTTTTTACTAAAATGACCCCATTGCAACAGCATTAAAGTGATATTAAACATACAATATTTAATTGCCATTATTCATTCTATTTATGTATAAAGATCATATCACTGTATTTAATTCAATATAAAAAAAAATCTAAGTATCTTATTTAATAATTGTTGTTCAGCGGCAGTCACATGATGTTTCCCAGGTCTTTGCTGTCCTTAGGGAAAGTTCTGAAGGAGGAGTTTTTAGTACTCTGCTGTCTGCTGCTGTCAATCAAAGTCAGTGAGCCAATTAGAAGAGAGAGGGGATGGGGCCGAGCCACGGCTCTGTGTCTGAATGGACTCACAGAGCAGCGCTCGGCTTGGGTGCCCCCTTAGCAAGCTGCTTCCTGTGGGGGCAGCAGAGAGGGGCCAGGAGCGCTGGGGAGGTACATGAGAAGAGGAGGACCTTGGCTGCTCTCTACAAGACTTTAATATCACTTTAATACTGCTTTAAAACCACTTTAGGTTATTTTTACTGATTGGTCACTGCCCCAAAGCAGACCTTATGACTTTAAACCATATGCATACAGATTTGTCCAATCTGCATATAACTATATCATTTGTGATAAAACAATGTGATAAACTTGCCACCAATGGTGTGAACTAGTGACAAAATGTGTGCAGCTGCTCCTTGAGGTTGGCTTCATATTGCCATACAGAGCGTCTCACAGCAGGGGTCCGGTATGTCCCTGTTCACCGTTTCAGGTCTGATTTTTTTGGCTGAATTCAGACCTGAGATGTGTGAACCGGCTCCATAGAGAGCCGGTCACAATCTCCTGACATGCAAATTAGATGCAGGGAAAACCACATCCAATTCGCAATAGTGAGAACCCAGCCTAAGTGAAACATGCTAATTTAAACAAACAGAAAATTTAAAGTAAGGCGCTACTATTACAACAAATGAAATCATAAAAACAAATCCAAATAATATAAAACAGGAAGAGAAAATTCTAACAGTATGTGCACTTTCTAAACAGTATATAAAGATGAAGAGAGCAGATATACATGTAAAACTTATGTAGGGAGATTTGTTTCATCCCCAAGTATCATCTGAGGCATAGCTCCCAACTGTCCCTGATTTCGAGGGACTGTCCCTGATTTCGAGCAATGTCCCTCTGTCTCTCATTCCTCCTCATTTGTCCCTCATTTTGGTCTGATCTATATAGATGTATACAAAATACACTTTTTGTCTATCAAAAGGTGTTTTCCAGCACTAAACGTTTCATCCGTTTTCTAAATTGCTGCATTTGTAAATTCCGAAAGCCAGTATAAAGGAATAGTAGTGGTAAAACAAAAGCACTTGTTGGTTTAACAAATCTTGTTTTTTTGTACAATTCTCTTTTAAGGGGCGTGGCCAGGGGTGTGTCCTATGCCTGCATACTTTTGCTGATAGGTGTCCCTCATTCCCATCTCAAAAAGTTGGGAGGTATGTCTGAGGCTGTTCACTTCACTGGGTATATGTAAGGGTTTACAACATCCACTTTACGAAGTCACTATATACTCTCAAACATGGTGATTGGAGGACTTATAAAAAGGACTGTTTTATATTACTGATGTTTTGTTTTTGTTTTTTTGTAATATTTGGATTTGTTTTTATGATTTAATTTGTTGTAATAGTAGTGCCTTACTTTTTTTGATTTTTTTGTATATATAATTTGTGAATCTTCATGGTCTGGGTGCCTAAATTGCATGATTCTCTGCAGATCAGACAAACCATTATGCTAATATTCAGGAGAATCTAAAAAGTAAGGAATTAGTAATTCTCCTAATTTGATTACTCTGTTACAGCATAGCATTTCTCTACAATTTATTTTCTTGACATTAAGTTGTGCTGCCACCATGTGGGTATTAGGTAATATGCATTTTTTGTTTTTCTTTGAGCATAATGGATCACTATATCAAGTAATAAACATACCATGATTGGCTAGTACATATTGGGGTTTATTTACTAAAGGCAAATCCAGTTTGCACTACAAGTGCACTTGGAAGTGCAGTCGCTGTAGCTCTGAGGGGGACATGCAAGGAAAATAAAAAACAGCATTTTAGCTTGCACATGATTGGATGATAAAATCAGCAGAGCTTCCCCTCATTTCAGATCTTCCCCTCAGATCTACAGCGACTGCACTTCCAAGTGCACTTGTAGTGCAAAATGGATTTGCCTTTAGTAAATCAACCCCATTGGATCTTACAACACAGGACATACAGTGGGGAAAATATTATTTGATCCACTGCAGATTTTGTAAGTTTGCCCACTTACAAAGAAATGAAGAGACAGAATAGAGAATAGACAGATAGAGACAGAATATCAATCAAAAATCCAGAAAAAATACATGATACAAATGTTTAAATTAAGTTGCAGTTCAGTGAGTAAAATAAGTATTTGATCCCCAAGCAAAACACGACTTAGTACTTAGTGGAGAAACACTTGTCGGCAAACACAGAGGTCAGATGTTTCTTGTAGTTAGTGACCAGGTTTGCACACATCTCAGGAAGCACTCTTCTTTATAGATCTTCTCTAAATCCTTAAGGTTTCTTGGCTGTCGCTTGGCAACTCAAAGTTTCAGCTCTCTCCATAATTTTTCTATAGGATTAAGGTCTGGAGACTGGCTAGGCCACTCCATGACCTTAATGTACTTCTTCTTGAGCCACTCCTTTGTTGCCTTGGCGGTATGTTTTAGGTCATTCTCATGCTGGAAGACCCATCCATGACCCATCTTCAGTGTTCTGGCTGAGGGAAGAAGGTTCTCATCCAAGATTTCACAATACATGGCTCCATCCATTGGCCCCTCAATGCGGCAAAGTCGATCTGTACCTTTAGCAGAGAAAAAGCCCCAAAACATAATGCTTCCACCTCCGTGCTTGCTATAGGGATGGTATTAGGGTCATAGTCAGCATTTTTCTTCCTCCAGACATGGATGAGAAATAAAGTAATCGACATGCATCAATCTGGAAAGGGGTGTCCGTTTATGAAGCAGTGATCAGCGGTGATCCCGAGGATCGCCGCTGATCACAGTCCATAAACAGTTTATCAAACAGTGATAATCGGGGGAGAACATGTTTGAACTTGTTCTCCCGCCGATTATCACTACACACGGAGAATCCCCATTGAATGACACATTAACGGCCAGTTTATGAAGCGGTGATCTCACCGCTTCACTGGCGATCTGAGTCAGAATTCACACTCCCAGGTTCACCAGCTCAGAGGTGGTGAATCGGGGAGTGAAGAGAGAATCTGGGGGGATCTGAGGGGGGAGGAGGAAGTTTTTTAACTTCCTTATGCCTCGTTCAGACCCCCCAACACTGTAAGCATGTCCCCCTGTCATATTTATGTGTATACATATATATACATATATACATATAATGTGTATATGTATATATATATCATGTGTGTGTATATACATGTATATATAATGTGTGTATGTGTATACATATGTGTATAATGTAGGGGGACTCTTATTTTATTAACAGTAATCCACGCCGCCTGTCCGTGTATTGAGCGGTGATAATTTATCACTGCTTAATAAACTGACATCTCGGTATTCTGGTGCTGTAATCTCGTAAAGTCTCACGAGATTCCAGTATCAGGGGCCGTTCTCCACTGTTGGAAGCATTTGTAGATCACTTCACTCCTCCAAAGGTGAAGCGATCTACACCGCTTCATAAACTGGCACACAGAGGAGAAAAATCTTCACTGTGAATGCCGGAGAACGAAGCAGTGAATAGATTTCACTGCTTCATAAACGGACACCAGGGTTAGAAATACATTTCTAAGGTTCTGGGACTCCAGCAAACCACGGTGAGAGCCATTATCCACAAATGGAGAAAAGTCGGAACAGTAGTGAACCTTCCCAGGAGTGACCAGCCTACCAAAATTACTTCAAGAGCACAACGACGAAGAGGAGGTCATAAAAGAACCCAAAACAACATCTAAAGTACTGCACACTTGCCTCAGTTAAGTTTAGTGTTCATGATTCAACAATAAGAAAGAGATTGGGCAAAAATGGCATCCATGGGTGAGTTCCAAGGTGAGAGCCACTGCTGACCAAAAAGAACAGAAAGGTTTATCTCACATTAATTATCCTCAAGACTTTTGGGCAAATAATCTGCGAAATGGTGAGACAAAAGTTGAACTCTTTGGAGTGCGTCTGGTTACATCTGGGGTAAAACAAAAAAGCATTTCAGAAAAAGAACATCATACCAACAGTCAATGGTCTGGGGCTGCTTTGCAGCTTCATGACCTAGACCAGTGGCAGCCCGTCCATTAGGGGCACAGGAGCCTGCCCCCCAATCCATGTGCCAAGTTCCTAATCTACATGCAGAGCGCTGGACGCATGGATTGATGACCAACCAGCCGCTGACTTGCCATAATTGATGGAGCCATGAATTCCGCGCTCTGTCACAAAATCTGGAAGGGAAATATCTCAAGCTCAAGTGCACTTGGGTTATGCAGCAGGACAATGATCCGAAATACACCAGCAAGTCCACCTCTGAATGGCTAAAAAAACAAAAACAAAATTAAGGTTTTGGAGTGGCCTAGTCAAAGTCAGGACTTAAATCCAAATCGATTGAGATGCTGTGGCATGACCTTAACCAATTCCGGACCACCCACCGTCATTATACGTCGGTACTTTGAAGGAGGATATCGTTGTTATGGCAGCAGCTAGCTGCCATAACCCCAGTATCCTCTTCTTCAGTGAGCAGTCCGGTTTAAGATAAAAGTGGTCTCTGCGGCGAATTAACTTCCGCCCATAGCTCTTAAAGGGCCCTTTTTTTTGTCATTTTTTTTTAAATGACAATTTTTTTTTTTTTTTTTTATTGCATTTTAATGTAAATATGAGGTCTGATGTCTTTTTCACCCCAGATTTCATATTTAAGAGGTCCTGTCATGCTTTTTTTCTATTACAAGGGATGTTTACATTCCTTGTAATAGGAAAAAAAGTGAAACAATTTTTTTTTTTTATTCTCAAGAGTGTTAGAAAAAAAATGTATAATGTTTGGGGGTTCTAAGTAATTTTCTAGCAAAAAAAACAGTTTTTAACTTGTAAACAACAAATCTCAGAAAGAGGCTCGGTTCTTAATTGGTTAACCACATAACGACTGATGGCAGAATGGCACGGACAGGCAAATGGGCGTACCTGTACGTCCCTTTGAATTTGTCGCCGTGTCATCGCACGCGTGCCCGTCGTGAGCTCCGTGAGTTCGACCGCGGGTCCCGCGGACTCGATGTCCGCGGGCATACCCGCAATCGTCTCATGGAGAGGAAGAACGGGGAGATGCTAATGTAAACGAGCATCTCCCCGTTCTGCCTAGTGACACTATCACTGATCAAATCGCAGAGCGCCGCCATTACTAGTAAAAAAAAAAAAATTAATAAAAATGCCATAAAACTATCCCCTATTTTGTAGACGCTATAACTTTTGCGCAAACCAATCAATAAATGCTTATGGCGATTTTTTAAACAAAAATATGTAGAAGAATACGTATTGAAACTGAGGAAAAAAACGGTTTTTTATATATTTTTGGGGGGTATTTATTATAGCAAAAAGTAAAAAATATTGCTTTTTTTTTTCAAAATTGTCGCTCTTTTTTTGTTTATAGTGCAAAAAATAAAAACCGCAGAGGTGATCAAATACCACCAAAAGAAAGCTCTATTTGTGGGAAAAAAAAGACGTCAATTTTGTTTGGGAGCCGTGTCGCACGACCGCGCAATTGTCAGTTAAAGCGACGCAGTGCCGAATCGCAAAAAGTGCTCTGGTCTTTTGCCAGCCAAATGGTCCGGGGCTTAAGTGGTTAATAATACGTTTAAAAAAAAAGAAAAGAAGAAAGACTGTACAGGCCACACAAAGAGCAATTTGTACTATAAAATCATACAATTTATTAAATAACAATGTTAAAAAAGCTAGGTAATTAATAATACAGTTATTCATAAAATGTTAGACGAGGAAATATCTTTGCAAATAAGTACTGTGTTTATTAACATTGTTACCTTACTGAAATTTTCAAGATATTTATGAAAATAATAACTAATACAGAAAAACAGACTATATAAGTTCGAAGAGAAATTCTTCAGACTTTTGTGTTGTGGTAATATACACTTTGAAAAGGTATTACCATATGCATGGCCATGAACCTACCGCTGAGCATTCCGAGTGCTGTTAATTTTGAATGGCTGTTCAATGTGTCGCAAAGCACCTGCACTACAGAAAACCACAATGCAAGGCACATGCTTTGTGATGTGCTGTGTTGGGTGGGCAGGCACCACGCAAACCCAAATGGGCCCAGGAGTTTTTTTTATTACTATAAATACAGCCAGCAATACAGGATCATTTAATATATATATATATATATATATATATATATATATATATATATATATATATACATACATACACACAGTATTTCACAAAAGTGAGTACACCCCTCACATTTTTGTAAATATTTTATTATATCTTTTCATGTGACAACACTGAAGAAATTACACTTTGCTACAATGTAACGTAGTGAGTGTACAGCTTGTATAACAGTGTAAATTTGCTGTCCCCTCAAAATATCTCAACACACAGGCATTAATGTCTAAACCGCTGGCAACAAAAGTGAGTACACCCCTAAGTGGGTCCTAATTAAATTGGGCCCAATTAGCCATTTTCCCTCCCCGCTGTCATGCGACTCATTAGTTTTACAAGGTCTCAGGTGTGAATGGGGAGCAGGTGTGTTAAATTTGGTGTTATCGCTCTCACTATCTCATACTGGTCACTGGGAGTTCAACATGGCACCTCATGGCAAAGAACTCTCTGAGGATCTGAAAAAAAGAATTGTTATTCTACATAAAGATGGCCTGGGCTATATGAAGATTGCCAAGACCCTGAAACTGAGCTGCAGCACGGTGGCCAAGACCATACAGCAGTTTAACAGGACAGGTTCCACTCAGAACAGGCCTCGCCATGGTCGACCAAAGAAGTTGAGTGCACATGCCCCGCGTCATATCCAGAGGTTGTCTTTGGGAAATAGATGTATGAGTGCTGTTAGCATTGCTGCAGAGGTTGAAGGGATGGGGGGTCAGCCTTTCAGTGCTCAGACCATATGCCACAGGCTGCATCAAATTGGTCTGCATGGCTGTTGTCCCAGAAGGAAGCCTCTTCTAAAGATGATGCGCAAGAAAAAAAGCAAACAGTTTGCTGAAGACAAGCAGACTAAGGACATGGATTACTGGAACCATGTCCTGTGGTCTGATGAGACCAAGATAAACTTGTTTGGTTCAGATGGTGTCAAGCGTGTGTGGCGGCATCCACGTGAGGAGTACAAAGACAAGTGTGTCTTGCCTACAGTCAAGCATTGTGGTGGGAGTGTCATGGTCTGGGGCTGCATGAGTGCTGCCGGCATTGGGGAGCTACAGGTCAATGAGGGAACCATGAATGCCAACATGTACTGTGACATACTGAAGCAGAGCATGATCCCCTCCCTTCGGAGACTGGGCCGCAGGGCAGTATTCCAACATGATAACGATCCCAAGCACACCTCCAAAACAACCGCTGCCTTGCAAAAGAAGCTGAGGGTAAAGGTGATGGACTGGCCAAGCATGTCTCCAGACCTAAACCCTATTGAGCATCTGTGGGGCATCCTTAAACAGAAGGTGAAGAAGCGCAAGGTCTCTAACATCCATCAGCTCCGTGATGTCATCATGGAGGAATGGAAGAGGACTCCAGTGGCAACCTGTGAAGCTCTGGTAAACTCCATGCCCAAGAGGGTTAAGACAATGCTGGAAAATAATGGTGGCCACACAAATATTGACACTTTGGGCCCAGTTTGGACATTTTCACTTAGGAGTGTACTCACTTTTGTTGTCAGTGGTTTAGACATTAATGGCTGTGTGTTGAGTTATTTTGAGGGGACAGCAAATTTACACTGCTATACAAGCTGTACACTCACTACTTTTTTTTTTAAATCAAAAAAGGTTTTATTGAACATTCACATATTATCCAACAATAATCGTCACCCGGTTTGCAATTACATAAAATTTGTTATAACAGATTCTGTTCATGTACATACATACAGTGTTTATTTCAACTTGGCTATCCAGCCCACTACACTTCTCCTGCCAACAAAAATTCACCTTTTCCCTTCTCCACCCCCCGCCCGCACAGTTTATATTATATATACTATCCTGCATCCCTTCGTCATGTTTACAGAGATTGTAGGAGCCTGGACATCACTAACTCTCTCGGGCTTAGACCTGGTGTGTCCAGCCATTTGGACCAAATTTGTTCAAACCTGGTAAGGCACCCTCTGTGTTGATATATATACTTTTCCCTTATGAGGGTTTGTCCCATGTGTTCCACCCAGGTGCGACTAGTAGGTGGCCCCACAGACTTCCAACCCATGAGTATAAGTTTCCTGGCCTGAAATAAAGCTCTGGAGAACGCGACCCTGATCAATTCTTCAGGGATCTCATTCTCCAGGACCCCCAGTATACAACACATGGGGTCCATGGGGACCTTCGTTTGAAATACCTCAATGAGCGTACCCATCACCTCCCTCCAATATCGGTGGAGCTTCGGGCATCTCCACAGGAGGTGAATAAGGTCCCCATCATGTTGATGACAACGGGAACATAGAGGGTCTGCCGTCCTGTCCATTTTAAATAGCCTTTTTGGGGTATAGTGCACTCTTAACGCTATAAACAATTGGGAAACCTTTTGTGCAATGTTAAGGGAGCACGTGGATACAGACTGCAGGGCCTCCTCCGATTGCTCCCCTGTAATCTGACCAAGGTCCCTCTCCCAAGCCGACATTGCATTGCACGGGTATGCTCGCAGGTGCCTTACTAACGACATCTGGTAGCATTGAGATATAATTCCCTTGGTCTCACTACTGGACTGTAATACATTAAACACCGGCGTAGGCGACAATGTCCATCCACCCGCGCCCCCCTGCGCAAGGATCGCATGTCGCAGCTGAAGGTAGTATTAAAACATGCTATTTGGCAGGTTAAATTTATCCTGCAATTCTGTAAAAGAGAGTAGTTTACCGTTTGCGAATATATGTGGTAGCAGTTTAACCCTGTGTTTACGCCATCTTGGCCCTTGTAGTAATTTATCCAGCTCAGTATAAGAGCGGTTGCCCCATATTGGACTAAAATCAGTGAAGCCCTGCACCCCCTGAAGCTGTCTGACCTTATTCCAAATTTTTTGTACAAGTGACAATGTTGGGGTCTGTTTGTTGGATTTTGCAAATAGCTGTGCCTCAAGGTCCATGGGAATGGTCTCTGCCCCCAACACCATCAACATCAGCTGTGCCGACGAGCCTTTTGGTTCTGACGCCATAGAACCGACCAGCTGTTGCAATTGTTGCAATTGGGACGCTATATAGTACAACCAGGGGTTAGGAACTGCCAACCCCCCGTTGTCCTTTGATTGCTGCAGCTGCTCCAGTTTAATTCTGCGGTTTTTGTTGTTCCATAGCAACCGGCGGAAGAGTGTATTTACTATTATGAAGATTTTTAGTGGGACCACGACTGGAGTATTATGTAAGAAGTATAGCAACTGTGGCATTAGGATCATTTTAATTAAGTTGGCCTTGCCCGCCAAGGACATCTTTAGGTTGTTTCAGGTATTTATTTTGTCTCGAAAACGAGATAGCAAGGGATAGATGTTTAAGGAGCAGTAGTCTCCAGTCTCCAATCCTGGGTGCCACTTGTATGCCCAGGTATTTGAAACTAGTGACCAGAGGAATGGGACAGCTATCTGGGAGTACAACCCCGTGATCTCCGTCCAACAACATCAGGGCCGACTTGGACCAATTTATGGTTAGCCCGGAATAGTGACCGAACATTTTTATTATAGACATCACCTCCACTAATGAGTGACTCGTGTCCCCTAAAAAGAGTAACATGTTGTCAGCGTACAACATTATTTTTTCATGTATATTTCCGTATTGGAACCCCTGTATCTGGGCACTATCTCTTATCAGGGCTGCTAGGGGTTCTATCGCGATCGCAAAGAGCAGAGGGGACAGAGGGCAACCCTGCCTTGTCCCCCTGCCCAGAGCGAAAGCTTGCGAAACCCTGTCCGTCACTCTAATATTGGCCTGAGGGGACGCATATAGCAACTTAACCCACGCTATAAACCGTGCACCAAAACCAAACTTTTCCAGTACTGCCCATGAATATCTCCAGCTAACACTGTCAAAGGCCTTGTTGACATCAAGAGACAACAGTGCCCTTTGACCCCGGTTATCTGCTTGCATTTGCATATTCAGGAACAGTCTCCTAAGATTTGTGGCTGTTGACTTTTGCGGCATAAAGCCTGCCTGATCCTGGTGTATAATGGAGGAGATTATCCCACTGACCCGGAGCGCCAGGACCTTAGCTAGAATCTTCACGTCACTCTGGAGTAACGATATAGGTCTGTAGGAGCCGGGGTCTACCGGATCCTTCCCCTGTTTGAGTAGTAGAATTACGTTGGCTCTTGCCATGGATTCAGGAAGTCTACCCGCATCCAGGCAAGCATCAAAAACCTTTAGCAGTTCAGGGAGTATCTGTTCACCATATTGACTAAACACCTCCATGGGGAGGCCATCCTCTCCCGGTGCCTTACATGTGGGAAAAGAGCAGGCCGACGTCTGTAGCTCCTCCACAGTTATAGGAGCATCCAACTGATTTCGAGCTGCCACCGACAACGAGGGTAAATCGATTTTTGTCATATACACGGTTAGGTCTGCATCCGAGTAAACATCCCTCGATCTATACAGGTCGCCATAGAAAGATGCCAGCTCGGAAATAACGACCTCCGGAGAATTAACTATTTTCCCATTGGCTGCCCGAATAGCCCCAATGGCTGGTGACTGCTGTTGGGATCGTGCGATTTTAGCAAGTTGACGGTCTGTCTTTTCCTCCTCTTCATAGAACGCCAGTTTCGAGAAAAATCTCTTTCTCTCCGCTGTGGAGGATCTCAGCCGGTCCAGGGAATCCTGGGCTGACATCCACACCTCCCTGGCGGAGTCGGTAGGGCTGGTGACATAAGTTAGTTCCAGTTGACGCACCAAGTCCCCCGCCTGTTCTAACAGGACCGAGGAGTTGTGTTTGACCTTCTGTATTTCCTGAATAAAAGTCCCTCTCAAATGTGCTTTAAAGGTCTCCCATTTCAAATGAGCATTAGTTAAATGTCGATGAATTTTAAAGAAAGCCTGGATCTGGGCGGCTATTCTTTCTTGTGAAGTGAAAAGTTTTAGCCAGAAAGCATTTAACTTCCAAGGGGCTCTAGGTAAGTTACACAAAAATTGTCCCGAACAGAGGGGGACCAGAAGGTAAGTTACTAGGGGGCCGAGTGGTCAACCATATAGCTAATGGGGAGTGGTCCGAGACAGCTCGCGGGAAATATTCTATTTTAGATATACTACCAACCAGGTTTGGGGTGCCTATGCATAAATCAATACGAGATAGTGACCCATGGGTCTTAGAGAAACAAGAGAATTGCTTGTTATTTGGATTTCTGTTACGCCACATATCTATCCATCCTACCTCTGTAAGTAGGCGGCTCAGAGCTGTGCCTCGTCCACCCCTAGGAGGCTGTACAGGAGGGTGTCTGTCTAATTTAGGATCCAGGTAACAATTAAAGTCACCCATTATCAGTACCGGTATATCCGGTTTGTTAACTAAGTATGAGATTATTAGCTGTAAAACCTCTCTGGAGAACGGAGGGGGCACATATACAAAGGCTAATATCAATGTGATTGTGTACAATTTACAGTGCAAAAACACAAACCTTCCAGATATATCTATTAATGAGTCCAGTTCCTGGTACACTAGGGCTTTATGTATCAAAACACTTACTCCACGTGAAAAAGCAGAGTAAGTGAAGTGATAAGCTTTACCTACCCAGGGGTATTTTAAAAAATTGACTGTGTCACTCTTCAAGTGGGTTTCCTGCAAGCCAATTATGGCCGGGTGAAACTTCCGCAAACCCAGCAGAAATCATGGATCTTTTTAATGGGTCATTTACTCCTCGCATGTTCCAGGACACTATAGGTGTATCAGACATTGCGAGAGCTTGAACCATTTCTCATGGGCATGTCCCTGTCCTGTATCATTTGATGTTGCACCCGGAGACTTCCAAGCTGCAGTCCATGTGCAAGCAAAGTGACCAGACGACTGTGCGGAGCGTGAGGCAGGCTGATGGGGCATAATATGCAGTGGAGAAGCATCAGATCTTTGCAGAAAATAAACTCAGTTGCATGGTGAAACAGATCACATGGTAGATCCATGGATAAAGTAGATCTTGCAAAACAAATACCACTGGCAATACCAAGCGGAAAGGCATCAAAAACTGTGAGGCTCTGTGGGTCCAAACCGTGCCAACAGGTCACAAAAACTCAAGCCATAACAACAGTGGCAACTTGTATTGTGCGGGAGTGAAGCACATTCACAGCCCACTCGGTAGGTTAGACAACAACTGTACCGAGCTCTGAAAGATTTAGTATTCAATCGCTGTCACTTGATGTTAAGGAATCGTAGTCTGTATAAGGAGCAATATCAAAAGTGGAGTGTAGGCGCCTTGTATGCATGGATCAAGTAGGTTAGTTGAGATCAGCCTTCCTCATTTTCACGTCTGCGGCGGCGTAGAACTTGTTCATTCTGGTCCAGCCATCCTGCAGCATCCTGTGCGGTTTCAAAAAAGTGGTTCTGGTCTCCGGCCGTAACTCTCAACTTAGCGGGGAACAGCATCGCATACTTGAGTTGCAGTCGTTGTAGCCTTTTTTTTAACGTCAGCAAACTTAGATCTTCTGCGCTGCACTTCAGCTGAGAAGTCAGGATAGAAGGATATTTTGGTACCGTTAAACTGCACAGCCCCCTTTTCTCTGGCTAACCTTAGAACCATTTCACGGTCCCGATAGTTGAGGAGCCTGGCCAGCATCGCTCTGGGGGGGTTGCCAGGTGGGAGAGGTCTTGGTGGTACTCGATGCACCCGTTCCACCGCATACAGGGGCGAGAAGGCCTCTTTGCCAAATATATTCTGTAACCATTCCTCAACGAACACCTCAACCTTCTCTGGTAACCCCACTATGCGAACGTTGTTGCGTCACAGGCGGTTCTCGATGTCGTCGGTCTTTTCAAAGGCCTGGTGTGCATGCTGTGTGGCCCCCCTCACATCTCTGTTCAAGGGGGGGAATTGGGTCTTCTATGTCACTGACTCTCCCCTCCACTGCCGTGGTTCTCTCTCTAATTTTTTGAATGTCCTGACGGAGGAGGGAGACAGTCTCCTTCAGCCCCCCAAACTTTTCCTTCAGGTCATCAACTGAGGCAGTGCATCTGTGGACTGCGTGAAGTATTTCACTCAGCGTGGGCTGGGGGGTGTCCTCCACCTGCATATCAAACAAGCCTGGCATAGGATCTGGTACAGACTCCATAGTGTCAGTGTCTTCTGGCCTGTCTGTGTCCCCACTGCCTGCCAGCTCCATGGAAGCTGCAGGAAGCTGTGTGCTGTTCTGTGTGGAGTCTGCTGAGCCCGCTAACTTCTGCGCATAATATAGCATATCCCTGGTCTAGTCTTTAGTCTTAGGGGGTTTCTGTAACTTACCCCCCTGCTCCGTTTTCTTCTCCTGGCCTCGTGGTGTTCTCTGAGGCTGAGATGACCAGGCGCCATCTTGGAAGTCTGTAGCGGCCGAGGCCGCTTGTTCTCCGCGGTTCCCTCGGGTCATCATGCCCCAATCTGGTGCTGTTACTGTGACCTGGGATGACAGGGAGGCTCTGGGTACCGGTACCGTGATTTTTGGGCGTCTGGATAAGCGAGGAAAGGATCAGTTCAAGGATCAACAGCGGGAGCTCCGGTGAACAGGTCTGTTCACATGCCGCGCTAGGCCACGCCCCCACACTCACTACTTTATATTGTAGCAAAGTGTCATTTCTTCAGTGTTGTCACATGAAAAGATATAATAAAATATTTACAAAAATGTGAGGGGTGTACTCAAATTTGTGATATACTGTATATATATATATATATATATATATATATATATAGTACTTTGCAAAAGTTTTAGGCAGGTGTGAAAAAAGGTTTTAAAAAATGCTATAAGTAAGAATGCTTTAAAAAATATGTAGTTTAATTGTTTATTTTTAGTAATTTCCAAAAATGAAAAGTGAGCGAACAGAAGAAAAATTTAAATCAAATCAATATTTGGTTTAACTACCCTTTGGCTTCAAACCAGCATCAATTTTTACACTTACACACTTTGCACACTTGTACAAAGTCAGGGATTTTTAAGGATTAGATTCAGGTGTATGATTAACTAATTATGCCAATCGGGTACTAATGATAATCAATTTTATATATAGGTTGAAACACAGTCATTAACTGAAACAAAAACTGCTGTTTAGGAGGCTTAAAACTGGGTGAGGAAGAGCCAAACTCTGCTACTAAGGTGAAGATGTGGAAGACAGTTTCATGTCACAGGTCATAGACCATGGCAAGACTGAGCACACAAGGTAGCTATACTACTACTATGCACAAAATCATAGAAACTGGGGTTCAGAAAAATGCCAGCAGGTGCTCTGGACTGATGAGTGAACATTTGAAATATTTGGCTAAATCAGGAGGCAGTCTGTGCACTGAAGAGCTGAAGAGCTGAAGATTGGTACAATAATAAGGGTCTGCAGGCAACAGTGAAGTATGGTGGAGGTTTATTGCAAGTTTGGGGCTACTTTTCTGCAAAAGGAGCTGGAGATTTGGTCAGGATCAATTGTGTCCTTAATGCTGAGAAATACAGGCAGATATTTATCTATTATGTCATACCATTATGGAGGAGTGAGATTGACCTCAGATTTATTCTCCAGGACGACCCCAAACATACATAAAATGTCATTAAGATCTATCTTAAGGATAAAGAAGAACAAGGAGTCCTGGAAGTGCTGATTTGGCCCCCAAAGAGCCCTGATCTCAACATCAACTAGTCTGCCTGGGATTACATGAAGAGACAGAAGGAAATGAGGCAGCCTGCATCCACAGAAGATCTAGTTCTCCAAGATGTTTGGAACAACCCACCTGCCGAATTCCTTCACAAACTGTGTACAAGTGTACCTAGAAGAATTGATGCTGTTTGGAAGGCAAAGTGTGGTCCTACTAAATATAGATTAGATTTGGATCTCTCTTCTGTTCATATAATTTTTTCTTACTCATTCGCTTAATTGATAAAAATAAATTAACACTTCTATTTCTGAAAGCATTCTTAATTTACAGCACTTTACACACCTGCTTAAAACTATTGCACAGTACTGTATATACAGTATATATAATTATTTCCTACATTTTTGTCCCACTCCCTGAGACACTATCACCCCACCCAAAGCCTACTCTTAACATGCTCACTGTCTATGTGTTACCTAGATCACTCCCACTTTCCTCGGCCCTCCCATTCCTAATTATGTGGGTACTGCCCATTCAGGACCCTCAGTTAATACCCCTTTTTTTAAATTACAGAGCATACTCAGTAACTAATAATGCTGTCATCTTGAGAAACAGGCTGAAACACAGTAGACATGTGCAATTCGTTTGGTCCCAATTTCTTTTTGTAACGAATTTCGACAAATTCGTTAATTCGGAAATATCCGAATTAACGAAAACCCGTTTAACAAATTTTTCGGAATATTCGTAAATTTGAATATTCGAATATTTGTACATTCATAAATTCGTACATTTGCACATTCGTAAATTTGTACATTCGCACAATCGTAAATTCGTACATTCGTAAATTCGTAAGTTAGTAAATTTGTAAATCCGTAAATTTGGAAATCTGAAATAATAATTAACTAATAATAACTTAACTATTACTAACTATTAAATTATAGGTATTGTAATTTCCTTTCAAATTTGGCTGTTAGTGAATGTAACAAATACAAATTTATCCGAAATTACGAATTATTCGAAATAACGAATGACGTATGCAAACTAATGCCCCGTACACACGGTCGGATTTTCCGACGGAAAATGTGTGATAGGACCTTGTTGTCGGAAATTCTGACCGTGTGTAGGCTCCATCACACATTTTCCATCGGATTTTCCGACACACAAAGTTTGAGAGCAGGCTATAAAATTTTCCGACAACAAAATCCGTTGTCGGAAATTCCGATCGTGTGTACACAAATCCGGCGGACAAAGTGCCACGCATGCTCAGAATAAATAAAGAGATGAAAGCTATTGGCCACTGCCCCGTTTATAGTCCCGACGTACGTGTTTTACGTCACCGAGTTTAGAACGATCGGATTTTCCGACAACTTTGTGTGACCGTGTGTATGCAAGACAAGTTTGAGCCAACATCCGTCGGAAAAAATACTAGGATTTTGTTGTCGGAATGTCCGAACAAAGTCCGACCGTGTGTACGGGGCATAATGGTACGTAATGAATTAATAATAAAGAAAAATAATGGTAATAAAAACTTTTTATTATTATTATTTATTATTAATTTGTTCCGTTCCATTTGTTTAGATGCGGCATTCGTTATTTCGGATAATTCGTAACTTTGGATGAATTCATATTTGTTGCGTTCACCAACAGCCAAATTTAAAAGGAAATTACAATACCTATAAATTAATAGTTAGTTACTATTTCAGATTTTCTAGATTTCTGGTTTTTGTTTTCTTGAATTTCGAATTTCCAAATTTCTGAATTTTCTAATTTACGAATGTACGAATTTACAAACTTACGAATGTACGAATTTACGAAAGTACGAATGTACGAATTGACTAATTGCGATCATAAAGAATGACCCGAAAAACCCGAAAAAAAAAAGAAAAAATGAATGAAACGAAAACGAACAAATTTTTTGGCAGTGCACATGTCTAGAACACAGCATCATTGGGACAAAGCACTTAGATGTGGGCTCATTTTTTCAGAGCCTGTTGTAAATTGTGTACTTTGTTGTGTTGTTGCGATGCAGGTGTCATGCAGTATGTTTAAGTGTTAAATAAATGGTATCACAAAGCCCGGCGGTAGGCTTGTGGTCATGCGTTGCGATAACACATAATAAAACATGCGTGAATTTATTTAGGAAAGTTGGCAGAGCAGTGCAAATAGTTTCTTTGTGTCCTTATCCAGCAAGAACTGCTGGTTTGTAGCACAGATATACCCTAACATTATAGATCCATTTATTCCAAATGTCATACAGCTGTTTTAGGCTTATTGGCATAAAGCAATGGTTTGCATAGCTTCAATTGCTATCTTAAAGTAAGACCCCTTTTACACTGGGGCAGATTAGTACTGATTAGTAGAAATAGCATCTAAATAGCGCCTGAAAAACGCCTCCCATTCATTTCAGTGTGACTTTTCACATTGGGGCAGTGTGCTTGCGGGACGTTACACTGGGGCAGATTAGTACTGATTAGTAGAAATAGCATCTAAATAGCGCCTGAAAAACGCCTCCCATTCATTTCAGTGTGACTTTTCACATTGGGGCAGTGTGCTTGCGGGACGTTAGGAAAAGTCCTGCAAGCAGCATCTTTGGGGCAGTTTGCAGTTTTACCAAAACGCCCTGCCCATTGAAAAGCTGAAAAGCGCTTTGGAATCGCAGCAACACGGGCATTTTTAACCCCTTATTTGGGGTTAAAAGCGTCCCACTAGCAGCTGAAAAGCTCTGCTAGATCGATCGGCACTTTAGCGCTAACAGCCGGCGCTCTCAGTGTAAAAGGGGTCTAAGAAATAAAGATAACAATTTTCTCGTAGATGCAAACTTAGAACATTCAAGAGGATGACTTTCCTTTTCAAAGAAAAAGAAAATATAGCCAAGCAGGGGTGTGCTAAAGGGAATGGAGGAGTCCTCTATTGATACACAGTTGTGTGTTTTTAAACTGAGAGTATGTGAATTTTCATTACAAATCCCTACATACATACATTTATTTATCCATTCCTTTTTTAAGTGAGCAATCCTGATTTGTCAGCTTCAGTCATAGGTGACTTTATCCATTAGAATCATTCTTGAACCTGCAATACAAGAGCGACATCTTGTGGTTAACCACATTTATTACATTACCTGGTCAGTGCTATTATAGAGGAGAAGAAATTGATTCACACATATTTTCTGGAAATCCGTATCATATAAACATTACAATATATAACTTATATCATATAATTTAAGAACAGCTAGCTCAGTCCTCATGTCAAATGTTCTTGAAATCTAGCTTACAACAGGGTGCCCAGCCATATTGCTGTAGGTGAAAGCATTTTCCTGGTGCTAACATACATGTGGTTTAGTATGCTGCCATGGATTGGCGCAAGGAAACGAAAATTACGGTAAGTAATACGTTTGATACAATTTTCTGTTTTATGTGTCATTTTTATTCGATTGTAAGCTCTTCTGAGCAGGGTCCTCTTAATCCTCTTGTATTTATTGTATTATAACTGTATTGCCTCCCTTTTATATTGTAAAGCGCTGGGTAAACTGTTGGCGATATATAAATCCTGTATAATAATAATATTAATAATTTTCATTAGAGAGGAACTAAGCACACCTGAATAAGGTGTGTATGTAAATTGACAAGATATGAACTTTTCAGTGTTCTTCGTAAAGCTCTACTAAATACATGGCACTGTAAAAAATGGATGTATTAACCGCTTGCCGATCATATACTGTATATATATATATATATATACGGCAGCAAGGCGGCTCTCCTGCGCAGGATCACAAACTTTCAGGTCTGGGCGCACCATACCCAGCGATCAGCTGCTGTTGTTTCTCACAGTGGAAGCGAGCTGCCGCCGGCGCCGGCTCCCGCTGCTGCTTCGATACACAGGCAGAACGGAGGTCTGCCTATGTAAACAAAGCAGATCGCCATTCTGTCACTACAGAGGACATGGATCCTGTGTCTGTGCTAAGCAGAGGCACTGATCCATGCTTTCTCCTAGTACAAGCACCTCCACCCACAGTAGTAAAGCACTGGTCAGGCACACATTTAACCCTTTGATCACTCCTGTTAACCCCTTCTCTGCCAGTGTCACTAGTATAGGGACAGTGCATATTTTTTTAGCACTGATGACTGTATTAGTGTCACTGGTCCCCAAAAAGTGTCAGTGTGCAATTCGTCTTCCGCAATATTGCCGCCATTACTAGTAAAGTACATAAATAAAAATATCCCATAGTTTGTAGATGTTACAATTTTTCCGCAAACCAATCAATATACGGTACGCTTATTGGGATATTTTTTTTAGCAAAAATATTTAGCAGAATACATTTTGGCCTAAGTTGATGAAGAAATAAAATTTTTCATTTTTTATTGGGTATATTTTATAGCAGAATGTAAAAAAATTTTTTTTGGAAACCTATCAGTCTTTTTTTATTTATAGTGCAAAAAATAAAAACCGCAGAGGTGATCAAATACCACCAAAAGAAAGCTCTATTTGTGAGAAAAAAAGGACATCAATTTTCTTTAGGTACAGCTTTGCACAACTGCACAATTGCCAGTTAAAGTAACGCAGTGCCGTGTCGCAAAAAATGGCCTGGTCATGAAGTGGGGTAAAACTTCTGGAGGTCAAGTGGTTAAATGTTACTGCATGTGAAAAACAGTCAATTATAGGTCAACTCCCAAAACACATTTATGTAACAAAAAAAAAAAAAACAACACAATGAGGTGAGAGACAGCTGAAATGTGAGAAGCACAAAGTCCCCATAAAGAGAGAGACAACTGTGTTCAGTGATTGGTTGATAAAGCGTCCTGATCTCTCTGCCATGCTCCAGGATCTCTCAATCTTGCTTGGTTTCAGTTTAGGAATCCAGTGGATCCTCTGTGTGGCTTAGGGTTGCTACTTGTCCGTGATTTACTCAGACAGACAGGGTTTTGAATCATGTGTCTGGGTTTCAGAGGGGCTGAAACCCGGACAAATTATTCAGACTGGGCTGTGGCTTCCCAAGTAACAAAGATAGTCACACACTAATCTATTTCTGTCCAGGAGCTGTGGGCTGCTGTCTGAGGGCAGGTTAGGCATCACAGGGGGGCCAGGGCGATGATGTCAGCCAGCGCAATTTGGCCACACTCACCGTTCGCTGCAGCATGTTATGCGCACCGCATTACTACTCTCGTTGGGGGCCCTCTAAAGGCGTCCCAGGTCCATAAGTGTTTGGGTTTCGCTTGAGGAAAAGGTGGCAATCCTAGTGTGGCTACAGCATTGTTCCAGAGAAATTTTATTTGGCAGATAAAAGGGACACTGATATCCCAGAATGCCTGAACCTACAACAGTTTTTCGGTAGCATCCTCTTCTTGAGGTGTGCCATTGTCTATGTTTACTTAGAAAAAAGAGGGGGGCTAATGTTGTGCAAGTCTTTTTTGTTGTATTTCAGCCCTTACCTTACAGAAGCAGTGATGCAGATGTCGCTACTTTCCTTAGCCCATAGTGTCAGAGAGAACCCATTAGTGAAGAGTTGGATTATCGATTTGGTTGAGTTTCCAATCAAAATTCAGAGACTTCCTAGCTATACCAATAATCTGGCCCTATTTTGCTTACCTGTTTGTTATGTAGGAGAGGTCTATGCCCACAATCACACTAGGATTTCACAAACTACCCTTGTCACAGTGTCACAGTCAAATATTAGATTCAGGGCTGCCACAGAAGTTGGATTAGGATTACTATGCAGAGAAAGGACATCGAACAGCACATATTCAGCAAGTATTGGCACATGCATGACTGGCATGTTGTTACTTCGCTACATCCCTAATATATTTATGTACACCAGAAAAAAAGGACCTAGGGACTTTTCAGGTGCCACTAAGGCTTCATTCACACTTCACGATTTGGAATAGCGGGCAGAATCGCGACAATTCTGCTACGGTTCCAAATTGCATGATGATCGCTGCGCAGCGTGCGTTTGGGTATCATTACCCTTTAATGACACCACAAACACAATGCAATTGTCACGCAACACTGAAAATCACACTGTTCAAAATCGTGTGAGGCTTGTCATCCGAAGAGGAGCAGGAGCTTCTTTTTCAAAGGGGCGAAGGGCAGCTCATTCAAGTAAATGGGATGCTCCTTTGCGACATGCAAAATCGCATAGCAGGAACACTTGTTCCTACTACACAATGATGTGAACAGAGCCTTGATATACATGTACAACATTATAGTTATTGGAAAATGTACCTTTATTGAGTGCAGATTCAACCAGTGAGGTTAGGGTACTATTCAACGTGTTTCTTAGACCAGTGGATCTGTTTCATCAGGAAACTGTGGAATATGTCTGTATATTTATACATGAAAATGTACCTGTCACAGGTGAACAAACAAGACCCACTCCAGCTGGCAAGTGGGTAAAAATCAAATGGCTGCTGCAATACTCATTTCCATATTATTCAAAAGGTAGGCTCAATCAAATTCTAAGATGACGAGGTATTCAAATAGATGTTTCAATGAACGCTGGAACTTGATCTTCCCCTCAACACTGGAATGCAGACAGGGTCTGGTAGAACTAATGTACCAGAGGCTTACACTATATGATTCATTTTAACACTGGTTAGATCATGAACCTTGACTTCATCCTACATGCTATACATATACATACCACCCAACGTTTTGAGATGGGGACGAGGGACACCGATTAGCAAAAGTATGTAGGCATAGGACACACCCCCGCCACGACCTTTTAAAGGAAAATTATACAGAAAAAATTATTGGTTACACTCACAAGTCTTTTTTTTCCCCACTACTATTCCTTTATATTGGCTTTTGAAGTTTAGAAGTGCAGCAATTTTGAAATTGGATGAACGGTTTAGCACTGGGAAACACTTTTCGAAGGATAAAAAGTGCATTTTTTATACAACTATATAGATCAGACCAAAATGAGGGACAAATAAGGAGTAAAGAGGGACTTTATTTCAAATCAGGGACAGTTGGGAGCTATACATAACGTATTTATCGGCGTATAACACGCACTTTTTTCCCTTTAAAATCAGGGGAAAATCGCGGGTGCGTGTTATACGCCGATCCCCCGCTGATTGTGAGCGGAGCGATCGCCGCCAAGATACACATATTCTCGGCTCCGCTCACAGTCACGCCCAGTTCCGTCATTGGACCTGTGTTATGTCCATCATAGGGCGGGACTGGGAGTGACTGTGAGAGGAGCCAAGAAGAGCCGAGTACACTCGGCTATGTGTATCTCGGCTCCGCCCAGTCCCTGTAATCTCGCCAGCGCTCGCTCCGCTCCGCCCAGTCCCTGTGATCCTCGGCGGCAACTTTAAATCCATCCAAGGCTGCACTGGACACAAGGTTGCAATAGACACTGGGGGCAAGGCTGCACTGGACACTGGGGGCAAGGTTGCACTGACAAGGCTGCACTGGACACTGGGGCAAGGCTGCACTGACAAGGCTGCAACTGATAAGGCTGTACTGACAAGGCTGCAATTACATGGCTGCAATGACACTGACAAGGCTGCAGCCGGACAATGATAAGGCTGCATTGATGGGCATTTAAATGTAAGTTTTTTTCCTTTAACTTCCCTCCTAAAAGTTTTTTCCTTAAAATTCCCTCCTAAACTTGGGGTGTGTGTTATATGCCGATAAATACGGTATATACAGTGGGGACGGAAAGTATTCAGACCCCCTTAAATTTTTCACTCTTTGTTATATTGCAGCCATTTGCTAAAATTATTTAAGTTAATTTTTTTTCCTCAATGTACACACAGCTCCCAATATTAACAGAAAAACACAGAATTGTTGACATTTTTGCAGATTTATTAAAAAAGAAAAACTGAAATATCACATGGTCCTAAGTATTCAGACCCTTTACCATGAGGCAAAGCAAGACTCTGACAGCCACAAGCATGAAACCCAGAGGCAGAGGCATAATGGGACTTGTAGTTTTGCAACAGCTGGAGGTCCGCTAATTGCATATCCCTGTTCTACACCTTCATTTGAGTCCAGCTGTGTTTGATAATACTGATTAGACTTGATCAGGAAAGCCACACACCTGTCTATATAAGACCTTACAGCTCACTGTGCATGTCAGAGCAAATGAGAATCATGAGGTCAAAGGAACTGCCTGAAAAGCTCAGAGACAGAATTGTGGCAAGGCACAGATCTGGCCAAGGTTACAAAAAAAAAATGTCTGCTGCACTTAAGAGCACAGTGGCCTCCATAATCCTTAAATGGAAGATGTTTGGGATGACCAGAACCCTTCCTAGAGCTGGCCATCCGGCCAAACTGAGCTATCGGGGGGAGAAGAGCCTTGGTGATAGAGGTAAAGAAGAACCCAAAGATCACTGTGGTTGAGCTCCAGAGATGCAGTCGGGAGATGGGAGTAAGGTGTAGAAAGTCAACCATCATTGCAGCCCTCCACCAGTCGGGGCTTTATGGCAGAGTGGCCCGACGGAAGCCTCTCCTCAGTGCAAGACACATGAAAGCCCGCATGGAGTTTTCTAAAAAAAAAAACACCTGAAGGACTCCAAGATGGTGAGAAATAAGATTCTCTGGACTGATGAGACCAAGATAGATAGCACTGCTCATCACCTGTCCAATACAGTCCCAACAGTGAAGCATGGTGGTGGCAGCATCATGCTATGGGGGTGTTTTTCAGCTGCAGGGACAGGATGACTGGTTGCAATTGAGGGAACGATGAATGCGGCCAAGTACAGGGAACTCCTGGACAAAAGCCTTCTCCAGAGTGCTCAGGACCTCAGACAGGGCTGAAGGTTTACCTTCCAACAAGACAATGACCCTAAGCACACAGCTAAAATGGTGAAGTAGTGGCTTCACAACAACTCTGTGACTGTTCTTGAATGGCCCAGCCAGAGTCCAGACTTAAACCCAATTGATATAAATGGGTGGTGCTGCCCTAATCCTAGGTGTACAAACTAAAGCATAGGGTATGTATATAAATGGCTTTGATCAAATTATGCATCAACAGAGTGTAAACTCAGCTTAAGTGATAAGTGACAGTGACCAAGATGTTAGGTAATAATAGGACAAATAAGTTAAAAACGTGAGAGCATAGTCATCACTAGCCACATACTAATAAATAAATATCACCATAAAAAATAGCAGTGCAGATTATAATAAAAACTGTGATTTACACTGTGTGCAAAAATATACAACTCATAAAGTGACAATGTGCAATAGTGTATCCACACAAATTCAGCATAAATGTCAAACATGCATCACATAAAGTGACAATGTGTGTGACAACATAAATGTCCCAAAAATAAACTTCAAAAAATGCTCCAACATAGAATCCTTCTTTTTTCTAAAATTGTGACAGCAACGTCCAGGCATGCAATCGTTGCAGAATAGTGCTCAGAGTAAATCACATCATGTGCATCTTCGTGTACAAACACACAAGTGGGTAATGGCCCTTTACCTTAAGGTAATAGGGCAAAAGCATATGACCAAAAAGCCTTTAAGATATCCACCTATAGGCTCCAGCGCGTCCCTCACAATCCTAGATCCGGGGTAGGATTCCCTCAGATGTGGTGCAGGGAAGTATAGAAGATGACAAAGCAGGAAGGATCCCAATAGTGTATTATCGTTTAAAATAACAGCTTTTATTGAAAGAATAAGGTACTCACATAGAAAATGAATAATAGACGATTTGATCCAACGAGCGGCGAACTCGTGAGCCTCTAACAGCGTGTTTTTCTTATAACTCCCTCTCACTTTCCACTCTTTGCTACACCTTCCATTCGTTTGTCCTCATACATCCTTTTCACTCTGTCTCATCTCTTCACTTCCCCTTCTTTCCCCCTTCCCCCCCCCTTTTCTCCTCCCTTTTTTTTTCCTTCTTTTTTTTTTTTTTTCCTTTTCCTTTATCACATCCTTTATTTGCCACTTTTTTTTCATCCTATACCCTCTCTCCACACCCCTCTCTCTCTCCCATACTCTGCAGGATACTCTTGCATACTTTGCATCCAGTACATATCCTATACCCCCATGATCATTTTAGACCTTTTTTGTAGGACACTTTGGAACCGTGTGCAATGAGGCATATCACTCTATACTTTTAGACATTCATTCCATACATACTTCATATTTGTACAATCAATACAAATACTACCCTTATGATAGCGCCTATGCAACCATTTCAGACCTTTTTCTGTAGGACACCCCTGAACCTTGTGTAATGATGTATATCACTTTTATACTTTGTAGACATTAATTCTATACATACTCCATATTTTCATATATTCCATACAGTGTGTATGCCCTGCAAGACATATGGGAGCATTCTGGGTTTATTCTTTCCCTTCCAACGTTGCCATGCTGACCCCCATGTCTGGCCTCGGTCCTCCTTGCTGGGTTCTCCGTCTCTTCAGCTCCCGGGGGAGATGCCCGCTGCTGACCCCCAATTGGGTTCAGTCGCTGAAGCCTTTGTCTGCCAAGTATGTATGGGATGATCGGTTCAGGCTCCTTGCTTTTGCCCAATCATAACCGATACTTTAATATATACTTTATCTGTTTCTTACAGACAGCAGATATGCACATCGGCCCCTGATGAAACAAGGAAAGCTCGCGAAACGTGTCGGGTTAGAGATGTACCATGCATATCTGTATCACATGTATTACTATTATTATTATAATATGGCTATGTTTTTGGATTCACTATGCAATGTTGCTGTTTTATATGAATTTGTTCACCCATGCTCATGTCTTTTACTGGATGATGTTGTTATCCTTAATAAACCATTTTTGACCTCCATACTTGTTTACCCTTTGATCACCATGAACATCTCATTTAAAGTCCCAGGGGCGACGTCTGCTTTCTCTGCTATTTAGGGATGGAGCTGTTACATGTTAGGGGTCAGCTTTCAGATTTTTTGTTTAAAATGTTTTAATTTATATAGGGCAAAAGCATATGACCAAAAAGCCTTTAAGATATCCACCTATAGGCTCCAGCGCGTCCCTCACAATCCTAGATCCGGGTAGGATTCCCTCAGATGTGGTGCAGGGAAGTATAGAAGATGACAAAGCAGGAAGGATCCCAATAGTGTATTATCGTTTAAAATAACAGCTTTTATTGAAAGAATAAGGTACTCACATAGAAAATGAATAATAGACGATTTGATCCAACGAGCGGCGAACTCGTGAGCCTCTAACAGCGTGTACAGCCTGTCCCGTCCCTACGCGTAAAGTCACACGTGACTTCATCAGGGGTTACGTACAGGCTAAAAAAGTGTCTTTAAATAGTCAAGTACTGGCCGGCAATGGGCGGCCATTTTCCCGAAATCCGGTATTATATATTGCGGTGGCCATTTTCCTAGGGACAGCACGGCGCGGCCATTATTTGTAATGTGCGCCGGAACTCAGCATCAGCTGACCTACAGGGCCAATGGGCAAGGGCGAACAAGTTTAGATCTCTCATACTGTCAGCAACGGAGGACAAGTGCTGATATAGCAGCCTGGGATACTCTAGATCGAAAACATTAATAAAAAACTGACAGGTGGGGATTTAAACTGGATAAAGCTAGAGGCATGGTTATTAAATAGCGAACGTGCAACCATCATTGGATCAGGGATAAATAAGAAAAAGCGAAAAAAACGAACCCTCGAAAAATAGCTAGCATATCCAATAATGTGGAAAAATAGGTCTTTTTTTTATTTAAAAAAAATTATTTACAAAAATTGGAAGAGAGAGGCAGCAATACTGATAGCAGGCTCACATAAAGCATTGATATTCATCCTGCATATATGCACCATATACAGTATTAGCAAATGACGACTAATAGACATATATACAATTGCCAAGGGCAGAAATCTAGCTAAGAGGGGTATGAATACGTATAAATATAGCAAATAATAAAATGATAGAATAAGGGGTATTATTAGTGGAATAAAAGACGACTAATATACATATATCAATTACCAGGGGCAGAAGTCTAGCTACAAAGGATATAAATAAGTATACATATAGCCAATAGAATAAATATGGGGTATCATTAGTGGGATATATGGACATGCAAAAAAACAAACCCACTATAATCCATCCCAAAGTGATTCTAAAATAAATATGAATAGATTAAATGATGGCTAATTTACTGGACACAATAAAAATCTCAATACAGAGATATTATTAGGTAATTTTTTAAAATATACGGTGATGTAAAAAACTTTATGAACAGATATTACTAAGCGGTTATTTTTTATATAGAAACAGACAGTGGATAAATTCTAAAAAACAACGTTAAAAGTCACTCAGGAAGCAGTTGAGGTCAAATTCAATATTTAGGCCACGGGGCCAGAATGTATCCAGGGTAAAAATCCATTTGGATTCCATTCTGCTTAAGGTTCTCACTTTATGACCCCCCCTGCCAATGTTTAATATATGGTGTGATACCCCAAAACCTAAGATGGGTAGGGTCTTTGTTATGGCAAGTCAAAAAGTGTTTAGACACACAATGTTTGTCATAGCCATTGAGAATATTTTTAACATGTTCCTTACTCTCAGAGGTCTTTTCGTACGACCCACATACTGGAGGCCACAGCTACATTCAAGGGCGTATACCGCCCCTTTGGTATTACAACAAATACAATCCTTAATCTTGTAGCTGTCTCCCGTGCTGGTTGAAGTAAAATTAAACTCTTTTTCATTTGGACGTTTAGTCCTCAAATAGGCAAAACATCTTTTACATGGAAAAAAATCCATTACCAGTAAAAAAAGAAAACAGTTTCTTGGGTGGATCCACAACGTTTTTGACTACTAGATCCCTGATCGTGGGTGCCCTTTTATATATAAACTTTGGGTCCCTAGAGAGGATTTCTTGTAACTGTCTATCCGCCAGCAGGATATGCCAGTGACGTTTGATTATCCCTTCGATTCTCCTGTGTTGCACATTAAAATCTAGGATAAGTGGTAGTCCTTCAACTGAATTTTTTTGTGTAATTTTTTCTTTAATCAGTTCATTCCGGTCGATCTTTGAGACTTCAGCGATCTTAGTCTTAATGAATTGGCGGTCATAGCCTTTTGCAATAAACCTCTCTCCCATCTTTTCAGCTTGTTCAAAGTAGGTTTCTATTTTAGTACAATTTCTCTTTATCCGCATCAATTGGCCTTTCGGAATATTAAAAATCCAGTTTTTGTGATGACAGCTTTCTATTGGGAGGTAACTGTTCCTATCGATGCCCTTAAAGTGCGTCTTAGTGCTAAATATGGAATTTTCTAATGTGATCTCAAGATCCAAGAAATTTATTCTATTTTTACTTACATCCCAGGTTAGTTCAATATTTCTATCATTATTATTCAGTTGTTCGAGGAACTCAGTTAACTTACTTGCTTGCTTCTCCATCCCATAATATAAAGATGTCCTTGATATATCTTTTGTATATCGCTAACTCCCTTGGTCGCTCATTAAAGACGTTATATTCCTCCCACTGTGCCATAAAAAGGCCAGCTATGCTCGGGGCAAATCTTGCTCCCATAGCAACTCCAGTCTGTTGATGGTAGTACGACTTATTGTACCAGAAGTAGTTGTTTTTTAAGCTGAATTCTAGGCATTTGATCAGGAACTTCCTCTGCATGCACGGAAGACATGAGACATATCTTAAAGAAAATATTGTCCCAAGAGGGTTGAGGTGGGATGTCCCCCCAAATGATGGTCTCACTGACCAGGAATCAAACTATGAATGGTACAAATTCTTCAATGATAAAGGCCTGGAACTCATAGGCTTTCTGCTAGATAGAAAAAGAAGGAAAAATAAAATAATAGACCAGAATATTGCGGACCTAAGAGAGGAATTGGAATCGCATAAAGACACGACCAAATTCAAAACTTTAATGACCCAACTGAATAAAGACCTTGTTAAAAAAGATAAAGAGGTCCAACAGAGGAAAAGTAAGAAACACACACGAGACACCAATGATTTCCAGAATGACCAAGTCTTCAAATGGCAAAGCCAATTAGGGAAAACCAAAACTTTATCGACATACTCTACACCCGAAAAAACAGTGAGAATGTACTCCCAACCTCTAAACGAACAACCCAGGCCAACTATGGAAAATATAAGATACCAGGATTCCAGACAAGGAAACAGGGTCATGACTCCAAGACATAGAGAGAATGATGAGAGAAACACCGAATACCAGGGCTATACCCCATATCGGAATGAAAGAAGACCCCAACAGAACAATCGGACACCTCAAAACGGAGGGAGAAAACCAAACTACTGGAAAAATAATAGAAGACCCCAAAATAGGAATAATTGGCATAGACCACCATACGGGGAACGGGAGCACAGAGGTCTACCTTATGAATATAGAGATCAGAGGAGACCCATACACGAATATAGAGAGAACAGAGAATTGGAATATTATAGACCAAGGGATAGGAGCCCCATGCAGGAATATGGATATGAAGATAGAAGAGGCCCGCCGCAGAGAAATTATCGGTCGGACGAACAAAGTCCATTCCCCACCTATAACTACTATGCCCCCCTGATGAACAGAGAGGGAGAAGAAAGACCAGACAGACCATATCCCTCACAATATGGGGACCAAGAATATAATAGGCCTTTTTTAGACCGGAGCAGAGAAAATCACCCTCTGAGAAACCCAGACGAGATGAGCGGCCTAAGAAAAAGTCCAGAAAGAAGAGAGGACGAAGATCCGGCAAGAGACAACAAAAGAAAGAGAGAGTAAGAGGAGAAGGGATTTTTAACCTTAGTGGCCAGGAACTTACACACGAAGAGGTTGGTGTATTAGATAAAGGGTTGAAATATGCACCCACAAAAAATCTTAATAAATTTGAGACCTATATTGGGATCCAAAAATTTGTGCGTAAGCTGAATATTCAGAAATACATGGCAGTAAACCCCCCGATATCCAGAATGGTAGAGCCTGTAAATGATGGCGTGTTACATAGTTCACTCAGGAACAAATCTGTTTTTAATCCCCCAATGAAAGATGGCAAATATATTGATGTTTTTAAAAGAATTGTTTTAGAAGAGATAAAAGATTTGAAGATTAAAAAGAAATAAGAACCTAATTTTATTAAAAGCGGCATTCGGAAGCTGACAAAGAGGCGGGATATTGTGATCCGACCAGCAGATAAGGGAGGTGGGATCGTGATCCTCTCAAAAGAACAGTACCATAACTCGATGACCCTTATGCTGGATGACACTAACACATATACTAGGCTATTGAAGAATCCTGTATTTGGGTGCCGAAAGGCACTCAAGCAGGTTGTTCACTTAGGGGCAAAAAAATCTATACTCAACAAAAAAGAAGCGAGATTCCTTATACCAGATTCTTGTCGTACGCCAATTATATATTACCTAAAATCCACAAAAATAGAACAGATCCACCACCCAAGCCGATAGTTAATGGTATTGAGTCACTGACCTCTAGGATGGGCCAGTACATTGATGTTTTCCTACAGCCAGCGGTTCAAAAAACAGAAGCTTATTTGAGACAGTAAAGAGATGTTGCAAATTATAGAAAATATCCCAGAAGGAGACAGATCATGGGTTATGGCCACTGCGGATGTGTCATCCCTATATACGATTATTCCCCACCATAGGGCATGCGAGGCGGCAAAATGGGGCTTGAGGAAATATACCAAACTCCCGTGCATGCAGAGGAAGTTCATGATCAAATGCCTAGAATTCAGCTTAAAAAACAACTACTTCTGGTACAATAAGTCGTACTACCATCAACAGACCGGAGTTGCTATGAGAGCAAGATTTGCCCCGAGCATAGCTGGCCTTTTTATGGCACAGTGGGAGGAATAAAACGTATATATAATATAATATATAATATAATGAGCGACCAAGGGAGTTATCGATATACAAAGGATATATCGATGACATCTTTATATTATGGGATGGAGAAGCATGTAAGTTAACTGAGTTCCTCGAACAACTGAATAATAATGATAGAAATATTGAACTAACCTGGGATGTAAGTAAAAATAGAATAAATTTCTTGGATCTGGAGATCACATTAGAAAATTCCATGTTTAGCACTAAGACGCACTTTAAGGGCGTCGATAGGAACAGTTACCTCCCAATAGAAAGCTGTCATCACAAAAACTGGATTTTTAATATTCCGAAAGGCCAATTGATGCGGATAAACAGAAATTGTACTAAAATAGAAACCTACTTTGAACAAGCTGAAAAGATGGGAGAGAGGTTTATTGCAAAAGGCTATGACCGTCAATTCATTAAGACCAAGATCACTGAAGTCTCAAAGATCGACCGGAATGAACTGATTAAAGAAAAAATTACACAAAAAAATTCAGTTGAAGGAATACCACTTATCCTAGATTTTAATGTGCAACACAGGAGAATTGAAGGGATAATCAAACGTCACTGGCATATCCTGCTGGCGGATAGACAGTTACAAGAAATCCTCTCTGGGGACCCGAAGTTTATATATAAAAGGGCACCCACGATCAGGGATCTAGTAGTCAAAAACGTTGTGGATCCACCCAAGAAACTGTTTTCTTTTTTTACTGGTAATGGATTTTTTTCCATGTAAAAGATGTTTTGCCTGTTTGAGGACTAAACGTCCAAATGAAAAAGTGTTTAATTTTACTTCAACCAGCACGGGAGACAGCTACGAGATTAAGGATTTTATTTGTTGTAATACCGAAGGGGCGGTATACGCCCTTGAATGTAGCTGTGGCCTCCAGTATGTGGGTCGTATGAAAAGACCTCTGAGAGAACGCATTAAGGAACATGTTAAAAATATTCTCAATGGCTATGACAAACATTGTGTGTCTAAACACTTTTTGACTTGCCATAACAAAGACCTTACCCATCTTAGGTTTTGGGGTATCACACCATATATTAAACATTGGCGGGGGGGTCAAAAAGTGAGAACCTTAAGCAGAATGGAATCCAAATGGATTTTTACCCTGGATACATTCTGGCCCCGTGGCCTAAATATTGAATTTGACCTCAACTGCTTCCTGAGTGACTTTTAACGTTGTTTTTTAGAATTTATCCACTGTCTGTTTCTATATAAAAAATAACCGCTTAGTAATATCTGTTCATAAAGTTTTTTACATCACCGTCTATTTTAAAAAATTACCTAATAATATCTCTGTATTGAGATTTTTATTGTGTCCAGTAAATTAGCCATCATTTAATCTATTCATATTTATTTTAGAATCACTTTGGGATGGATTATAGTGGGTTTGTTTTTATGCATGTCCATATATCCCACTAATCATACCCCATATTTATTCTATTGGCTATATATATATACTTATTTATATCCTTTGTAGCTAGACTTCTGCCCCTGGTAATTGATATATGTATATTAGTCGTCTTTTATTCCACTAATAATACCCCTTATTCTATCATTTTATTATTTGCTATATTTATACGTATTCATACCCCTCGTAGCTAGATTTCTGCCCTTGGCAATTGTATATATGTCTATTAGTCGTCATTTGCTAATACTGTATATGGTGCATATATGCAGGATGAATATCAATGCTTTATGTGAGCCTACTATCAGTTTCCCTGCCTCTCTCTTCCGATTTTTGTAAATAATTTTTTTTAAATAAAAAAAGACATATTCTTACACATTATTGGATATGCTAGCTATTTTTCGTTTTTTTGAGGGTTCAGTTTTTTCGTTTTTTTTTTTTATTTATCCCTGATCCAATGATGGTTGCACGTTCGCTATTTAATAACCATACCTCTAGCTTTATCCAGTTTAAATCCCCACCTGTCAGTTTTTTATTAATGTTTTCGATCTAGAGTATCCCAGGCTGATATATCAGCACTTGTCTTCCGTTGCTGACAGTATGAGAGATCTTAACTTGTTCGCCCTTGCCCATTGTCCCTGTAGGTCAGCTGATGCTGAGTGCCGGCGCCCATTACAAATAATGGCGGCGCTGTGCTGTCCCTAGGAAAATGGCCACCGCAATATATAATATCGGGCTTCGGGAAAATGGCCGCCCATTACTTGACTATTTAAAGACACTTTTATTAGCCTGTACGTAACCCCTGATGAAGTCACGTGTGGTGTGACGTCACGCGTAGGGACGGGACAGACTGTACACGCTGTTAGAGGCTCACGAGTTCGGCGCTCGTTGGATCAAATCGTCTATTATTCATTTTCTATGTGAGTACCTTATTCTTTCAATAAAAGCTGGTATTTTAAACGATAATACACTATTGGGATCCTTCCTGCTTTGTCATCCCCTATACTTCCCTGCACCACATCTGAGGGAATCCTACCCCGGATCTAGGATTGTGAGGGACGTGCTGGAGCCTATAGGTGGATATCTTAAAGGCTTTTTGGTCATATGCTTTTGCCCTATTACCTTAAGGTAAATGGCCATTACCCACTTGTGTGTTTGTACACGAAGATGCACATGATGTCATTTACTCTGAGCAGTATTCTGCAACGATTGCATGCCAGGACGTTGCAGTTTTAGAAAAAAGAAGGATTCTATGTTGGAGCATTTTTTGAAGTTTATTTTCGGGACATTTATGTTGAACCTGTTTGGATGCACTTTTGCACATTGTCACTTTATGTGATGCATGTTTGACATTTATGCTGAATTTGTGTGGATACACTATTGTACATTGTCACTTTATGAGTTGTATATTTTTGCGCAGTGTAAATCACAGTTTTTATTATAATCTGCACTGTATTAAGAAGTCATACTTTTACCATACTGTCAATTAGCTATTTTGTACGGTGATATTTATTTATTAGTATGTGGCTAGTGATGACTATGCTCTCCGTTTTTAACTTATTTGTCCTATTACCTAACATCTTTTTTGGTCACTGTCACTTAAGCTGAGTTTACACTCTGTTGATGCATAATTTGATCAAAGCCATTTATATACATACCCTATGCTTTAGTTTGTACACCTAGGATTAGCGCAGCACCACCCATTTATACCAATTTACTCCTAAGGTCTGGTGTGTACCCGATTCGGTGCAGGCAGCTTTTCCCACTCTACCATTTACATACTTGATAGCGTGGGAATAACTTTACAACTTTAAACCCAATTGAGCATCTCTGGAGAGACCTAAAAATAGCTGTCCACCAACGTTTTCCATCCAACCTGACATAACTGGAGAGGATCTGCTTGGAGGAATGGCAGAGGATCCCCAAATCCAGGTGTGAAAAACTTGTTGCATCTTTCCCAAAAAGACTCATGGCTGTATTAGATCAAAAGGGTGCTTCTATTAAATACTGAGCAAAGGGTCTGAATACTTAGGACCATGTGATATTTCAGTTTTTCTTTTTTAATAAATCTGCAAAAATGTCAACAATTCTGTGTTTTTCTGTCAATATGGGGTGCTGTGTGTACATTAATGAGAGAAAAAAAAAGAACTTAAATGATTTTTAGCAAATGGCTGCAATATAACAAAGAGTGAAAAATGTAAGGGGGTCTGAATACTTTCCCTCCCCACTGTATGTACCAGGCATCTATTTACATTATTACACCTCCCATCTTTTCCCTGATGTTGGTGTAGCCAGGTACTGGGCCATGACAGTATTGAGACAAAGTCATTGCTGTTTATTTACATCTATCCCTCTTCTGAGCTATTGATGTTGTACTGCACAACTCTCTTCCAGGCAGCAGGGGGAAAGCCAAGTCAAACAAACCCATAGACTTTAATAGAAAGCACCTGGAATCCTGGGAGGTGTAGTCCAAAGAAGCAGCAGTGTAATGAAACAACTACCTCTCTGAACTACAGGTCCAATAGACTCTATGTAGCAGGAGGAGTCTCAAGGGGCCATTTATTCTTTTGCCCGGGAAAGCCTGCTCTCTTGGCACTGCAAGAGTCCATACCTACAGATCAGGTTATGCCACTGACTGTGCGCAGAAGGGTGATCCAATCTTCTCTGGAGCCTGAAAGACAGAGCAAGTGGAGATCTAGCAGCACTGCCGACTTGCTGAACTTATGAGGTTGCCACCGAGAGACTGAAACGTTCATCAGATTTCTCAGTCTAGCTAATTAGATTGCAGAAGTACCAAAACCAGGCCAAGCGGGCCCCCTTCCATCACAAGAGCCTATTGCCACCTTCAGGAGTCAGCGAGAGGGCCACTGGCCAATTTCTACACTGTTAGCAGAAATCCCTTTATCTCATTACCATCAAGCCTTTACTGCATCATTTCTACCTTTGGCCCATTTTTACTTCACTGTGCGCAGAATGAAATTGCAGCTTTCACCATCTTACTGCATGCAGGCTTTGCAGAATTAACATAAATGCAGCAATGTTCAATTGAAGGGCCCGAACCTTAGCCATGATCAACCTTAAGGACTGCCCCTTTTGTTCACCCTACAAGTTTCTCTTAATTCCCCCCTTTACTGTTCTTTTATCATTGGTGCACAATGGCAGTGTAGCTCCCCTAGTGGTAGTTCAAACCTCATTACTGCCCGCTATTGCATTTCAGGTGACGCTGCTACTGTTTAAGCCGGCCTGGGTGTTACCTGTTATTTATGCTTAGTTCTTTACTGTTAACCATCCTGTATGCGGAACTGGGTTACCATAACGGCTAATATGTTGTACTTGCTTGGCTATCAACCTTACTGAGTAACATTTTTTATCCTTGCTAACTGGTTTGGTGCCTGCTTTCAAGATAGTACTACTATTGGGTGATAGGAATTATTTGTTGTGTTTCACTGTGTTTACTAGTCTTTACTCTTAACCTGGTGTGTCAAAGGGGCTGGGGCCCTTGAGAAAGTCGAGACGAAGAACAGTGGACCCATCTTATCCAGCAGCTTCTTCGGGGTAGCACTAGTGGCAACAAAGAAACATATCATCAGGGAAACACAGATTCGAATACCTCCTTATCGTAGATTGCTGATTGAGCCTACCTAATAAATATTATATACAGTGCCTTGAAAAAGTAATCATGCCTCTTGACATTTTCCACATTGTGTCATGTTACAACTCACAACCAAAAACATAAATGTATTTTATTGGGATTTTATCTGATACAAAAGGGCACATAATTGGGAAGTGAAAGGAAAATGATAAATGGTTTTTAAAAATGTACACAAACAAATATCTAAAAAGTGTTGCGTATATTTGTATTCAGCCCCCTTTACTCGGATACCCCTAACTAAAATCTAGTGGAACCAATTGTCTTCAAAATTCACCTACTTAGTAAAGAGTCCACCTGTGTGTAATTTAATCTCCGTATAAATACAGCTGTTCTGTAAAGCCCTCAGAGGTTTGTTAAAGAACCTTAGTGAACAAACAAAGCATCACGAAGGCCAAGGAACACTCTAGACAAGTTGGGGATAAAGTTGTGGAGAAGTTTAAAGCAGGGTTAGGTTTAAAAAAAAAAAAAAAAATATCCCAAGCTTTGAACATCTCACGGAGCACTGTTCAATCCATTATCCGAAATTGGAACGAGTATGGCACAAGTGCAAACCTACCAAGACATGGCCGCCCACCTAACATGACAGTCCGCCCCCACCCCCTATTCTTCCACTACCGCTATATGATGTGTTAACCAACAGCAGATAGTGGATCCCTACTGCTATAATGATTCAAGGCTTATTGCTGATGCACCCTTTATGTACTCCTGCTTTCCTTGATATATGTACTGCTATGTTCTTGTTTATGTACCTACTACTTCAATAAACATTTTTCTGTTAAAAAAAAACAAAAACTGAAAGGCCAATTAAGGAGAGCATTAATCAGAGGACAACTATTAGTCGTGCACTCCACAAATCTGGCCTCTATGGAAGAGTGACAAGAAGAAAGCCATTGTTGAAAGAAAGCCATAAGAAGTCCCATTTGTAGTTTGCGAGAAGTCATGCGGGGGATACAGCAAACATGTGGAAGAAGGTCCTCTGGTCAGATGAGACCAAAATTGAACTTTTTGGCCTAAATGCAAAACGCTACCTGTGGCGGAAAACTAACACTGCACATCACCCTGAACACCCCATCGTGAACCATGGTGGTGGCAGCATCATGTTGTGGGGATGCTTTTCTTCAGCAGGGACAGGGAAGCTAGTCAGAGTTGATGGGAAGATGGATGGAACAAAATGCAGGGCAGTCTTAGAAGAAAACCTGTCAGAGTCTGTAAAAGACTTGAGACTGAGGGCAGAGGTTCATCTGCCCGCAGGACAACAGCCCTAAACATACAGCCAGAGATACAATGAAATGGTTTAGAACAAAACACATTCATGTGTTAAAAAAAAAAATTGTAGCTGTAATTGCAGCGAAAGGTGGTTCTACAAAGTATTGACTCGGGGGGCTGAATACAAAAAATCACAATAAAATACATTTATGTTTTGGGTTGTAACATGACAAGCTCTTTTAAACTGCTTTTAATGTAAGAATCCATTTGACTTTTGAATACATTTATATAGTTTATACATCGTACATTATGGGAGGCCATTTTTTTGTTCCTATATAATATTCGGAACCTTGAGATGACCGTGTAACCGGGAGCCCCGAAGGGAAAGTTTTACACCATCATATGGAGTTTTGAGCCTGGTTGAACACCATCCAGAATCAGAACCTTCAACACGCCTGGAAATTTGAGATCCGGAGCTGTAAGTCCGTCCTCATCATGGGAGATCTATAAGGCTATTTATACTTCTTACTGAGGTAAGAGCTCTGGGAGCATTAAGCTATTGTGAAGTCACAGAGATTGTGTTAAGAATCTGTTTATCTCTCTTAGAAGAATCTTTTTACCACATTTGGATATTTTGGACTTTGATCACTTTCATTGGTATACGTGTTCATCTGTTTTTAGCACATTATTGATTAATCATTTACACTATTCATGAATTAGGAAGTTGCGCTGATCACTTCTACTTACATTTATTCTTGTGCACTGTGTACACTTTAGGTCTAGCAGCAGCTTTTCACCATTTTTATTTATTTTATTTATTCACTTGGTAGCGCGAGGGACCACGCCCTTCACAGTTAAGATCTAACTAAGGCTAAACCTACTCATACCCCCATTGTAAGACTATTCTATCTACCCTGTGAAAGAAAAGATGCTTACACTTATACTTTCCGGTCACATGATCTCTTCAGCAGCATCTTCATTGGAGAGGAGAGCTCGCTGACAATGGCTGCAAATACCTGTGCGGTGACATCACCCATAGGCTTACTATGGGGCATCTGTTGTTGGCTGCCCCTCCTCTACACTGAAACCAACACTGGGACCTGATCATGTGACCGGACTGGCTTCAGAATAGGTAAGTATAAGCATCTTTTCTTTCACAGGATAGACAGAATAGTCTTAAAATGAGTAGGAATAGGTTTAGCCCTAGTTAGGTTTTTACTGAACTTCCGCTTTAATATTTGTTACTACAGAAATTTCAGTTGTAAAGTTTGCATCAACACATGTAAGTCAATTCATTAAATACAATTAGTTACTTTAGCTGGTATTTCATCCACTAAAGGTTAGTTCATTGATATATAGAATTCCCCATTTACTTCATGCATACTTCAAGATATTATCAGTAAGATATGTGTGAAAATATGTCGTTCGACATATTAATGCTTCTTTTAAAATAACTTTTGTATGTAATCCATATACATGTATTTAGGGGCATCTAGAAGTTCCAAAATATCAGGTTAATCTGAAATTGGGGCTTAGTAGAACATTGTTTCTTGTTAGAAAATTGATCACACGTCACTTCTCGGCCTTTTAGCTAAGATTAAGTGTAGAAAATTGAACACACAAAATATGATTTCTCCACATCCATCAACCGTGAGGGATTCAATATTAGAAATCAATCTGAAACGAAAGTACTTGACTTTTCAAAATAGGAATTATACAAATTTCAGAAAAGATTTTGGCTGAATAGTATCAGGTAACCAGAATAGTGTTAACAGCGCTTAAGATGAATGTTCATTCATGCTAATGATTTTAAATAGCTGACCCAAACAATATATTACACTAACAGGTGTGCCTGCTGTATGTTGCCTCAACTAAATACAGTTTACAGCCTTGTGTTCCAGGTGTGAAACAAGACCTTCCTGTCTCACCCCAGGCACAAAACAGAGTCAGGCTTGAGAAGCACTCAGGCATTTATAGGCAGTTTTGTATTCTCTCAATGAATACAAATCTTCCTCTGATTGGCTGAGAGAGAGGTGGGCTGAGGATGTCATAATCGCAAAAGGCATCTTTCCTGGTTTTGATCAGTTGCCTTGGCTTTAAGCCTTAGGATCCTGCGCATATGACACAGAGTAAGACATTCTGGAGAGCTGATGAATCAGGTTCTCCATGGCATTCACACAGAATATTTGGTCCGAAAATAAAAGTTGTAACTTTGTGTTGTCCACCTCAGGAGAAATTGCATCATGAATTTTGCGCAATCGTGACTAGCAGGTCAGGTCCTGCTTCCGCCAAGTAGGTTTTTAGAAGGTCTTTAAACATCCATTTACCAAATCTTTAAAGGAGGGGCTACCTTCAATAGGGATCATAGATTAATTATTTAGCTCAAGAATGGCTGGGTACACAGTAGAAATGGACATTTTTTGTTATTTTACTTTTCAGGTTTGGCCAGTTGTTTGATAAGGCTCAACTTGCCTGATTCAGTCAGGCAACAGGTAGTGTGGCAAACGACCAGTTTGCATTGTCTTCAGACAATGGCACCCACAAGAAAATGCAGTTAAGAGTTTTTTAAGCAAGTCAGTACCTAGAAAGGAACTTCCAGTTCCAAATTCTGAATTAGTATATGCTATAATACCATAACCTACTATGATTGGAAGTCCCAATGCATATGTGCCCTTAGAGCACAGCACTGCAGTATGTCTTGTAGAATATAGTGTATACTACAGACTCAACAAGACATGTAAGCTAAGAACAAATATGTAAAAGGGGTACAGATAACCCTCTCTTACCTTTTCCATATTGCCAATCCCATCTAGGGTCCAGGCTTCACCCCTGAGAGCAGGCATAACCACAGAGGGACCTTTAGGGTTTAAGTGTCACAAGTAATGACCAGGGCTCTGGACCTCCTATAGCACCCTGCAGCTAAGTAAATTTGTTGAACCACATGCCAAGGTGTGACACGAATGTATGATCCAGTGCTTGAAGCATACATTACAGGGCATCCCTGTGACTGTGGGGTCGGGATACAGTTCCCAAGGTGTGTTTTAAGGTCACCTGAAACTGCTGGTGAGCCATAAAGGCAGTAAGTAATCAGATCTTGATAAGTGTCCGTTAAAGGAGATTATTTGGTTAAATTCTTCAAGAGGACACTAGCAAAAAAAAATGGGGCTTAAATTGGGAGGGGTTATATAAGGGTACCAGGGGACAGTTCCAACAAAGCTTTTGCAGCGAGTGTCAAATTACCTGAAGGTAGCAGCATATGACATACAGTATGGTCTATGAATCAAGGGTTGACTTTAAATTTTAACCTCTAAAAACCTTAATTTCTCATGAATCCATATTTTATCCCATAAGTGTCTCACTACCTAGAACTTTTTTCTCATCTCTTCCATAGATACAGTAGGAAAAATTATTATGTGATCCCCTGAAGATTTTGTAAGTTTGCCCACTTAAAAAAAAAAGAAGGGTTTATAATTTTTATCATAGGTGTATTTTAAATGATAGTGACAAAATATCAACCAAAAATCCAGAAAAAACACAACATACAAATGTTAGAAATTGAGTTGCAGTTCAGTGCGTAACATAGGTATTTGATCCCCAAGCAAAGCATGACTTAGTACGTGGTGGAGAAACCCTTGTTGGCAAGCACAGAGTAAGATGTTTCTTGTAGTTGGTTACAAGGTTTACACACATCTTCAGGAGGGATTTTGGTCCACTCTTTAAAGATCTTCTCTAAATCTTAATGTTTTTTGTGTTTCGCTTGGCAACTCGTAGTTTCATCACCCTCCATAAATTTTCTATAAGATTAAGATATGGAGACTGGCTAGGCATCTCCATGAACTTAATGTGCTTCTTTGCGAGCCACGTTTTTGTTGCCTTAGCAGCATTTTGGGTCATTGTCATGCTGGAAGACCCACCCATGACCCATCTTCAGTGTTCTGGCTGCGGGAAGAAGGTTCTCATGCAAGATTTTACAATAAATGGCCCCATCGATTGGCCCCTCAATGTGGCAAAGTCGACCTGTACCTTTAGCAAAAAAACAGCCCCAAAGCATAATGTTTCCACCTCTGTGCTTGACTGTAGGGATGGTGTTCTTAGGGTCATAGTCAGCATTTTTCTTCCTCCGCAATCCTTCTCTAAATCATTTAGATGTTCATTGACAAACTTCAGATGGGCCTGTACATGTGCCTTCTTGATGAGGGGAAGCTTGCAGGCTCTGTGGAATTTCAAACCATGATGGGGTATTGTGTTACCAATGGTTTGTTTTGGGACTCTGGTCCCAACTACCTTGAGATTATGCTCCAGACCGAGGGCAACTGGTTATTCTGTATTTCTTCCATTTGCTAATAATCGCTTAGCTTTTTGCTGATGATCCCGTAGCCCATTCCAGCCTTGTGCAGGTCTACAATCTTGTCCCTGATGTCCTTTGACAGCTCTTTGGTCTTGCCCATGATGGCAAGGTTTGAATGGAAGAAAGATTCTGTGGACAGGTGTCTTTTATGCACATAATGAGTTGTCATTAGGAGCACCTTCTTAAAGTGTAAGTAAACCCCCCTATCGTTTTCAGCCAAGGAAGCTGCCATGTTTGCCTCTGTTTAATCTAGAGCTGCCATGATGCTGCACATGTGATCAGTTATGACACCAGCCATTGGATGGTTTTACAGTTTGGGAGCACAACCAATGGGAGTGTTACATTTCTGGCACGTGCCGGAAATGAAACAGTTTTATGGATGGGTTTACTTCCGCTTTAAATTGACAGGACTAATCTGTGTACCACATACTGTAGCCAGTCTGTAAGAGCCAGAATTATTGTTGGTTGGTAGGGGATCAAATACTTCTTTTACTCACTGAACTGCAACTCAATTTATAACATTTGTATTGTGTTTTTTGGTTGATATTCTGTTTCTATCATTTAAAATGATAGACCCTTCATTTCCTTGTAAGTGGGCAAACTTACAAAATCCGCAGGGGATCAAATAATTCATTCTCCCTACTGTATATCACAGTTAAAACCAGACAGAAGGTAACAGTACTTAAGGAAACCCTAAACCATGAAATAATCTTTGTTGTTTTCTACAGGCAACATCAATGAATTAACATGCATGCAGAAAATTAAAGCGATCTGTACAATATCTTTAGTGAGGTAAGCAAAACTGCCTGCACACTGAACACAGGCACGGGGAATACATTTATATGAAAACACTTACTGGTTCAGCGAACAGCTGAGCCTTTTATAGCAAAGCATGTTTCACCGGAGGTCTGATATTCTAGCTAAGGGATGTGGGGGAAGCCATACAGTATTTTTGCCGTAAAGTACACATGTATTTTAAGCGTTTACCATTACAGAGCTCAGCTTTCCACATATGTAGACTTAAAAAAAATAATTTGCACACATACAGGAGACCACCACTTTGATAAACAAAAGCGTAATACAAACTTGTGTATTTTTTTTTCATTAAAACTGAAAGAAAAAAAATCAACTTTGCCACAAAGACTTAAAATCTGTATGCAAAAAAAAGAAAGAAAAAAAAATAGCTACATAACAGAAATATAACTTTACATCTTTATACAGATACGTACGAGGGTTGCCGAGGTGAGAAGGATTTTGTTCCCTAATCACCCACATTTAAGGTGTAAGGGGTAAAGTTTATTTCATATACAATAAGTTCTGTTTACAACCAAGCAATACAAAAGAACTTTATTGGAAAACTTCCAGAAAGGGTTAAATACATTTTTTTGTATTTTTATTGAAATTCCTTCAAGTCACCTCTTGGTATGAAGAGGTGTCACTACCAGAGAGTTGATGCCTAAAAAATGTTTTGATATCACTGTGCATCTTTATAGGGTGGTGGGAGATTGACATGACTCTCTGAGAATAATCCCCTTAAAGATTGCATTAAAAAAATAACAACTGGACAGTCCCAGATAAATGAAGTTGAACTGAACCAAGAACAGAGAGGTCACTGAGACAGTTTTGCTGGCAGAAGACAGAGTACTAGACATAGATGGTTACAGTACCAACGAGCTGTTGGAAAATAGCAGCAGTCTGGATGACCCCATAATGACAACTGTATGTCATCTTCTGCATTCTCAAAGTACGATGCGCTCGACTGAAAAACCTACTTTCTTTCACCTAAATATAATTTCCCATAACTGTATCTACAGGGAAAAGAGTTTGACTTTACATGTATAAGACACTTAATGAAGGTCATGACTCATCTGGGATTCTCCTTATAGAAATTTAAATACATTTTACTCCCTGTGGCCACAAAGGGATTTCTCATATGTGGTGATCACTTTACTGGAGTCACAAATGCTTTTATTGTTGCCATCTAAAATAAGTGTGCCTGTAAACACAACCCAGAATTCAACAAAGTGCATCTTTTTAACAGAGGGACACAATCCTTACAGGTTTTATCATTCTCTTGTATGAGAACACGTATCTCCTGCAGATAAACGGGTATACAATGTACTTTGCATGCTCTCTAATAAAAAATATTTTGAAATATTAAAAGGAAGGCCACCCAGTGGGGCTTTCTTGCTGATCCAAGACAAGCATCCTGCTATATTTAGTGGTTAAACAGATCTAAAATTCACATGTGAAATATATCTCCCCATTTTTAAGATTAGTGTCTTACAAAAGAACCTTACCAGGTATATACACACGCACATTATACACAGCCAAAGGGCATAACCGGGAGTCCTGAATTGTGACAACAATGTCTTCATGCCTCCGCATAATTTTTATTAAAACTATTTCATTTGTCCGATTTTTTTTTTTTTTTTTAGGGGATTATCAAAACAGGAGGTTAAGGAGCTTTGTGGTTAATATTTGTGTTGTTCGATTAGGAAGAAAAAGCATTGGAGGGGACAATTTGAGTAGTGCACCAGAACTGCTCAGACAGTGCAAAGTGACATTAACTTTTAGCCTGTAGGCGCACAAAAGGGTACCCTCTGTATCTCTAGGTGGTTGGCCATTGTAGCACAAAACACCAAGTTCTAGTAACTGCCATGACAAAATGCAAATATCAGATCAGAAAAGAGAAATAAGGAACTGAATGATATTGAAAATAAACAGCTCCAGAACAATCATTCCCAGAATGTTTTAAACATAACTGAATACCCCCATATTATGTAGATGCCATGTATGCAAAACCCTCCCTTGACCTGCGTAACCTGTGAAAATCAGATGCCTGAGCATGTGGTCAAAACAAATCTATAAACTGATGAGCCATGGTTGATGGAGTGTCAACGGGACAGGAACAAACTCGTCATAATAACTCGAAAATAACATTTAACCAAAGTCTGTAGGCACAGGATGCATTTTCCCGACCTTGAATTTGACTGAGGTGTTTGAAGCTGTGCACTCAGATGCACTATGAAAAAAAGGTTAAGTCTTCTCCTCACGGCCCAGTTCACTGGAGAAATGCAAGAATAAATACAGTCATGTTTTGCAAAACCAGGTCTCCATAGAATAGGAGGAGGAGAGCTGAGCTTTTGGAGGGGCAACAATTAGACTTGTGTGTCCTGGATCTGAAGAGGAACTGAAGAGCCCTTGGTGGAAACACCATTCAACTGCGCCAACTCATCCAGATGTGTCCTGTGATCCAGTCACATGACTTGTGTAGACAGGGACCTTGACAAAGATTTTTATCTGGAGAGAAAAAGAAGGCATAGTCAGAGTGGGCCCCTTGAAACAAAACATGTTTAAAAGTAAACTTGAGGCAGATATAAAAACAAACCAATGCATGCAGTTATGTATTGCCATTTCAAATGCAGCTAATGTAAGCACTTGAATTTTACTTGTTATTAATCTCTTGTCCCTTTCATAGCAGCAGACTAAGGGGGGGGGGGGGGGCAGACCTCAGACCTAGGGGCAGCTGTGATATGCTATATGCACATTTGTTGATAGAGTAAATGCTAACAGTGATGAAAAATCAGTATTCTGCAGGGTCTCCAGTGTCCAACTACAGGCTAGGGGTGCAGAGGTGACCCAAGGTATATTGCTTGAGTGCAGCAGAAAAAAATGTAATTAACCTCGTCATGTCGTCTGTCGAGGCGGTGTAAACCCTGGGACTGGATGGATAGAAATATAAATGTGTGCAGTAAAACAACTCTCATATATGAATTTCAACTATATATTTAATTGCTTGTCTGGAGCTGGGTTTTAATCAATGGTTGTCTAGATGATGTAGAACAGATAGAGAAGGAGTTCAAGTCTGCACACCTATAGAGCATAAATTGTGCATAGCCCCTTCTGCAAGACAAATTTCTTCACAGCCAAATTTTGCAGTTTCCTGCATGCTTCATTTTATTTCATCTTCTGTAATAAAATAGACCCTGATTATCACACTGCCTGAAGGATGGTACAATGGCACCCAAATTGTTCTTTTCAACCTCTCCTACTTTACTGGGTGAAAACAACGTAAAATCTAGTTGAAAATGCTAACCAGTACACTTCTCTCTTCTGGATACAAACACTTTAGTTTATTTCACAACCTGTTTTCAATAGTATATAGCGTTATTTTAACCGGTTCCCGACTGGCCGTTACACTGCGACAGAATGGCGTAGCTGTACGTCGGCCCTTTAAGACTCTGTAGGAGGCACGTGCCCGGAGCAGATACAAGTGCCCGGTGGGCGCGATAACCGCCGTGCATCCGCGGTCGCTTGTGACAGAGCGAGAACCGTGATCTGTGTGTGTAAACACACAAATCCCAGTTCTCTCAGTGGAGAGGAGAGAGATCGTGTGTTCATACTAAGTATGAACACTGATCTCCCTCCTCCCCTAGTCAGTCCCATCCCCCCAAAGTTAGAACACATCTAGGGAACACAGTTAACCCCTTGATCACCCCTAGTGTTAACCCCTTCAGTGCCAGTGACAGGTATACAGTAATCAGTGCATTTTTATAGCACTGATCGCTGTAGAATTGTCAGTGGTCCCAAAAGTGTCCAATTTGTCCGCCGCAATATCGCAGTCCCGACAAAAATCGCAGATCACCGCCATTACTAGTAAAAAAAATAAATAAATAATAAAAATGACATACATCTATCCCTATTTTGTAGACGCTATAACTTTAGTGCAAACCAATCAATATACGCTTATTGCGATTTTTTTTTACCAAAGAATACATATCGGCCTAAACTGAGGAAAAAAAATTAGTTTTGTCGCTCTTATTTTGTTTATAGCGCAAAAAATAAAAAACGCAGAGGTGACCAAATACCACCAAAAGAAAGCTCTATTTGTGGGAAAAAAGGGACGTGATTTTTTTTGGGTACAGCATCGCACGACCGCGCAATTGTCAGTTAAAGCGATGCAGTGCCGTATTGCAAAAAATGGCCTGGTCATTGAGCAGCCAAATCTTCCGGGGCTGAAGTGCTTAAACAGGTGGATGTGCTCAGCAAATTTTACCTTTGACTTTACCTCACAGAAAGGTTTTTTTTGTGAGCAGATGTGGAAAGACTGATCAAAACTGCATATTTTTTATATTACCATGCTATATGCACAACTGATATTGCCAATTAAACAGTAATTCATTACAGAAAATTTCAGGGTTGAGATGTTCAAGTTAAAGAGGCAATAATTTATAAGCACTATTTTATACTGTACAAAATTATTATTATTTTTTTAAATAGTATTTATTTGCATTTTCTTGTACAACAAAAAAAACTTTACATACAAATAAAATCAAGCAGTTATAGGACCACTTATTGTCAGTAATCAGTACAGATGTGATGAATAGTTTGTAACAGAAGTTTGTAACATTATAAACGATCAGGATAGGATGATCAAGCATTTAAACGCATCAATAGGTACATGATCACATTTTGACTGCACATTTTTTATATATATATATATATATATATATATATATATATATATATATATATATATATATATATATATATATAAAATATATTATATATATATATAAATAATACTCCATACACATGAAGTCTTCATAGGTGTCAGTGATGCGCTTTCTACTCAAAACAAGACAGAAAGCTTGTGTGCTTCTTGCTAGACAGCTAGGAAAGCTGCCTGGTTCAAAAGACATCCAAGAACCATGATATGATGTTGTATGACAATAGCCTGTACACAAATTTAGATATTTAGTTGTTTAGGTAAACTGTCTGGAGGACACGAGCTTCAGGATACAAGTAAAGGTGCAGCTAAACCAAAAAAAAACCTTTAAAATTTGAATACTAAACATTGGCATAACTAGAAAACTTACAATTTTCACCTCCGCGGGGGTGGGTAAAGTGATGGAGCGGAACCCTGCTGACTTGCTACAATAGGTGTAGATGACAAACCTGCAATCAGAAAAAGGTACTTAAATATGATATTTTTTTTTAAATCTGGAAATCAAGACAAAACCTTTGCCCCCCTTTAAAATAGAGTGAGGAAGAATAGGAACCATTGGGCTTTTATTGCTATCTGAATTCTTGCTTTGGAAAATTTCCCCTTATTTCTAGTCCAGGTGGCCCCTGCCTCTTGATACAAAAACCTCACAAGGTTAACAGACCAGAATTTTTCCCCACTTTAAATATAGGAAATACATTTGGCTGGAGTTTCATTTTAATGTTTTAGACTACTATACTGTTAGAAAGTGAAATTTTGTGACTAAACAAAACAATTCTTCAAAGTACAGGCGTGGACAAAAGTTTTGAGAATGACACAAATATTCATTTTCACAAAGTCTACTACTGCTTCAGTGTTTTTAGATCTTTTTGTTAGATGTTACTATGATACACTGAAGAAGAATTACAATTCATAAGTGTCAAAGGCATTTATTAACAATTACATTACGTTTATGCAGAGTCAATATTTGGAGTGTTGACCCTTCTTTTTCTCGTCAAACTTGTTTATTATTTAAATATAACAAAGACTGACAAATTGAGTACATACAAGGATGGTGGTACAATATTCATTTAGCAATAAAGCTAAACATTTCGATTTACGAACAGGGTGAGTATATAACAATGTAAAAATGTAACGAGTAGAGCAACAAATAAAGCAATAATATTACATCAAAAGCATTAGAAAATTCCATCAGAAGGTAAAAAGTAAGCTAGTGACTGTTGGTTCATTTTGCAAGAGCAGTAATAAGGAGATCAATCGGATAGGTATATATTAAAAACAGAAGAGATAATGTGTATATAAGTACCACACAATATTAAAAGAAAGGTAGAAAACAAAAAGACTGCGGACATGATACAAGAGATCAATGCAGCCTGCCTGTGCCCATAAGATGCAGCCTGCCTGTGCCCATAAGATCCAGCCTGCCTATGCCCATAAGATCCAGCCTGCCTATGCCCATAAGATGCAGCCGTGCCAGTGCTCGTCACGCAGCTTGCCAATGCTCGTCACGCAGCTTGCCAGTGCCCGTCACGCAGCTTGCCAGTGCCCGTCACGCAGCCTGCCAGTGCCCGTCACGCAGCCTGCCAGTGCCCGTCACGCAGCCTGCCAGTTCCTGTCATGCAGCCTGCCAGTTCCTGTCATGCAGCTTGCCAGTACCCGTCATGTAGCCTGCCAGTTCCCGAATCAGAGCGGCGATCTCCGTGTGTCACGGAGTTGCATTTGATTTGCCCGGGTCGCAGTAACGATGTCCCGGCTCCAGTAATCACGTCACACTGATTCAATGTCCCACCATTGGATCAGTGTGCTGTCTGTCACAGGAGGCGGGACATTGTTACTGCGGTCTGTGTAGTTAGGCTCCATGACACACGGAGATCACGGCGAGGAGGGAGGGAGGGGAGGAGAAGAGAGGAGAGGACTGCGGCGCTCAGCGCCAGAAGGACACCCCCGTAATGGGCGGCACCCCATTTTCAGCGTCATTATCAGTGTGATTTCTCTTTCGGCGAAGTGCCAAAAATGCTATTTTCGGCTGATATGTTTCAGCCGCGGAAATTTCGTTGCATCCCTAGTGGAACTGATGGGCGGCACCGATGGGCACTCATAGGTGACACTGATAGGCAACACTGATCAGAGGCGCTGGCAGACATCACTGATGGGCAAAGAGTGCCATCCCTAATGGGCAAAGATCGCCATCCCTGGTGGGCTCTAGTGGGCTTACCTGGTGGTCATGGGTGGGCATCCCTGGTGGCCACCCTGGGGGGGGGGTTGCACTGATAATCAATGCAGACCCCCCGTCAGGAGAGCAGCCGATTTGTCAGTGCGAGTAGAGCATAAGCCAATACATGGCTTTTCCTGTTTACATGTGATCAGCTGTGATTGGACACAGCTGATCACGTGGTAAACAACCTCCGTCAGTGGCTCTTTACCACGATCGGAGATGCGGTGTGTTATACTGACACCACACCACCGATCACCGTGATCGCGGCTTATGCTGCTGGACGTCAGGATAATGAAAGCACTTCCCAGCCGTCATTTTGCTATATGGCGTGCGGGAAGTGGTTAAGAAGCGAAATAGGACAGTAATCTGACCAAGAGGTTGTATCAGATTTAGATTCTGAACGAAAAGAGTGTCACCTCAACAATGTATTGAAGGACTCAGTTAGGTTAGGAGATAATATATCAGGAAATTTCTTGTAGTAGGAAGCAGAAAATCCATCTGGGCTGGGACGTTTATTACGTTTTAATGCCTTAAAGCCGCAATGACTTCTGTTGCAGCTATGGGAATAATGTAGCGGCCTCCAGGATCTTTAATTTCAGATGAAAGTACAAATGGGGTTGTACAATGAATAGCTACAAGAACACCTTGTTGTTTAGTAGCTGCTGTGGCTGTATACACCTTCCGATAAGAGGAGCTAAAAAAAACTTAGGAGTAGATTGTTCAGTAAAATGGTTTAGCTGTAGGCAAAGAATGTAGATTTTAGCTGCGGCAAATGAACAAAATGCTTTAGTGCGTTTTTGTGGTATAGTAAGACCTTGGATATTTAGGGTAAAAATGTGTAAGGGGGCCATATTGGTAATCTAAGGAGTTGCATAATAAAAATGTTAAGTGCTGAATGTAGGATCGCATACAATTCAGTATAGGGGGTAAGAAAAAGGGAAGGCTGGAAGAAAAGGAAAGGAATTGGCTCTCGTCGAGCAGATATTACTAAGATTTGTAAAATAATAGAGTGCTAGTAGCTCAACAGAACAGCGTACTGGGGGAGTGACAAGCAGTCCACCAGAGGCCAAAGAGCTACCGACAGAAGCCCACAAATAAATGGGGATCCGAGAGTAGCAAACCTCAGGCGCAAAAACACCACCAAAAGGAATACTGGCAACAATGAAAAGTAATACATAAATAGAAATGATACTATTGTAGGGCTGCAACCAACGATTATTTACATAATCGATTAGTTGGCCGATTATTGTTTTGGTTAATAACCTTAAAAAAAATTGTGGTGTATAATTTAGTTAATATGTAAAGTTTTAAAAAAAAGGCAATTTATTCTTAAATATCTCTATGCAGTGGTAAATATAAATAACCAACTATACGGTTAGGGAGCAAAACATCTAATCCCCTCTGAGAATAACAGACAGAAGAGATATACTGTATAAACTATTAACCACTATTAAGGACCGCCTCACGCCGATGTACGTCGGCAAGGCAGCACGGGCAGGCAAAATCACGTACATATACGTGATTTGCCTCCCGCGGGTGGGGGGTCCGATCAGACCCCCCCCCCCCCCGCGGGACTGCGGTGCCCGAGGGGGGGTTATGTCCCAGCAGCAAAGGAAATGATGTCATCTCACCTCGGCTCTGTATTTTCCGTTCCGGCGCCGAGGGGAGAAGACAGGTATGTGAGTGAAAACACACACACACACACAGTAGAACATGCCAGGCACACAAAACACCCCGATCCCCCCCCAATCACCCCCCCCCCCTGTCACAAACTAACACCAGCAGTTTTTTTTTTTTTGTTCTGATTACTGCATTGGTGTCAGTTTGTGACACTTACAGTGTTAGGACAGGTACTGTTAGCCCCCTTTAGGTCTAGGGTACCCCCCTAACCCCCCCTAATAAAGTTTTAACCCCTTGATCACCCCTCGTCCCCAGTGTCACTAAGCGATCATTTTTCTGATCGCTGTATTAGTGTCGCTGGTGACGCTAGTTAGGGAGGTAAATATTTAGGTTCGCCGTCAGCGTTTTATAGCGTCAGGGACCCCCATATACTACCCAATAAATGTTTTAACCCCTTGATTGCCCCCTAGTTAACCCTTTCACCACTGATCACCGTATAACCGTTACGGGTGACGCTGATTAGTTCGTTTATTTTTTATAGTGTCAGGGCACCCGCCGTTTATTACCGAATAAAGGTTTAGCCCCCTGATCGCCCGGCGATGAAATGCGTCGCCCCAGGCAGCGTCAGATTAGCGCCAGTAGCGCTAACATCCACGCACGCAGCATACGCCTCCCTTAGTGGTATAGTATCTGTACGGATCAATATCTGATCCAATCAGATCTATACTAGCGTCCCCAGCAGTTTAGGGTTTCCAAAAACACAGTGTTAGCGGGATCAGCCCAGATACCTGCTAGTACCTGCGTTTTGCCCCTCCGCCCAGCCCACCCAAGTGCAGTATCGATCGATCACTGTCACTTACAAAATACTAAACGCATAACTGCAGTGTTCGCAGAGTCAGGCCTGATCCCTGAGATCGCTAACAGTTTTTTTTGGTAGCATTTTGGTGAACTGGCAAGCACCAGCCCCAGGCAGCGTCAGGTTAGCGCCAGTACCGCTAACACCCACGCACGCACCGTACACCTCCCTTAGTGGTATAGTATCTGAATGGATCAATATCTGATCCGATCAGATCTATACTAGCGTCCCCAGCAGTTTAGGGTTCCCAAAAACGCAGTGTTAGTGGGATCAGCCCAGATACCTGCTAGCACCTACGTTTTGCCCCTCCGCCCGGCCCAGCCCAGCCCACCCAAGTGCAGTATCGATCGATCACTGTCACTTACAAAACACTAAACGCATAACTGCAGCATTCGCAGAGTCAGGCCTGATCCTTGCCATCGCTAACAGTTCTTTTTGTAGCGTTTTGGTGAACTGGCAAGCACCAGTGGCCTAGTACACCCCGGTCGTAGTCAAACCAGCACTGCAGTAACACTTGGTGATGTGGCGAGTCCCATAAGTGCAGTTCAAGCTGGTGAGGTGGCAAGCACAAGTAGTGTCCCGCTGCCATCAAAAAGACAAACACAGGCCCGTTGTGCCCATTATGCCCTTCCTGCTGCATTCGCCAATCCTAATTGGGAACCCACCACTTCTGCAGCACCCGTACTTCCCCCATTTACATCCCCAAACCAAGTGCAGTCGGCTGCATGAGAGGCATTTTCTTTATGTCCTCCCGAGTACCCCTACCCAGCGAACCCCCCCAAAAAAGATGTTGTGTCTGCAGAAAGCGCGTATATAGGCGTGACACCCGCTATTATTGTCCCTCCTGTCCTGACAATCCTGGTTTTTGCATTGGTGAATGTTTTGAACGCTACCATTCACTAGTTGAGTATTAGCGTAGGGTACAGCATTGCACAGACTAGGCACACTTTCACAGGGTCTCCCGAGATGCCATCGCATTCTGAGAGACCCGAACCTGGAACCGGTTACAGTTATAAAAGTTAGTTACAAAAAAAGTGTAAAAAAAAAAAATATATAAAATAAAAAAAAAATAGTTGTCGTTTTATTGTTCTCCTCTCTCTCTATTCTCTCTGTCTATTGTTCTGCTCTTTTTTACTGTATTCTATTCTGCAATGTTTTATTGTTATTATGTTTTATCATGTTTGCTTTTCAGGTATGCAAATTTTTATACTTTACTGTTTACTGTGCTTTATTGTTAACCATTTTTTTGTCTTCAGGTACGCCATTCACGACTTTGAGTGGTTATACCAGAATGATGCCTGCAGGTTTAGGTATCATCTTGGTATCATTCTTTTCAGCCAGCGGTCGGCTTTCATATAAAAGCAATCCCAGCGGCTAATTAGCCTCTAGACTGCTTTTACAAGCCGTGGGAGGGAATGCCCCACCCCCCAACACCGTCTTCCGTGTTTTTCTCTGGCTCTCCTGTCTCAACAGGGAACCTGAGAATGCAGCCGATGATTCAGCCAGCTGACCATAGAGCTGATCAGAGACCAGAGTGGCTCCAAACATCTCTATGGCCTAAGAAACCGGAAGCTACGAGCATTTTATGACTTAGACTTCGCCGGATGTAAATAGCGCCATTGGGAAAGTATTTTATCACACCGATCTTGGTGTGATCAGATGCTTTGAGGGCAGAGGAGAGATCTAGGGTCTAATAGACCCAAATTTTTTTCAAAAAAAGAGTACCTGTCACTACCTATTGCTATCATAGGGGATATTTACATTCCCCGAGATAACAATAAAAATGATTTAAAAAAAAAAAATGAAAGGAACAGTTTAAAAATAAGATAAAAAAGCAAAAAAATAATAAAGAAAAAAAAAAAAAAAAAAAAAAGCACCCCTGTCTCCCCCTGCTCTCGCGCTAAGGCGAACGCAAGCGGCGGGCTGTGGTCAAACGTAAACAGCAATTGCACCATGCATGTGAGGTATCACCGCGAAGGTCAGATCGAGGGCAGTAATTTTTGCAGTAGACCTCCTCTGTAAATCTAAAGTGGTAACCTGTAAAGGCTTTTAAAGGCTTTTAAAAATGTATTTATTTTGTTGCCACTGCACGTTTGTGAGCAATTGTAAAGCATGTCATGTTTGGTATCCATGTACTCGGCCTAAGATCATCTTTTTTATTTCATCAAACATTTGGGCAAAATAGTGTGTTTTAGTGCATTAAAATTTTAAAAAGTGTGTTTTTTCCCCAAAAAATGCGTTTGAAAAATCGCTGCGCAAATACTGTGTGGAAAAAAAAAATGAAACACCCACCATTTTAATCTGTAGGGCATTTGCTTTAAAAAAATATATAATGTTTGGGGGTTCAAAGTAATTTTCTTGCAAAAAAAAAAAACTTTTTCATGTAAACAATAAGTGTCAGAAAGGGCTTTATCTTCAAGTGGTTAGAAGAGTGGGTGATGTGTGACATAAGCTTCTAAATGTTGTGCATAAAATGCCAGGACAGTTCAAAACCCCCCCAAATGACCCCATTTTGGAAAGTAGCCACCCCAAGCTAATTGCTGAGAGGCATGTCGAGTCCATGGAATATTTTATATTGCAACACAAGTTGCGGGAAAGAGACAAATTTTTTTTTTTTTTGCACAAAATTGTCACTAAATGATATATTGCTCAAACATGCCATGGGAATATGTGAAATTACACCCAAAAATACATTCTGCTGCTTCTCCTGAGTACGGGGATACCACATGTGTGAGACTTTTTGGGAGCCTAGCCGCGCACGGGACCCCGAAAACCAAGCACCGCCTTCAGGCATTCTAAGGGCGTGAATTTTTGATTTCACTCTTCACTGCCTATCACAGTTTCGGTGGCCATGGAATGCCCAGGTGGCACAAAACCCCCCCAAATGACCCCATTTTGGAAAGTAGACATCCAAAGCTATTTGCCGAGAGGTATAGTGAGTATTTTGCAGACCTCACTTTTTGTCACAAAGTTTTGAAAATTGAAAAAAGAAAAAAAAAAAAAAATGTTTTTTCTTGTCTTTCTTCATTTTCAAAAACAAATGAGAGCTGCAAAATACTCACCATCCCTCTCAGCAAATAGCTTGGGGTGTCTACTTTCCAAAATGGGGTCATTTGGGGGGGGGGGGTTTGTGCCACCTGGGCATTCCATGGCCTCCGAAACTGTGATAGGCAGTGAAGAGTGAAATCAAAAATTTTCACCCTTAGAAATCCTGAAGGCGGTGATTGGTTTTCGGGGTCCCGTGCACGGCTAGGCTCCCAAAAAGTCCCACACATGTGGTATCCCCATACTCAGGAGAAGCAGCTAATTGTATTTTGGGGTGCAATTCCACATATGCCCATGGCCTGTGTGAGCAATATATCATTTAGTGACAACTTTGTGCAAAAAAAAAAAAAAAATATGTGTCACTTTCCCGCAACTTGTGTCAAAATATAAAATATTCCATGGACTCAATATGCCTCTCAGCAATTAGCTTGGGGTGTCTACTTTCCAAAATGGGGTCATTTGGGGGGGTTTTGTGCCACCTGGGCATTCCATGGCCTCAGAAACTGTGATAGGCAGTGAAGAGTGAAATCATAAAATTACACCCTTAGAAATCCTGAAGGCGGTGATTGGTTTTCGGGGCCCCGTACGCGGCTAGGCTCCCAAAAAATCCCCATACTCAGGAGAAGCAGCAGAATGTATTTTGGGGTGCAATTCCACATAGGCCCATGGCCTGTGTGAGCAATATATCATTTAGTGACAACTTTTTGTAAATATTTTTTTTTTTTTTTGTCATTATTCAATCACTTGGGACAAAAAAAAATAAATATTCAATGGGTTCAACATGCCTCTCAGCAATTTCCTTGCAGTGTCTACTTTCCAAAACGGGGTCATTTGGGGGGTTTTGTACTGCCCTGCCATTTTAGCACCTCAAGAAATGACATAGGCAGTCATAAACTAAAACCTGTGTAAATTACAGAAAATGTACCCTAGTTTGTAGACGCTATAACTTTTGCGCAAACCAATAAATATACGCTTATTGACATTTTTTTTACCAAAGACATGTGGCCAAATACATTTTGGCCTAAATGTATGATTAAAATTGAGTTTATTGGATTTTTTTTATAACAAAAAGTAGAAAATATCATTTTTTTTCAAAATTTTCGGTCTTTTTCCGTTTATAGCGCAAAAAATAAAAACCGCAGAGGTGATCAAATACCATCAAAAGAAAGCTCTATTTGTGGGAAGAAAAGGACGCAAATTTCATTTGGGTACAGCATTGCATGACCGCGCAATTAGCGACGCAGTGCGAAATTGGAAAAAGACCTCTGGTCCTTAGGCAGCATAATGGTCCGGGGCTCAAGTGGTTAAAGGGTGAATCTGGTAAATATTATCAGACTCAGAGATCAAATTTTTTTTATTTAAAAAAACAATGAATGTCTTCCTTAAAAAAAAAATATATAATTTTAAGAACGTTCGTTCGATTTTCTAATCGTTAGTGGGGTCAAATCGACATTTATTTTCAACCAGTGATGGGAAAATTTGTAAATAATAGCAAACATCTTGGTCAAAGGAATTTTCAGACAGTGTATGTGGTTTTCGTTCAGAAATTACATTGTTTTTCAAAACAGAATGTTAAAAACAAGTGAAAATTTCTAACATTCTTTCATTCAGCGAATGTACAAAGATTTTTCATCTGAATATTCTCGTCTGAAAATTGATCCGTGTGGCCAGCATAAGGCTCGGTACACACCTATGCAGTTTGCTTTTGATCTGTTTCTGCAGTGCTTTTTGCATTATTTCAAAGAAAACACCACAGATGACCTCAGTAAAAGGTACAGTGCCTTGCAAAAGTATTCACCCCTTGGCTTTTTACCTATTTTGTTACATTACAGCCTTTAGTTCAATGTTTTTTTAATCTGAATTATATGTGATGGATCAGAACACAATAGTCTAAATTGGTGAAGTAAAATTAGAAAAATATATACATAAAACTATTTTTCAGAAATAAAAAACTGATAATTGGCATGTCCGTATGTATTCACCCCCTTTGTTATGAAACCCATTAAAAGCTCTGGTGCAATCAATAACCTTCAGAAGTCACACAATTAGTGAAATGATGTCCACATGTGTGCAATCTAAGTGTCACATGATCTGTCATTACATATACACACCTTTTTGAAAGGCCCCAGAGGCTGCAACACATAAGCAAGAGGCACCACTAATCAAACAAACACTGCTATGAAGACCAAGGAACTCTCCAAACAAGTAGGGGACAATGTTGTTGAGAAGTACAGGTCAGGGTTAGGTTATAAAAAAAATCTAATTCTTTGATGATCCCTAAGAGCACCATCAAATCTATCATAACCGAATGGAAAGAACATGGCACAACTGCAAACTTGCCAAGAGATGGCCGCACACCAAAACTCATGGACCGGGCAAGAAAGGGCATTAATCAGAGAGGCAGCACAGAGACCTAAGATAACCCTGGAGGAGCTGCAGAGTTCCACAGCAGAGACTGAAGTATCTGTACATAGGACGACAATAAGTCGTACGCTCCATAGAGGTGGGCTTTATGGCAGAGTGGCCAGAAGAAAGCCATTACTTTCAGCAAAAACCAAAATGGCACGTTTTGAGTTTGCGAAAAGGCATGTGGGAGACTCCCAAAATGTATGGGAGAAGGTGCTCTGGTCTGATGAGATTAAATTGAACTTTTTGGCCATCAAAGAAAACGCTGTCTGGCGCAAACCCAACACATCACACCACCCAAAGAACACCATCCCCACAGTGAAACATGGTGGTGGCAGCATCATGCTGTGAGGATGTTTTTTTAGCAGTCGGGACTGGGAAACCGGTCAGAGCTGAGGGAAAGATGGATGGTGCTAAATACAGGGATATTCTTGAGCAAAACCTGTACCACTCTGTGTGTGATTTGAGGCTAGGATGGAGGTTTACCTTCCAGCAGGACAATGACCCCAAATACACCGCTAAAGCAACACTTGAGTGGTTTAAGGGGAAACATGTAAATGTGTTGGAATGGCCTAGTCAAAGCTCAGACCTCAATCCAATAGAAAATCTGTGGTCAGACTTAAAGATTGCTGTTCACAAGCGCAAACCATCCAACTTGAAGGAGCTGTAGCAGTTTTGCAAGGAGAAATGGGCAAAAATCCCAGTGGTAAGAAGTGGCAAGCTCATAGAGACTTATCCAAAGCGACTTGGAGCTGTGATAGCCGCAAAAGGTGGCTCTACAAAGATTTTAGGGGAGTGAATAGTTATGCACATTGACTTTTTCTGTTATTTTGTCCTATTTGTTGTTTGCTTCAGATTAAAAAAAAAAACACATCTTCAAAGTTGTGGGCATGTTCTGTAAATTAAATGATGCAAATCCTCAAACTATCCATTAGGGGTGCAACGGATCGTTGCCGATCCGTGATCCGTACGGATCACCCTCCGCCGATCGGCACACCCGCGATCCGCGGAGCACTTTTCGGGCCTCAGCCATAGGAAAGGCCCCGGCTTCGGCCTAGCTCCGGAGCGGCGGCCATCTTGGTACACCCGGAAGTGGCCGCTGTCTCGACAGGAAGTGACATTTCGTCGCCGCCATCTTGCTACACCCCACACTCCTGCACAGTACAATAATGATAGAGTGAGAAGGGGGCAAGCGGACATCTTGTTACACCCACCAGAGTTTTAAATTTAAAAGCCATTTTCAAACACAAAACTGAGCTTATATGCACAAATACTGTATTTATGCATATAAGCTCGGTTTTGTGTTGAAAATGGCTTTTAAATCTAAAACTCCGGTGGGTGTAACAAGATTTGTGTGTTTTTTTTAAATTTTTTTTATGCTGATCCGAGGATCGATCCGATCCGTGACTCTGATCCGAGGATCGATCCGATCCGTGAGATTTTTGATCCGTTGCACCCCTACTATCCATGTTAATTCCAGGTTGTGAGGCAACAAAACACGAAAAATGCCAAGGGGGGTGAATACTTTTGCAAGGCACTGTATAGTGTGGGAGGGTCACAAGGCGGTAGTCAAGAGGGGATCAGTCAACTGATCTCCTAAAGCTCCAAGCTCAAAAAAACGCAACGGTTCTTGATGCCCTCCAAAGGGCAGAACTCCAACATAAACATAGCAGAGACCCTAAGGCAGGGCTCGACAAAACCCGGGCGCCAGGTCGCATTTGCGACTAGAATTAGCGACCTGGCGCCTGGGGCAGCACAGCTGGGGGTATCCTTTCTCTGTGCAGACTCCGACCCCCCCCCGTGCGATCGCGTCGGTCCGCGCCGGCCGGTAATTGAGGCCCCGGCTTTGCGGCCTTCTTCGGTAGTTCTGGAGTCCTTCTGAAATCTGGCGCCATCTTGTGGTGGCCGTTGGTATTGCAACCAGCAATGCTAATGCAATGCTAATGCGAAATACCTGCCTGTTTTCACTGCCCATCTCCTTCCCAAAGTGGAGAAGAGAAGGAAGTGAATGTGGGGATAGCCTTTTTTTTTTTTCGTAATAGATTTTATTTTTATTTATTTATATTTATATAAAAACTGTTAAATTAATTTTAATTAGGAAAAAAATAAATAATTTGTTATCTCCCTGCTTGGCCCCTTTCACACGGGCTGTCTGATCAGGTTCGCCTGTCTGTTTTTCAGGCGGACCTGATCGGACCCTTAGAGCCCTTTCACGCCGAGCCGCAGGGGGCATCGGCGGTAAAGCGGCGCTATTTTTAGCGCTGCTTTACCGTCGTTTTAGTGACGCTATTCGGGCCTCTAGCGGGGCGGTCTTTTATGTGTAAATTTAAGATTAGTTATTTTTTATATTGAAAATAAAGCTTTGTCGGTCGTTTAAAAAAAACCTGGCTCCTAACTTTTTTAGCTGGCTCCTAGATTCCAAGCAAATTTGTCAAGCCCTGCCCTAAGGCACTGAAGAAACTGTTCTTGCGGTTGTTATATCGCCAAGCACATAAGCAAGCTAGATACAGGTTTAATAAATACTATGAACATGGCAATAAATGTGGTTGTATGCTCGCAAGGGCTCTTCGAAAGAAGCCCGCTCAGGTATACGTACAGAAGCTTCACTCCCCCTCAGGCGAAATTGTGGTCCAGTCTTCTAAAATTGCCTCAGGGTTTCAGGAAAATTACTCCCAACTGTACAACTTAACCCCTGACCTGCCCCTGAACGCTCAGGTGACCAGATCGGTGGTCATCCAGGAATATCTGGCTTCGGCTGATGTTCCTCCCTTAAAGTGGAGTTCCACCCACAAAATGGAACTTCCACTTTTTGGAATCCTCCCCCCCTCCGGTGTCACATTTGGCACCTTTCAGGGGGGAGGAGGGAGCAGATACTGGTCTAATACAGGTATTTGCTCCCACTTCCTGGCATAGCTCACCGCAGCGTTTGCGGTGACCTATGCCACTTCCGGCGCCTACCCCGTCCTCCCCCGCTGTATTCTGTGAGACACAGAACACAGCAGGCACCTGAGAGGACGCGCAGCGCGACTCGCGCATGTGCAGTAGGGAACCAGGAAGTGAAGCCTCACGGCTTCACTTCCTTATTCCCTTACCGAGGATGGGGGCTGCAGCAGCCGAGAGGCGGATCGGCTTTGGCTGCCGACATCGCGGGCTCCCTGGACAGGTAGGTGTCCATATATTAAAAGTCAGCAGCTACAGTATTTGTAGCTGCTGGCTTTTAATATTTTTTTTTCAGCGAACCTCTGCTTTAACCACAGATCAATGCGCCACGCTGGAGCTACCGATTAGATCGAGCTAACAGTGAACAGTCCTTGGCCAACGGGAAAAGCCCTGGACCTGATGGATACACCAAGGTGTATTATAAGGCTTTCCTTCCCCTCTTGGTGACCCCTATGTCTAGTTACTTTAACTCCATAGCTGAGGGCAATACTATCCCCCCAGAGGCGCTGCTGGCTCACATCTCAGTACTTATAAAGAAGGCAAAGACCCTACTGTCCCCCAGAGTTACCGCCCAATATCCTTCCTTAACGTTGACGTTAAAATCCTGGCAAAAATTCTAGCGAACAGGCTGAAATACCTTACGCCCCATATCATTCACCCTGAACAAACAGGATTTATTACAGGGAGGGAAGCTAGAGACAATTCCATTAGATCAATACAACTTAACCACTGGGCCCGTGCCTGTCCCGACCATAAGCCTTATATAATTCTATCGATGGATGCTGAAAAGGCTTTCAACCGAGTTGATTGGTCATATCTGCGAGCGGTGTTAGAGACCCAGGGGTCAGGACCACGTAGGCCGACATCAATAATGGCCCTATTCCTTTACTTTATTCCCCTGCTTGTTTCTATGTACTTTTTTCTCTTTTTGATACATGCCTATTTTGGTTTAGTCCTTGAGTATCTGAAACTGTTTGCTGTAACGTTAATTTTGTCCTAAATAAATTACACCAAAAAAAAAAAAAGACCAGCAGAAAAGTAAGGCGTTAAACAATAGAAAAAGTTTGCATTGCATTGAGTGAGTTCTAAACTGGCAAGTGAAAAATAAAAAAAGTTTACCAAACATTTAGTTAGTTGGAAGTTAAAGATATAAAAGTACTTGACATTGAGTCAAACAAAAAGAAAAAAGTTAGTCCGTAGAGTCCTCAGAAGTTGGCATAGGAGAAGAAAAAGGACCACGGCGACTTTTATTTCCTTCAGTACCAGCTGATTTTTGCAGGGGACGGGTAACCATTCAATTTTGTGCTTTGCTTTGGTTGAGAGGGCATTCTAGAAGCTGGATGTTTTGTAAAGAAGATTGGAGTTCTTCAGCAAAATGGCAGATATATTTAGATCCTTGATAAGTGAAGCAAATGAAAAATGGAAAGCCCCATCGATGGGAGATTTGCTGTCGCTGTAAAACTTGAAGAAGTGGCTTCAAAGCCTGACGCTTAGAGGTGGTGAGTTGAGATAGATAAGCAAAAAGTTGATAGGTATGTCTCTGGAAAATCAGTGAATCTTTTGCTCTAGCAGCATCTAAAAGTTGTTCCTGGGTACGGAAATATTGAAACATGGCGTTAATATCACGCAGTGGTCCATCAGCTTTACGAGGTGTGAGGGCTCTATGAACCCTGTCCATCTCCATGCGCTCGACTGGTATGGAAGGCTGTAGATCTTGAAATAGGGCTAGCATAGTGGCTTGCAAATCACTGACAGATTCAAGTATTCCATGTATACGGATATTGAAACGACGGGCCCTATTTTCGTGATCTTCTGAACGAGATTGAAGGACTAAGTTTTCCTCTTTGAGGTTTTCAAATTCAACTGTATAAGCCCGGGTGTTATTTTCAAGCTCATCAACCCGCAGTTCAAGATTTGCAGTGCGTTGACCCAATTCTCTGATTCCCCTATCCAGACTGTTTATTATATGATCTGAGGTCTGTTTAACCGCTTGGCGACCAGCCGCTGGAGTTATGCTGCGGAAGGTTGGCTCGGCTTCGCAAATCGCCTTAGGTGTACGTCGGGCTCGTACACAGTTATCTGTGGGCGCGCCCCAGATTGGCCAGAGGGGGAGCCAATCAGCAGGTCCGGCGGACTCTATGTATGCTGGCCGCCCACGATCGTTCCCAGCAGTGACAGAACAGGGATCTGCCAAAGTAAACAAGGCAGATCTCCGTTCTGTCAGGGAATGACATATAGATCCGGTCTTTCTGCTATGCAGGAAAAAGGATTTGTGTGTTGTCCCAGGCAGCACATCCCCCATACAGTTAGTAAACACACTGAGGGAATACATTTAACCCCTTGATCGCCCCCGATGTTAACCCCTTCCCTGCCAGTAACATTAGTACAATGTCAGTGCATATTTTTAGCACTGATCACTGTAATAATGTCACTGGTTTCCAAAAAAAGTGTAAAAAAATGTCAGTTAGCTGTTCGATCCGTCTGCTGCAATGTCGCAGTCCCGCTAAAAATCACAGATCACCACCATTACTAGTAAAAAAATAAATAAAAATAACATAAATCTATCCCCTATTTTGTAGACGCTACAACTTTTGCGCAAACCAATCTACGCTTATTGTTTTTTTTATTTTAACAAAAATATGTAGCAGAATACAAATTGGCCTAAATTGCTGAAGAAACTAGATTTAAAAAAAAAAAAAAATGATTGCGTGTTTTATAGCAGAAAATATAGTTTTTTTTCCCCAAAAATTTACAGTCTTTTTTGCTTATAGCGCAAAAAATAAAAACCGCAGAGGTGATCAAATACCATCAAAAGAAAGCTCTATTTGTGGGGGGGGCACAATTTTATTTGTAGTACAACGTCGCACACCTACGCAATTGTCAGTTAAAGCGACTCAATGCCGTATCGCAAAAAAATTGCCTGGTCAGGAAGTGGGTAAATCCTGGGCTGAAGTGGTTAAGGGCTCTGTGAAGCATTTTTTCAAACTGCCTCAGAACAGAATAATGAGCATGGTCTGTAAAAAATGTAATTTGTGAAGTTTGTATAGATGAATCTAAATCATATTCCCCCTGTGCTGCCACAGATACTTTAGAGCGCCAAGAGGATTTCACTGAGTGTGAGGTACCAGGGGGAGGGGATGCAGCTAGTGCCATTGTGACTGAAGCCTGAGGCAGCACTTTTGTTGTTTTTTGGCTTAATTTTCAGGAAAAAACTCCCAAGAATAATTACATTCAGGCCCGGTTCACACTTGTGCGATGCCAGACATCGCATGTAATTCGCAGTGCACTGCTGTTCACATTACATGCGATGTCTGTGCAGTGCGATATCAGCAATACAGATAGTATGGCTGATATCGCACCGCATTCGGTCCAAACACGCACAGGACCCTTTTTTCTGTTCAGACCAGAATCGGATCGCATGTGTTCACACATATGCGATCCGATTCATGTCTGAACTGTCAGTTCGCAGTGCGATATGCAAGCTGAACTGGGAGTGTCGTTAACAATGTATTGACACTCCCCAGCGATTCGCATATGGCAGTGTGAACTGACATGCGAGTCGGTGCGATGCGGGAACCCACAGTGGATTTGCAGTGTTCTGGCATCGCACCAGTGTAAACCGGGCCTAACTGGCGGGGGTTATTAGCAGACAGAGTAACAATATTTACCGGGTGAAAGCGAGCCGGGACACTGTAAAATACGGCAGAAACATGACTTCATGAGCAGAGCTCTAAGCTGGCATGTCTGCTCTGTCAGGCTCTGCCCATTCGCCTCCCTGACCCTTCTTTTTCAAGACCCCTGCAATTTGCCCTGGCATGCTGTCAATCAACTTCTGGGCCTCATCCTGACTGATGGCAGCCGGTTCTTGCATAATCACTGCTTAGAGTTTGTCGGAATTTCTGGGGGTTTTTTTTTGTTTACCTGCCTCTTGAGGACTGACCCCAAGTTCTCAATGGGATTAAAGTCTAGGAAGTTTCCTGGCCATGGACCCAAGATTTGAATGTTTTGCTTCCCAAGCCACATTATCACTTTTGCCTTATGGCAAGGTGCTCCATCATGCTGGAAAAGGCATTGTTCGTCACCAAACTGTTCTTGGATGGTTGGGAGAATTTGCTCTCTGAGGATGTTTTTGTACTGTTATTTATTCAAGGCTGTGTTCTTAGGCAAAATTGTTAGTAAGCCCACTCCCTTGACTGAGAAGCAACCCCACACATGAATGGTCGCAGGATGCTTTACTGTTGGCATGACACAGGACTGATGGTAGCGCTCACCTTTTCTCCGCCGGATAAGGTTTTTTCCGGATGCCCCAATCAATCAGAAAGGGGATTCATCAGGGAAATTGACTTTACCCCAGTCCTCAGCAGTCCAATCCCTGTACCTTTTGCAAAATATCAGTATGTCCCTGATGTTTTTCCTGGAGAGAAGTGGCTACTTTGCTGCCCTTCTTGACACCAGGCCATCCTCCAAAAAGTCTTCTCGCTGTGCGTGCAGATGCACACACACCTGCCTGCTGCCATTCCTGAGCAAGCTCTGCACTGGTGGTGCCCCGATCCCGCAGCTGAATCAACTGTAGGAGACGGTCCTGGAGCTTGCTGGACCTTCTTGGGCACCCTGAAGCCTTCTACACAACAATTGAACCTTTCTGCTTGAAGTTCTTGATGATCTGATAAATGGTTGATTTAGGTGCAATCTTAGTAGCAGCAATACCCTTGCCTGTGGATCTTACTTACTTACTTACCTAGGTGGATGCAGCTTTAGACCGATGTTGCATCTGTCCCCCGCCGCCTCTTCACCGATAACCGATCCACCGCACATCGCCGATGGCTCGGTTCTCTTACCTCCCCGAGCGCAGAAATGCTGCCTGACAGTCAGCAGCTCTCCTGCTCTGCTCCTCCACGCTCATTGGAGCGCTGAGCTGCGGAGGGGCGGGGAGTGGCCGTCTCAGCGACTCGCTGAGAGGTTGAGACTGCCATCAGTGCAGGCAGCTGGCGGATCCAGACTCGGGATGACGCGCTGCCTGGACGGATTCCAGTGACATCAGTGGAGAGCAGACTTCACACCGCTCTCCGCTGAAAACAGGTCACAGAAGTGCAAAACGAATTGCACTCCTGTGACTCATAGGAGAAGCCCAGCCTAAAAAGCTAAGGCTGGACATCTCCTTTAAAGCTTCCAGTCTGCTATTTTAACTCAATCAGCATTACAGAGTGATTTCCAGCCTTGTCCTCGTCAACACCGAGACCTGTGTTAACGAGAGAATCACTGACATGATCAGGGGTGCCTGGGCGCCACCCCCCCTATCCACGCATCTGGCCCCTTTCAGGATGCCGGATGTATGAACTCCAATGGGGGGCTCTAATAGGCTTCAAAATAGGGTGGTCTCGGGGCGCAGAGCATTGCGCTACGAGTCCACCCAGGTGTGTTACAATAGCGAATGCATATTCTCTATTGAAACACTGATCCTCCTCCTGGGCCAATCAGGAAGTGGTGCCACTGTTTGCCGCCCCCCCCCCCCAAACAAAATTAACAACAGCCGCCACTGGACATGATATCAGCTCGTCCTTTTATGGCAGGGCGGAAATACAGCGCAAATGTTTTGGGATTAAGTTAAATTTCATGGCAAAGAGGGACTTTCCATTTAATTGCCATTTATCTGATCACTCTTCATAAAATTCTAGAGTATATGCAAATTGCCATCATAAAAACAGAGGCAGCAGACTTTGTGAAAATTTATATTTGTGTCATTCTCAAAACTTTTGGCCATGGCTGTAGATCTCTAGCCCAATTAAAAAAAAAAAAAAAAGATGTACTACAGCACTTAGATTCCTCTTGGTTCCCCTCAAAGTTTCACAAACACATGTTCAGCCTGCCAGAAGTCCAGCTAATGCAGAGATGGAAAATGTTGCAAGGTACGTGGTCAGCATTGTGAATGCTAGTTCACAAGCCTGTAACTTGTCACTCAGCGCCCTATATGCCACATACTCCTGAACTCTTTCACTTAATAGCTTAAGTTATTACTAAAATTAGTAATAATCAAATGCAGAGGCAATTATTACTTATGACGAAAAGTAGATACATTATAGTCTTACAGATACAACCAGCCCTTTAAGGGCAACCGTAATGTTGATGCAGCCTGTGATTAAATTGAGTAGGACACTCCTGGCTTAGAAGAACTAAAACTTGGAATGCCAAAGCAGTAATAAACCCAAAACATAAAAGTAATAAATTGCAGCTTATCTTATCTACCAATCCTTCGATTTGGTGTGGCTGCTTTTGGTTATCTTTCTTAGGCTTTTTCCCCCCTCAGTTTTCACCTGGTGATCTAGTCATTAACACATCTTCTGTATTAGAGTTTCCCACTCAGGATGGATAAGTACCATGGACACCTTTGGAAAGCAGTATTGTTAATCTAGGGGAGGGAGTGTTAGATGTACTGGCAGATTTAATTATACCAACAAACTGAAGGTAATTTCCAGCTAATACTCTATAAACAGTTACAGCAAACACTTTTTTTTTAATTTTTGAGATAAAAGTTTTACATAAATAGATGAAATCTGACCATTGAAATTACCCTTGTCAGTATTAAATTGCTTGTCTAATCATTGTAACTGATATATCTGTAGGAGAACTTGTTCTGTTGAAAAACTACTAACTTATTGGCAGGAACATCAGATAAAAAAAGGAAAGCATAACAAAGTAAACAAATGCAGCAATCACATCTAAGAATTGCTTAGCTGCAATATAATTAAGGTTTGCTTTTGTGCTTAATACTGCTTCAAACCCTTACAATCCACTTGTTGCTACAGGTAAGCCTATAATAAGGCTTACCTGTAGCTACCCCGGATATCTCCTAAACCTGCACGGTTTAGGATATATCCCCTGCATCTGCATGTGCCAACGTCATCGGCACAAGCGCACTGAAGCAAATGGCACGTACGTGCTGTATGCCTCAGTGAGTGTGCCGTTATCGGCGGCTCCCACGCGCATGAGCGGGAGTGACGTCATCGTGGCTCCCGCCTATCACATACTAGCATACTAGCTAATTATGCATTTGTCTTGCAGGTCTTTTTTTTTCCATGTGGGTTTACAACCACTTTAAATTTCCACACATGAGAACAGTAGAGTAGCAGAGAACAGTAATATAGAATTACTCATGGGCTACCGTGGATGTCAAGTTCTTATAATCTTGTAGCCTCACAAATTGACTTATCTTATCGTGTGTGTAGGATAACTTGTTGCCAACAAAAATGAATTGCCTGCACACTGTTTCCGGAATGTCTGTTAATTAACCAGCCCAATGGTGCATTCATTCCCCAGACAAAGTAATATGCAGAAAATCAATAGCGTCAGTACAACTGGCAAATTAATATTCCAGATTTAAATTGTTCTCATCCAGATATCACACAAAGGATTATAAGCAAACATCAGTGTCATTCCACACTAGGATAAGGTAGTCTATGAACCTCCCATACCAAATATTTCTTAATATGTAAATGAGTTATGGTGGGAGAACAGAAATAGCTCCTGCCACCATCCCATTAATAGACTGACCGATGACAAAGGATTTCGTTCCCATAGACACTCCATGGGATTGCAAATAAAACATGCTGAAACAGACATAATAATAAGGCTATAAGGACTGGTGTATGAAGAGGGGTGAACAAATTGCATCAGCTAGAGTATATGGTGTAGTTGTTAGCACTCTCGCCTCGCAGCAATAGGGTCTCTGGTTCGAATCCCAACCACGACACTACCTGCCTGGAGTTTGCATGTTCTCCCTGTGCCTGCGTGGGTTTCCTCCGGGTACTCCGGTTTCCTCCTACACTCCAAAGACATGCTGGTAGGTAGGTTTATTGGCTTCTGTCCAAAAAAAAAAAATTGGCCCTGGTGTATGGGTGTGAGTTGGGGACCTTGGATTGCAGACCCTTTGGGGGTGGGGACTGATGTGGGTGTGTGTGGAGCGCTGCGTAGATTGATGGCGCTACATGGGTACCTTAAATATATCAAAAATAATAATATAGTGGATGGGCATCTTGATGGGACGCAATGTGCAGGGATGGGGACAATTGTGGGTGCTCACTCAGGTTGAACTGGATGGACTGGTGTTTTTTTTCAACCTTACTATGTAATGGGTCAGAAGAAAAAGTCTATATCCCGTGACATTTGCAAACACGGAAACCAAGTCACTTTTGTTACTTCCTTCTCTATGGAGTACCACCAGGTTACTGATGTGAAAAAAGACTTATTTTGTATATCGATAAAAATTTATTTATCCTCTTAAAAAAAATGGGTGCAGGTTCTCAATCCCACGGGCACCAACACTAGGCAGTTTCCCCTCCCCCTGCTTGTTTGGATCCAGTTCTTTTAGGAACATTTGGCTCACTACCACAGGCTCTTATCAATGTGGGCCTAATACATGCCGGTATAGTGACAAACAAACTAAAAGCAAATATATTTGATCTTGTGCATCAGGTCCGACATATCCTATTAAACAGTACATTAATTGAGGAACCACTTCTGTGGTATATGTTGTGAAGTGCAGTTTGTGTACCCCACAATAGGTCAGGTGTACAATTAGAGCCCTCAGAGTGAGAATAGCTGAGCAATACAATGATGTCACCAAATTAAATGGCAAAAACATATTAACCACTTCCGGACCACCCGCTATCGTTATATGTCGGTACTTTGGTGTTGATTACCGTTGTTAGCCTCGGTTCACACCAGAGGCGGCACGACTTGCAGGTCGCCTCACCGAGGCGACCTGCACACGACTGCCGGGGTGACTTGCAAGACGACTTCTGTATAGAAGTCTATGCAAGTCGCCCCCAAAGTAGTACAGGAACCTTTCTTCTAAGTCGGAGCGACTTGCGTCGCTCCGATTAGAACGGTTCCATTGTACAGTACGGGAGGCGACTTGTCAGGCGGCTAGGTCACCTGACAAGTCGCCCCCGTGTGAACCGAGCCTTATGGTAGCAGATAGCTGCCATAACCCTGGTATTTTTAAAAATGGCAGGCGGTTCGCTTTCGGATAAAAGTGGTCTCTGTGGTGGATTTGCCACATGAGCACTTTAAAACGGTGGCGGGAGAGGTGCCCACCCCCCTCCTGCTGCGTCCCGGTCATCTCCGTCAGTAGCGGTGGAGATGATCACATCCTTTCCCCTCAGGCGCATGAAGTGAGTGAGGGATTTTTTTTTTTTTTCAATAAAAGACTTTTTTTATTGCATTTAAGTGTAAATGTGAGATCTGAGGTCTTTTTGACCCCTGATCTCACATTAAAGAGGTCCTATTATGCTTTTTTTCTATTACAAGGGATGTTTAAATTCCTTGTAATAGGAATAAAAGTTGTCAAAAAAAAATTTTTTTTAAAAGGGACAGTGTAAAAATAAAAAGTAAAATAAATAAGAAATAAAATTATTTAAAGCACCCAGTCACGTCGTGCTCGCGCGCAGAAGTGAAAGCACACGCAAGTCGCGCCTGCAAAGGTAAACGGTGTTTAAACCACACATGAGGTATCGCAGCAAAAGACTTCCTCTGTACCTCAAAACTGGTAACCTAGAAATTTTTAAACTTTGCCTATCGAGATTTTTAAGTGTCAAAGTTTCTCGCCATACCACGAGCGGGCGCAAATTTCACAACGTAACAATATCTTTCACAATATTAAAAAAAATTGGGCTAACTTTTCAGTTTTTTTTTTTTGTTATTCTTTAATTCAAAAATGTGCATTTTTCCCCCAAAAAACTGTGTTTGTAAGACCGCTGCACAAATACGGTGTGACAACCATTTTATTCTCCAGGGTGTCTGAAAAAAACAAAAAAAAACAAAACAAAAAAAACACAACACACACATATTATATTAGAGGATTTACAGTGCTTTGAAAAAGTAAATTTTCCACATTTTGTCATGTTACAACCAGAAATGTAAATGTATTTTATTGGGATTTTATGTGATAGACCAGGGATCCTCAAACTACGGCCCTCCAGCTGTTGCGGAACTATGCGTCCCATGAGGCATTTTAAAACTCTGACATTCACAGACATGACTTGGCATGATGGGAATTGTAGTTTCTGAACAACTGGAGGGCCGTAGTCTAATAGACCAACACAAAGTGGCACATAATTGTGAAGTGGAAGGAAAATGATAAATGGTTTTCAAAATTTTTAACAAACAAATATCTGAAAAGTGTGGCGTGCATTTGTATTTAGCCCCCTTTACTCTGATACCTCTAACTAAAATCTAGAGGAACCAATTGCCTTCAGAAGTCACCTAATTAGTAAACACAGTCCACCTGTGTGTAATTTAATCTCAGTATAAATGCAGCTGTGAAGCCCTCGGAGGTTTGTTAGAGAACATTAGTGAACAAACAGCATCATGAAGGCCAAGGAACACATCAGACAGGTCAGGGATAGTTTTGGAGAAGTTTTTAAGCAGGGTAAGGTTAAAGAAAAATATCCCAAGCTTTGAACATCTCATGGAGCACTTTTCAATCTATCATCCTAAAATGGAAAGAGTATGACAGAACTGCAAATCTACCAAGACACGGCTGTCCACCTAAACTGACAGGCCAGGCAAAAAAAGCATTAATCAGAAAAGCAGCCAAGAGGCCCATGGTAACTCTGGAGGAGCTGCAGAGATTTACAGCTCAGGTGGGAGACTCTGTCCACGGGAATCTGTGGCAAGACTTGATAATTGCTGTTGAGAGATGCTCTCCATCCAATCTGACAGAGCTTGAGCTATTTTGCAAAGAAGAATGGGCAAAAATTTCACTCTCTAAATGTGCAAAGCTGGTAGAGACATAACCAAAAAAAACTTGCAGCTGTAATTGCAGTGAAAGGTGGTTCTACAAATTATTGACTCGGGAGGGCTGAATACAATTGCACGGCACACTTTTCACATTTTTTTTGTAAAGAATTTAGAAAACCATTTATCATTTTCCTTCCCCTTCACAATTATGCGCCACTTTGTGTTGGTCTATTACATAAAATCCCAATAAAATACATTTCCGTTTTTGGTTGTAACCTGACAAAATGTGGAAAATTTCAAGGGGTATGAATACTTTTTCAAGGCACTGTATATAGCGCCAACAGTTTACACCGTGCTTTACAATATAAAAGGGAGACAATACAGTTACAAAACAATAAAATACTAGAGGTTTAAAACAGCCCTGCTCAGAAGAGCTTACAATCTAACAGGATGGGGCAGGTGGTACAAAAGGTTTTAACTGTGGGGAATAAGCTGATGGAAGTGGTAAAAGAGTTTTAGGGATGGCCTGAAGGCAGCTAGAGTAGGAGATAACCGGACAGTTTGAGGTAGAGCGTTCCAGAGGATGGAAGAGGCTCTGAAGAAATCCTGGAGAAGAGCACAGGAGGAGGAGACAAGGGAGCTTGAGAGCAGGAGCAGAGCGGGTTGCATTTGTTTTGTGAACAGTAATAAAACTGTGATGAAACACAGATTTCCCTTTGGGATTAATAAAGTATTCTGAATCTAAATACTGCTAAAATGAATATTTGCAAATCAAAGCACCAAGCCTTAAACCACGTTACTGAATATAAAGGCAAATTTCAGCCCAAACTCTTTGTTTCAGTTTTCAGGGAGTGTTGAGCTTTTTTTTCTTTTATCCCTTTTCTGTTTGAAGATTTCCCCACATTTCCCCCTGACTGGTGTTAAACTGAACAGGAAGTAAGGGGAAGTCCCTAAAATGGGGACACAGCAACAAGAAGTTAGTAGAGGAAAGAACATTTTTCCTTCCCATTGCAAGAAATGTTTACATTGCACATTGCATCTAAGAAATGAAAATAATCATTTCATTTGCTATGGTCAACAAGAAATTTTTGGAACGATGAATAATAAACATACTGGTTAATGTTAATAGACTGTCCAGAATGGACTCAACATCCTACAATATTTTAGCAATGGGGGTGGAAACAAATGGACTTCTTGACCCTACAGAAACTGCATGGAATATGAAGAGTACATTACCTGCGCCATATGGCAGTTGATATTGGCCAGGCAAAAGGGAGTAGCCAAGATGATGGTGGTGATGGTGTGTGGACATTAACCTTTGGGATGGGGAGGTTCGGGGCCTTTCTGAACTCCTGTCACTTACACCTCGGTCTGGTGCCCCCATACTACTGCAGCCACCTGCTGTAGAAGCACCTGATAAACTGCAGCCCCCTCGATCACGGTCCTGGGGAGATTTATCTGTGATCTTTATGTACAGAAAAGAAGCAGATAAAGTGGCATTATTAGGTAGCAATTCTTTTATCTTTCATTTTAAGTATTAATGAAACTGTACTATCAACACGACAATAAAAATGAAGAACACATGGAATGTTATATATGACCGTTACAAGGGTACATTATTCAAACTGTCATCTACATTATTAGGATGCACTCCTACTTATCAAAAGTAAAATATAAATGACAATTATTGCTTTAAGCTTCAGAACTATGCGTTTAAGCAGACAGAATACCCTAAACACAAGAACAGCATTTTCCAAAGCTGTTAAAAAATTCTGTATGGTATTGTAGGTCTGTAATGAGCACACTTGGTATGTAGGCAAAACATTAAACTAGCATGCAACCCCCTTAGGTTCTGTGATGCTAAATTCTGCACAGCTTTAGCCTAACACTACCACTTCTCACACAAATCAAAAATCTTAAAGCAGGGGTCTCCAAACTTTCTAAACAAAGGGCCAGTTTATTATCCTTTAGAGGGGCCAAACTGTGGCCATTAGGAGCAGAAAATGTCTTGGCATCAGTAACAATGTCCAATCATTGGTGTTAGTAGGAGGAATAGTATCCTATTGTTGGTGTTAGTAGGAGCAATAGTGTCCTGCCATTGATGTCAGTGGGAGTAATAGTGCCCCATCATTAGTGTCAGTGGGAGAAATAGTGCCCCATCATTACTGTCAGTGGGAGGAATAGTGCCCCATCATTACTGTCAGTGGGAGGAATAGTGCCCCATCATTACTGTCAGTGGGAGGAATAGTGCCCCATCATTACTGTCAGTGGGAGGAATAGTGCCCCATCATTACTGTCAGTGGGAGGAATAGTGCCCCATCATTGGTGTCAGTGGGAGAAATATTGCTACATCATTGGTGTCAGTGGGAGAAATAGTGTCCCATCACTGGTGTCAGTGGGAGGAATAGTGTCCCATCATTGGTGTCAGTGGGAGGATTAGTGCCCCATCATTGGTGTCAGTGGGAGGAATAGTGCCCCATCATTGGTGTCAGTGGGAAGAATAGTGTCCCATATTTGGTGTCAGTGGGAGGAATAGTGTCCCATATTTGGTGTCAGTGGGAGGAATAGTGTCCCATATTTGGTGTCAGTGGGAGGAATAGTGTCCCATATTTGGTGTCAGTGGGAGGAATAGTGTCCCATACTTGGTGTCAGTGGGAGGAATAGTGTTCCATCATTGATGTCAGTGAGAGGAATAATGCCCCATCATTAGTGTCAATGGGAGGAATAGTGCCCCATAGTTGGTGTCAGTGGGAGGAATAGTGCCGCAAGAGCCGGGTAAAGGGAAGCAAAGGACCACAGTTTGGATACCACTGTCTAACTAAAGGCAAAGCTTTTTTTTTTTTTAGTTTTGGATAGAATGGAGAGGGATTACAACACCTATCAGTTTTTATTGCCGTCTGTGTTCCCGTTAGGTAGATTCACCCTCTCTTTTTTTCCTGTTTACCATTATCATCGAAGCTGAAAGTAAAAGAAAATCCCAAATTTTGGGTTGTCCCCAGAAAAGTAAGAGAGGGGAAATCTTCCAATGGGGACACTAGTTCTGGTGACCTGGGGGGTCCCAAGAGATTCCCTTAATTCGCAGGGATTTCCCCTCATTTCCTGTTTGGCTATGGGACAGTAAGTGAAGGGAAATCTCTGCAAAGGTACACAGATGGCAGAAAAAAAAATCTGACAGGGGTTATAACCCTCCCTTAGTCTATCAAAAATGAAAAAAAAAAAAGTTTTGCCTATAGTTCTACTTTAATTATATTTATGACACAAACACATTAAACACTCAAGTTATGCACTAAAAGTGACTGGTCCTCTTTACAGCTACAGTCATGTAAGCCCTCACATTAGTAACACAAAAAAATGAAAACTGCATTTACCGTTGGAGATTTGCTTTTGTAATGGCTAGCATGCTGTTGTAAAATATCAAGTGCTTTGGATTCAGAGGTGGGTTTACAGCTGACACTTGGACTGGTTCGGGATTTCTCAGATTCCTCGCTACTAGAAACTTTGTTGCCATATGGGGAGAAAGGATAACTGGAGGAGAGATAAGAACCTAAAAAAAGGGGGAAGGATATTAAAAAAAAGCAAATTTATTAAGTATTGCATCGAAATTCCTAAATTTTAGGTCCACACATCAAATGATTTAACAGATGAAAAATAAAAAGCATAATAAAGTTAATCAATGCTGATATATGTTTACAGTTTTTGATTCATTAAAAGGATAAGTTCACCTTTGGGAACATTACGTTTCATTTTGTAGGGTGGAACATGTAACATGTTGCCAATGCTGCAGCCGCTGCCTGCACTCCCTTTGACGGCAATATGGGGGAGAAGTTCCCCGCACTAGCTGTCACTTTTTGAAATCAGTGCGGCTGTGTGAGGCTCCACCCACACGGCCATGTCATTCATTCACAAAGCTCTGTGTGTAAATAAATCAACTACAAGCTTCAACATCCTTTGTGGCTGTCGGCTTGTAGTTGTCAATGAACTACCACAGCGCTGTGGTCCGCCATGATAGTTCATCGATTCTTCCTGTTAGTGTATCTGCTTGCCCATACGGGATGTACGGCACACAGATACACTGCCAGATCTGCAGGAGTACTTTACAGGCTCAAAAAAATAAATAAAAAAAAATGCACATTTTATTTACCTGCAAAAAAATGTGCATTTATTTCTTTAAAGTGAACTTATCTGTTGACACTTTTCAAATGTAATAGATAAAATGTTTTTTTCAAAAAAAAGATTACAAAACCAACATACACACATCTAAGTCAGATCTGAAACATTAAAGGTGGTTTCCGCTTTTGAAAGCTAAACATACCTAAAGGTTATTGCAACCTTCTAAGACCTTCTGGATCCTGATGCCCCCCTAGAATTTGATATCAATCAGTGCCTTCAACAACATGTGAGGTATAGCCGTGATCATTAGAGCAAGAGCAATAATCCTAGCTCTAGACCTCCTCTGTAACTCTAAACAGGTCACCTGCAAAAATGTTTTAAAGCGGTTGTATACCCGCACAGAAATTTGAAATAAACAAACCTGTAATACACAAACCTGTAAGGCAAAGGCATAATGAGCTAGTATGCAGCGCATACTAGCTCATTATGAAATACTCACCTTAGAACGAGGCCTCGGCATCTGATCCTGGTCGATGCTGAGGGAGCTGAAATGTTCCCTCTGCGTTTCTTTCGAGTTTGCGGCTCTGTCGCTGTGAGTGGCCAGAGCCACAATTACGTCACTCCCGCGCATGCACGCGGGAATCTTCTTCCCGGCAAGGTCTGGCAGCATCTGCTAGACCTTCAGCCAGGCCTTCATAGTGCATGCGCCGCTGACGTCAGCGGCTGCATGCAAAGTGAATATCTCCTGAACCGTACAGGTTTAGGAGATATTCATTTTACCTACAGGTAAGCCTCATTATAGGTTTACCTGTAGATAAAAAATAAAAAAAAGGGTATACAACCACTTTAAAGCGTCGCCTATGGAGATATTTGAGAAACATAGTTTGTCGCCATTCTACGAGTGTGTGCAGCTTTAAAGCCTGACATGTTAGGTAGCTATTTACTCTGTGTAACTTCATCTTGCAGTTATACAAAAAATTGTGCTAACTTTACTGAATTTACAAAAAAAAGAAAAAAAAAAAAAAAAAGGGTTTTTTTGTTCCAAGAACTTTGAAAGACCGCTGCACAATACTAAGGGAGGGGTGGTCTGTACTGAGGGGGGGGGGTCTGTACTGATGGGGTCTGTACCATGCCCGCGGCCTCTGACATCCTATGTACCATGCCCGCAGCCTCTGACATCTCCTGTACCATGTCCGCAGCCTCTGCATCACCTCTTGTATAAATATATACACACACACACACACATTTTTATTATATACATGTGTATGCCCGCCCAAGCGTATGACTCTTTACTTCGCTGCTATGGGCTCTAGCCCCAGATCTTTAGTAGGCCTAGCAACGCCCCTGATCTAAAGGCTGAAGTCTTTTTTACTTAGCTATAGGGGCGCTCTATACTATACTTTGCAGCTTGCTATTAGGGCATTTTGAGGGCAGGAGGAGCCAGAAGAGTCGTTGGGGGACCCCAGAAGAGGAAAATCATGGCTGCTCTGTGCAAAATGATCAAACAGAGCAGGTAAGTATTAGACATGTGCATTCGTTTTTGTCCGAATGCATTTCAGTCTGAATTTCGGGTATTTTCGTTATCGTTTTGACAAACGATAACGAACGTGCAGAATCCAAAAACCAAAAGATCCGACATAAACAAATGCTTTATTTTCGTTGCAGCAACAGTTTGATATAGATAGAAGATTCGACATGACGCTGACAATAGCGTTCTGTGTCCATTGAACCTGTGGTTGAATGTGCCTAACCGTAGCTCTATTAGTCCAAGATTATTCTACATAGAGCGAAAATATTCAACATTATAGAGACAATAGCAAAAAAGGTTGAATGTGCCTAACCTAACTCTATTAGTCCAAGATTATTCGACATAGAAAAGATTCAACATGAAGATGACGAAGCAGTCACTGCGAGCGGACATTTATGGTTAAATGCTCCGCCCATAGGCTATAGAAGAATTCTAATGTTGGTTGACTAGTAATAATAATTAATAAATATAATTATTACTAGTGTCATACAACATTAGAATTCTACTATAGCTTGTAGGCGGAACATTCGACCGGAAATGTAAGATTGCGGCATTGTACAGTTTAGCTGCTCCGTTAAATCTTCTTAGAACATTCCACAGACATCATAAGCCTTCAATGACTTCAAAGATTCGACCTTAATTATTTCGGATTTTCGGACGAATGCATTTAACGAAACAAAATAAATAAAAAAGGAATTTCAGGAGTAACTAAATAAATATATTTTTCAGACGAAAACGAAATTTTTCAGTGTGCACGTTTGTTTAAAAAAAAAAGAAAAATCACTTTAACCACTTCAGCCCCGGAAGATTTGGTTTTTATTTTGTGCGCTATAAACAAAAAAAGCCCGACAATTTTGAAAAGACAATATTTTGTACTTTTTGCTATAATAAATATCCCCATTTTTTTTTTTTTAAAAGAAAATGTTTTCCTCAGTTCAGGCCGCTATGTATTCTTCTACATATTTTTGGTAATAAATAAGCGTATATTGATTGGTTTGCGCAAAAGTTATGTTTACAAAAAAGGGGAAAGATTTATGGCATTATTATTATTTTTTTTACTAGTAATGGCAGCGATCAGCGATTTTTATCGGGACTGCAACATTATGGCGAACAGATCGGACACTTTTGACACATTTATACAGCGATTAGTGCTATAAAAATGCACAGATTACTGTGTAAATGTCACTGGCAGGGAAGGGGTTAACAGTAGGGGGCGATCAAGGGGTTAACTGGGTTACCTAGGGAGTGATTCTAACTGTGAGGGGGATGGGACTGCCTGGATGAGGAGAGCGATTGTTGTGCATACTTAGTATAAACAACAGATCGCTCTCCTCACCCTGACAACACGGAGATCTGTCTGTTAACATTGACAGATCTCTGTTCTGTCTCTGTGTGGAGCAATTGCGACCACCAGTCACACGCATTGGCTCTGGAGTTGCGGGCGTGTGTCCCCTAGTGGTCAAAAGTTGAACCGACGTACAGCTATGTCGGTTCACCCAGGGGAGCCAGCCTGCCGCTGTACAACTGCAGTGGCTGGTCAGAAGGGAGTTAAACACTTTTAGTACTAAAACCACCCTTCATATAGATTGTCTGACTCCTACATATATATATATATATATATATATATATATATATACATATATATATACATATACATACGCACACACACACACACACACACACACATATACATATATACATATATACATATATACATATATATATATATATATATATTTTTATTATTATTATTTTTTTCGGCTGTTGCGTATTTGGAAAAGGTCAGGGACTTTTACACGCAAAACTGTGCTTTTTTTTGCCTTTTTGCTTCAATGGCGAAGCTGCAGAAAAGCAAGTAGTACGTTGTTGCCACGATTTGTGTTTTTTAATCTGCCACAACAAACTGGCAAGAATGCAAAACGCAAATCGCAGCAAAATCACACGTGCAAAAAACGCACAGCAAAAAGCACTGCAGAAACAGATCAAAAGCAAACTGCATAGGTTTGAATCAAGCCTTATGCTGACCAAACACGTATCGATTTTCGGATGAGAATGTTCATATGAAAAATCTTTGTACATTTGCTGAATGAATGTCGTTTGAAAATTTCCCTTGCTTTTAACATTCAGTTTTAATATGAATGTAATTTCTGAACAAAAACCACATACGCTGAAAATTCCTTTCACCAAGAAGTTTTCTATTCTGCGCCTTCAAATTTTCCCATCACTGTGGTAGAAAACTAAGGTCAATTTGACACCACTAACAATTAAAAATTGAACAAAGGCTCTTAAAATGATTTTTTTTAAAGGAAGACATTGTTTTTGCATGGCCAGCATAAGTGACAGCAGACACAGGGTGCTTTTATCAAGCCACCTGCCTATGACAAGGGAGATTTTCTGTCTGAAAATCTGCAAAACTGTCCTTAATTTTTTTCTTTAAATAAAAAATTTGATCTCGGGAGTCTGATCATATTTACCAGATTCAACCTCTAATAGTATATACAGTATATCTCTTCTGTCTGGTATTCTCATAGTGGATTCGAGCTTTTGCTCTGTAACCATATATATAGTTGGTTATTAATATTTACCACTGCATAGAGATATTTAAGAATAAATTGCCTTTTATTTTAAACTTTACATACTAACTAAATTATACACCATACTTTTGTTAAGGTTATTATCCGATTAATCAAAATAATCGGGCAACTTATCGATTATGAAAATTATCGTTAGTTGCAATCCTAATTGATTCATTTTGTGCCTATTGTTGTAATTCAATGTGATTGGCCACAGCTAATCACATGGTACAGATGGACTGTGATTGCCCCTGTCTGTACCATGTGATCACTGTGACCAATCACAGCTAGCAACAAAATTGTACACAATAAATGGCATGAATCAAAGCCAGAGACATCGCGTCACAGCGTGGTCCGTATGGCACACACACAAGGAATGACAAAGGTCCTGTCCAGCCGTCATTTCACAATAGGCTGGGCAGCAAGTGGTTAAGCTGCAATGGCAAAATGGATACATTCTTTGTGCATACAGCTATGACCACCACAATTAATCACTGGCTACTCGCACACACCTGTTATTTCACATGCAGAGATTTGCAGATTCTTGCCAATGGAAATTGCAGGGTGTGCTAAACAGCCACCTGAATGTTGCCTTATTAACCTCTTCCCGACCAGCCGCCGCAGTTACACTGTGGCAGGTTGGCTCCCCTGGGCGAACCAATGTAACTGTACGTCGGTTCGCCTTTTGACCACTAGGGGTGGCGCAACTCCAGAGCCGATGCAAGTGCCGCCGGGCACCCACGATCGCGCCACACAGAGACAGAACGGAGATCTGTCAATGTAAACAGACAGATCTTCGTGCTGTCAGGGGTGAGGAGAGCGATCTGTTGTTCATACTAAGTATGAACAGTGATCATTCTCCTCACCCAGGCAGTCCCATCTCCCCAGTGTTAGAATCACTCCCTAGGTAACACAGTTAACCCCTTGATCACCCCCTACTGTTAACCCCCTCCCCTGCCAGTGACATTTACACAGTAATCAGTGGACACAAAAATGTGTCAAAAGTGTCCGATCTGTCATAATGTCGCAGTCCCGATATAAAAAAAAAACAAAAAAAAGAAACCGCAGATCACCGCCATTACTAGTAAAAAAAAAAAATAATAATAATAGAAATGCCATAAATCTATCCACTATTTTGTAGACGCTATAACTTTTGCACAAACCAATCAATATATGCTTATTGCGATTTTTATTACCAAAAATATGTAGAAGAATACATGTTGGCCCAAACTGAAGAATACATTTGATTTTTTTTTTTTTTTAATTGGGGATATTTATTATAGCAAAAAGTATAACATATTGTGTTTTTTTTTTTCAAAATTGTCAGTCTTTATTTATAGCGAAAAAAATAAAAACCGCAGAGATGATCAAATACCACCAAAAGAAAGCTCTATTTGTGGGAAAAAAAGGAAGTCAAATTTGTTTGGGTACAAAGTCGCATGACCGCGCAATTGTCAGTTAAAGCGATGCAGTGGCCTGGTCATTGAGCGGCTAAATCTTCCAGGGCTGAAGTGGTTAAAAAGCAATTGATGGTGCCATACAAACTCTAGTAAGGCCTGGTTCACACCTATGCATTTTTTTAGTGCATTTTCAGTTTTGCAGAAACACACTACAGTCCATTTAACATGGTTTCCTTTAAATGTAGTCCACTTCTGTGTATTTTTTGGAAAGGGCCAGGGACTTTTCTCTGGTTTTTGGTTCCTTCAATGGATCAAAAGCGTATATTGAAAAACACAAAATGCACCTGCAATATGCAAACTGCATAGGTGTGAATCAGGCCTAAAAGGATGAGAAGGTTTTCACGTTTATTGGTGGAACGTCACAAAAGTTAGATATAGACATTGTTTTGGGGCCACACAGGGTCCCTTCCGTAAGTGGACATAGTGACGATGGTTTAAAAAAGGTTGACCACACTACTCCCAGATATGAAGCAGTGGTGATTACTTTATTGAAGATAAAAATCCATCAATATACATCATAAGACATCATTAAACCTCTATGCAGGCATAGCAAGATTAGCGCGTTTCACCAATCAAGGTTCACTTAGTCATAATCTTAACAGGGCCGCACCAGACCCCCTGCTGCAAGCCGCAGCAAGTATGAACCCAGTCCTAAAATATCAAATCAGGATTAATGTGCTGGTGCTTTATTACTGTCAAACCCTGCACTGGGACAGTGAACTAATTTGGTGGAATTTTCCATAAGATGATTGTTGATATATCAGTGTACTACTGCAACAACACATTTGAGTATTGTTCGTGATACTCTTTTATTAGCACTAACATTTTCAGGACATGCTCTTGGAACCTAAAGTTATAAAAATACCCTTGAAAACCGAAATTTTTCTGTGCGTAAATCAACATCCTGAACCAATACCTGGGTAGTTCTGCATCATGACTGCTGGCATTCCACGATAGCTTGGATGGTTGGGGTCATAAGCTTGACTATAGGTATAGCCATGCATATATGGGATATAAGACTGGTGTTGAGTAAGTGGCGATGACACAGGAACATGAGTACTGGTACGGTGGTCTTTAGGCAGAACACGAAGGTCCTCAGTTGCTTGTGGTCCCTTCACTTCCAAATTAACACTTTCTTTGCTGTCCTCTTTAGAAGGAGCTTCTTTGCTGCGGCTCCGCTCTTCCTTGACCTTCCTTTCCCGTTCTTCTTTCCATCTTTCATCGTCCGCTTTTAAAGGATCTGTGTACTTGGGATAGACATAGGACCACATGCGCGATTCTGCCTCCTGCTGCAAAACATATTGTTAAAAACGGAAAAATAAAATCTTTAAGTTTCTCATGAAACAATGCTTCAAATTGCTTACTGAACCAACATGAAAACTACTACCCAAGGAAGAGTCAAGCATACAACACATTGGATTCAAGCAAACAAAATCTATATCTATCTATACATATATATATACACACACACACACACACACACACACACATATATGCAGTACTGTGCAAACGTTTTAGTCAAGTGTAAAGAAATGCTGTAAAGTAAGAATTCTTTCAAAAATATACGATTTTAAATGTTTTAAATCAATTTACAAAATGTGAGTGAACAGAAGAAAAATCTAAATCAAATCAATATTTGGTATGGCTACCCTTTGGCTTCAAACCAGCATCAATTCTTAAACTATAGACAAAGTCAGGAATTTTTGTAGGATTAGCCATAGCTGTATGATTAAACAAGAATACCAAGCAGGTGCTAATGGTCATCAATTTTGCATGCTGGTTGAAAAACATTCATTAACTGAAACGAACAGTTGTGTAGGAGGCTTAAAACTGGTCGAGGAACACCCAAACTCTGCTACTCAGGTAAGCTTGAGGAAGACTGTTTCATGTCACAGGTCATACACCATGGCAAGACTAAGCACATTAACAATTTAAGTATACTGCATCAGCAAGGTCTCTCCCAGGCAAAGACTTAAAAGCAGACTGGGGTTTCAAGATGTGGTGTTCAAGCGCTTTTGAAGAAGCACAAAGAAATGGGCAAAGCTGAGGATCGTTGATGCAGTGGTAGGCCAAGAAAACTTAACGCAGAAGATAAAAGACACATCAGGCTTACTTCTCTTTGACATCAGAAGATGTTTAGCAGTGCCATAATTGGCAGAAACCAGTGGGACCCAGGTACACCCATCTACTGTCCGGAGAAGTCTGGCAAGAAGTGGTGATAATGGAAAAAGTGTGATGTGAAAACAAGGCTAAGCAACTCAACTATGCACAAAAACATACAAGCTGGAGTGCAAACAAAAATGGCAGCAGGGGCTCTGGACTACTTGGCTGTAGCAGGAGGCAGTTTGCTCGCCAAAGGGCTGGAGATCGGTACAATAATGAGTGTCTGCAGGAAACAGTGAAGTATGGTGAAGGTTCCTTGCAGTGGAGTTGGAGATTTGGTGAGGATCAATGGTGTCCTCATTGCTGAGAAATACAGGCAGATACTTATTCATCATGCCATACCATCAGGGAGGCGAGTGATTGGCCCCAAATGTATCCTGCAGCAGAACAACCACCCCAAACATACAACCATTGTCAAGAACCATCTTCAGTGTAAATAAGAAGAGCCCTGAACATCATTGAGTCTGTCTGGGATTCCATGAAGAGACAGAAGGAATTGAGGCAGCCTGCATCCACAGAAAATCTGTGGTTAGTTCTCCAAGATGTCTGGAACAACCTACCTGCCAAGTTCCTTCAAAACAGCATCAGTTCTAGGTACACTTGTACACAGTTTGTGAAGGCAAAGGCCGGTCACACCAAATATTGATTTGATTCAGATTTCTCTTCTGTTCATTTACTTTCCATTTTAACTCACTTTTTTTTTTACCAGGGTGTTTTTAGGTTTCTTCAGGGGTGTCAAGGGTGTCCTACATGTGTGGATGTTGCTACGATATATAAAAACTATTATTTCGTTTTTTTCACATTTTAGAATGGGGCTTGAGATAACGCATAATTTTAAAGGGTGCCTTGATTGAAAAAAAGGTTGGGAAACACTGTTACCTGATAAAAAACTATTAACACTTCTATTTCTGAAAGCATTCCTAATTTACAGCATTTCTTCACACCTGCCTAACACTTTTGCACATTAGTGTGTGTGTGTGTATTTTTCAAATATTATATATATATATATATATATATATATATATATATATATATATATATATATATATATATATATATATATATATATATATATATACACACACACACACATACATACATACACACATATATACATACATACACACACATACATATAGACACACACAGCCGTGCTCAAAAGTTTGCATACCCTGGCAGAAATTGTGAACTTTTGGCATGATTATTGAAAATATAACTGACCATGCCAAAAAAGTCTTTTATTTAAGGATAGCAATCACATGAAGCCATTTCTTATCACATAGTTTTTTTTAATCCTTCTTAAATCATAATAACAGAAATCACCCAAATGGCCCTGATAAAAAGTTTACACACCCAGGAATGTTTGGCCTTGGTACAGACACAGAAGGTGGCACGCACAGGTTAAAATGGCAATTAAAAGTTTAATTTCCCACATTTGTGGCTTTTTAAATCACAATTAGTGTCTGTGTATAGTCAAAGAGTTTGTTAGCTCTCACATGGATGCACTAAGCAGGCTAGACACTGGGCCATAAGGAGGTAGAAAAGAACAGTCAAAAGACCTGCGTAACAAGGTAATGAAACTTTACAAAGATGGTAAAGGATATAAAAAGATATCCAAAGCCATGAATATGCCAGTCAGTACTGTTTAATCACTTACTAAAAAGTGGAAAATTAGGGGCTCCTTTGATACCAAGCCAAGGTCAGGTATGCCAAGAAAGATTGCAACCACAACTGGCAGAAGAATTGCTCAGGATACAAAGAAAAACCCAATGGTAACTGCAGGAGAAATACAGGCTGCTCACCAAAAAGATGGCGTGGTTGTTTTTAAGGAGCACAATTCAACGATACTTGAACAAAAAAGAGCTGCATGGTTGAGCTGCCAAAAGGAAGCCTTTATTGCACCAATGCCACAAAAAAATAGGATTTTTGTACTCACCGTAAAATCCTTTTCTCTGAAGTTCATTGAAGGACACAGCATCTTCATCGTGATCTTAGGGTTTTATCGCCACCTTCAGGAGAGGACTAGGCAGAACATGCAAAAACAGCAAAACTGCACAGTACCGCCCAGGGGGCGGTCCTACTGGCTATTACCCCTCACAATGCATCCAGCAGCTCAGTTCATCAAAAATCAGTACAAACATAGAAAAGAGGGGTGGGTGCTGTGTCCATCAATGAACTTCAGAGAAAAGGTTTTTACGGTGAGTACAAAAATTCCTATTTTCTCTTTCGTTCATTGACATTAACAGCATCTTCATCCTGACCTTAGGGACATCTCCAAGCAGTGTTAAAAAAATGAGGGGTGGGAACAAGAAAATAACTCCACCCATAACAACCAGAACTCCTCAACGGAGGAGTTGCAACCTTAAACAGCTGCCTGCAAAACCTTGCGGCCGAAGCAAGCATCCAAAGATGCGCTCACATCAACCTTGTAAAATTTAGTGAAAGTGTGAACGGACGACCAGGTTGCCACCTTACACACCTGGGAAACGGATGCTTGATGTCGGAAAGCCCAGGAGACACCAATTGCCCTGGTCGAATGCACCGTGACAGGAAAGGGGGGCGCCCACCTCCTCAAGGCATAAGCCTATAAGCCTGAACCACGATCTGTGTAATCCACCCAGAAATGGTGGCCACAGAGACCGCCAGGCCCTTCTTCGGACCAGCCACCGATACAAACAGCGAGTCCGACCTCCGAACAGGAGCCGTAGCAGACAGATACACCCGCAGAGCCCGGACCACGTCCAAGGAATGCAAAGCAACCTCTTTAAGGTGTGACGGCCGAGGACATAAGGACGGAAGCACAATGTCCTCATTTAGGCGAAAGGCCGAAACCACCTTTGGAAGAAACAACTGCTGCGGGCGCAGCACCGACTTATCCTTGTGGAGGACCAAGTAGGGAGACTTGCATGACAAGGCCGTCAACGCAGAAACCCCCCTGGCAGATGTAATCGCCACTAGAAAGACTACTTTCTGAGAGAGTGCCAATAAGGGGATCTCCCTAATGTTTTCAAACTGCAGTTTCTGAAGCAACGAGAGCACCCGCAGGCGACCCCCCACCCAAGAGTCGGGCGGGGGCAAACCTTCATGTGGCAACAAATTTGCTCGCAGGCTTGTTTGGCTTGCGAAACCAGGGACGCTTTTGTCTGTCAGCGGGCACCTTGTTGGACTGGGACTGCTTACCTGCCGACCCGGGCGGACGAAAAAAATGCTTCTGGGAGCCAGGTCCTTCTACACTAGGCAGAAAAAAACTGAGCTGCTGGATGCAGTGTGAGGGGTTATAGCCAGAAGGACCGCCCCCTGGGCGGTACTGTGCAGTTTTGCATGTTCTGGCTAGTCCTCTACTTAAGGTGGCGATATAACCCTAAGGTCAAGATGAAGATGCTGTGTCCGTCAATGAACGAAAGAGAAAAGCCAATGAGGCATGTCAAGGTGTTGTTGGGTATATTGTAACCAGGCTTTTTTGTGGAACTTGTACAGTAAAGGCATTTTTCTGGCAACTTGACCATGCAGCTTTTTTTTTGTTCAAGTATCATCGTATTGTGCTCTTTAAAAACAGCGGCATCATCTTTTTTCAGAGCAGCCTGTATTTCTCCTGAGGTTACCTGTGGGGTTCGCTTTGTATCCCAAACAGTTAATACAAAGGAAGCATAACTATGGCCACATTCGTATAGGAAATTTGGTAACTAAAGAAAAAATGGGCAAGAAATAGCCCAGGGTCGGACTTTAGAGGTACATTGGACAGTAGTAGATATAAAAAAAATATTTTATTTATAACAATACATAGTACAGACAGAGCAAAAAAGAATAGAGTTAAGGGCATATAATACACTCTAAACATAATACATGACACGAAAGAACACGCATCACATACATAACAGTGAGCCTCTGTTCGTCAACGCGTTTTGCTGTTTAGCTTCATCAGGACACATTCAGGGGTTGTTGGAAAGAACAAGTCTCACTAACTTGCATAAATATCCAAGTATCCGAATACTATATATGGTGATACCTGATAATTAGTGGGGAGATTACCTTCTATGGACTTCTTTGCAAGATAGTGAGACTTGTTATTTCCAACAACCCCTGAATGTGTCCTGATGAAACTAAACAGCGAAACGCGTTGACGCACAGGGGCTCACTGTTATGTATATGATGCATGTTCTTAAGTGTCATGTATTATGTTTAGCGTGCATTATATGCTTTTAATTCTTTATTGCTCTGTCTGTATTATGTATTGTCATAAATAAAACATTTTTTATATCCAATACTGTCCAATGTGCCTCTAAAGTCCGACCCTGGGCTTTTTGCCCATTTCTCCTTGTATCCCGAACAGTTCCTGTGGCAGTTGTGGCTGAAATCTTTCTTGATCTACTTGACCTTGGCTTGGTATCAAGAGATCCCCAAATTTTCCACTTCTTAAGTGATTGAACAGTACTGACTGGCATATTCAAGGCTTTGGATATCTTTTTATATTCTTTTCCATCTTTGTAAAGATTACATTACCCTATTACGCAGGTCTTTTGGCTGTTCTTTTCTACCTCCTCGTGGCTCAGTGTCTAGCCTGCTTAGTGCGACCATTTGAGAGCTAACAAACTCATTGACTATTTATACACAGACACTAATTGTGATTTAAAAAGCCACAAATGTGGGAAATTAACCTTTAATTGCCATTTTAACCTGTGTCTGCCATCACCTGTGTCTGTACCGAGGCCAAACATTTCAGGGTATGTAAACTTTTTATCAGGGCCATTTGGGCGATTTCTGTTATTATGATTTAAAAAGGATCCAAAAAATGATGCGATAATAAATGGCTTCATGTGATTGCTATCCTTAAATAAAAGAGTTTTTGGCATGATCAGTCATATTTTCAATATTAATGCCAAAAATTCACAAGTTCTGCCAGGGTGTGCAAACTTTTGAGGACAACTGTATACACACACAGTATCTCACAAAAGTGAGTACAACCCCCTCAGATTTTTGTAAATATTTTATTATATCTTTTCATGTGACAACACTGAAGAAATTACACTTTTCTACAATGTAAAGTAGTGAGTGTATAGCTTGTATAACAGTGTAAATTTGCTGTCCCCTCAAAATAACTGAACACACAGCCATTAATGTCTAAACCGCTGCCAACAAAAGTGAGTACACCCCTAAGTGAAAATGTCCAAAATGGGCCCAATTAGCCATTTTCCCTCCCCGATGTCATATGACTTGTTAGTGTTACAAGGTCTCAGGTGTGTTAAATTTGGTGCTATCGCTCTCACTCTCTCATACTGGTCACTAGAAGTTCAACATGGCACCTCATGGCAAAGAACTCTCTGAGGAACTGAAAAAAAGAATTGTTGCTCTACATAAAAGGTGGCTTAAGCTATAAGAAACTTGCCAAGACCGTGAAACTGAGCTGCAGCACGGTGGCCAAGTCCAAACAGCGGTTTAACAGGGCAGGTTCCACTCAGAATAGGCCTCGCCATGGTCGACCAAAGAAGTTGAGGTCATGTGCTCAGCATCATATCCAGAGGTTGTCTTTGGAAAAAAGACATATGAGTGCTGCCAGCATTGCTGCAGAGGTTGTAGGGGTGGGGGGTCAGCCTGTCAGTGCTCAGACCATACGCCGCACACTGCATCAAACTGGTCTGTATGGCTATTGTCCCAGAAAGAAGCCTCTTCTAAAGATGCTGCACAAGAAAGCCCGCAGTTTGATGAAGACAAGCAGACTAAGGACATGGATTACTGGAACCATGTCCTGTGGTCTGATGAGACCAAGATAAACTTATTTGGTTCAGATGGTGTCAAGCGCGTGTGGCGGCAACCAAGTGAGGAGTACAAAGACAAGTGTGTCTTGCCTACAGTCAAGCATGGTGGTGGGAGTGTCATGGTCTGGGGCTGCCTGAGTGCTTCCTGCACTGGGGAGCTACAGTTCATTGAGGGAACCATGAATGCCAACATTTACTGTGACATACTGAAGCAGAGCATGATCCCCCCCCACTCCCATTCGGAGACTGGGCCGCAGGGCAGTATTCCAACATAACGACCCCAAACACACCTCCAAGACAACCACTGCCTTGGTAAAGAAGTTGAGGATAAAGGTGATGGGCTGGCCAAGCATGTCTCCAGAGCTAAAACCTATTAAGAATCTGTGGGGCGTCCTCAAACGGAAGGTGGACAAGCACAAGGTCTCCATAACATCCACCAGCTGTTGTCATGGAGGAGAGGAAGAGGACTCCAGTAGCAACCTGAGAAGCTCTGGTGAACTCCCTGCCCAAGAGGGTTAAGGCAATGCTGGAAAATAATAGTTGCCACACAAAATATTGACACTTTGGGCCCAATTTGGACATTTTTACTTAAGAGTGTACTCACTTTTGTTGCCAGCGGTTTAGACATTAATGGCTGTGTGTTGAGTTATTTTGAGAGGACAGAAAATGTACACTGTTATACAAGCTGTACACTCACTACTTTACATTGTAGAAAAGTGTAATTTCTTCAGTGTTGTCACATGAAAAGATATAATAAAATATTTACAAAAATGTGAGGGGTGTACTCACTTTTGTGAGATACTGTATATAGAATTTATTTATAATATTAAAACGGTAAGCTATATTTGACATTTAGTAAAACACAAGTACATATCCACTGTGATAACTCTGTCAATTTTCAGGGATAAAACTAGGAGCGCATTACATTTTTCTCACAGAAATTGCAGAAAAATCAAACACCACACAGTTTTAGATCCTCACAATGGCAGTGATATTAACCAATGAATTACATGTGCAGCCATCTTCTATTGATTGATGCCTGTACCATTAAATTGACACAATTTAGCAGTCAAGATATCTTTAAAGTCATCTTCCTCAATCTCTAGCCTTAGACTAGCAGGACTTGAACTGTCATGATAGACAAAGTATGTTTCCGGTCCAATGCATAAACCATACAGATCCATATACAGGTACACGCATTGAGTGAAAAATCTCATTGCCACAAACTAGCACTTCTAATGTGTCACCATAAATACTTCCTGCAAAAGTATGTCAGGTGTTATCAGGTCTTAGAGCATGTTAATACTTCCTGCAGGGGCTTACTGAAACTTAAAATAAGAGCCTCCAATAAAAACAGACAGCATACTGAATAAAAATGCTGGAGTAGACAGTAGTGGAAAAGCAATACAACTATGCACAATGTAATTTATTTTTACTGGTGAATGGTCTTTGCAACAAAATTATTTATTCACAAAGCACCAGTGGTAGTTGCCATTTGAGGGCGTTTATTTTTTTTTTAACATCAGTAAAATTGGCTACCTGGAGTACAGTACAGGACACAGGCTTCTTTTATGACTGGGTTAGGGTCCATTCCCCAGGGCGCTTTACTGCGGATCCCCTGCAGGTTTGTGTCCTCCCAGCACGGGGATGTACAGGTGTTGCCTGCATCCCTGGGCAAGTTTCCTATTCTTTTCTAATGCACAGACACAGCTGTTATGTCCAAATATGACATGCGGGTCCCTTAACCCATACAGGGACCTGCATCAGCACTCACCCACATATCATTAGGACACAGCAGCTGTGTCCCCCTTATATTAACCCTCCCACCTAGCCTCAGTTTTGCAGCAATATATGTCAGGGCCTGGATTTGAACCAATAACCTCTACTGTGTGAGACAATATGTCTTCTTGCTGAGCCATCTGGAAAGCTGGACAATTACCTGGACAATTCCTTGAATGATCTTGCCTTGAACCTTGAACTCTTTGCTCCTCCTATGAACTTCTTGAGGTCTCTGCACTTCCTGTTTGCCAGATTATTATGCTCTCTCCAGCCAGTATCTCACTTTTGTCTTTCCTGCTGCCGTCCATATCTTTACTACCACTCGTTACCAACCCTTGGCTTGTTCCTCGACTACGCCTCAGCTTGATCCCAACTTGCAACTATTTGTTACCTTTGGCTTGTTTACTGACTACACTTCTGTTTGATTCTTACCTGCTATATGCAGTACTGGACCCAGGGCTTGCTCACCTCCTGGTGTGGTGATCCTGGAGGACTGCGACCTGGTACTAACACACAGCTAAACTATCTCCACCATCAGGAGCTCTGGTGAACACTGGTTAGTACTTAGATTCCGCACCACAGGTGAGCCTGCGTTATTTGCCAGGGTGATGACCTTGTATACCAATCCTGCTGGTCAGTGGGAGTCCCCCTACTGTTTTAGCTACTGGTCACCGAGCCCGACCCCAAACTGTGAGACAATAGGAAGATCATAGGAACAGTGGGGAGAGTCCTCAACTGTATAAACAGGTTTTACTGGCACGTCGAATTCCTATTTTACCAACTGCACATTACATGACACAGGCTTCTTTAAATCATTACGACTGGGACATCCAAAAACGGTGCAACTGAGCGGTGGGCAACACAGGAAACAATGCTAACAAGCCCATGTAACAGGTCAAACAGGGCTCAAAAGTCTCAGAGCAGCTTACAAATGAAACAGGCATCACAGGCTTTAAAGCAGAGTTGCACTTGGTTTTGTGTTTATTAAAAATCAACAGCTACAAAAAATTGTAGCTGCTGACTTTTAATAAACACACACTCACCTGTCCCATGATCCAGCCATGTGGCCGCCCAAACCCTCGGTTCTCTCTGGCATCACAAGTGTGGGAACCCGGCTGTGACAGCTTGCGACTTCACAGCCAGGTGTACACAGCGCATGCGCGAGTCATGCTGCGCCTTCTTAATGGCCCGGCAATCTTCTAGGACCTGTGACGTGTCCCAGAAGATTGCAGGGAAGGATGGGGAGAGACCTTCCGCTCGAGTTGCCTAGGCGGCCCAAGCGGAAGTGGGAGCTGGGTACCTGTCAAAACTAGGTACCCACTTCCCCACCCAAAAAATTACATGCCAAATGTGGCATGTCAAGGGGTTAGGAGTCCTTAAAGCGGAAGTTCCACTTTTAGGTGGAACGCCACTTTAAAGTGATTGTAAAGTCTCCCCCCCCCCCCCTTTTTAAAAATAAACATGTTATACTTACCTCCTCTGTGCAGTTGGTTTTGCACAGGCCAGCCTGGAGCCTCCTCTTCTTGGGTCCCTCTTCGCTGCTCCTTGCCCCTCCCGTCAAGTGCCCCCCACAGGAAGCAGCTTGCTATGGGGGCACCTGAGCTGAGCTGCAGCTCTGTGTCCATTCAGACACGAAGCTGCTGTTCGGCCCTGCCACTTCTCTCTTCCAATTGGCTAACTGACTTTGACAGCTGCAGGAGCCAATGGCGCCACTGCTGTGTCTCAGCCAATCAGAAGGGAGAGTCAGGGACAGCCGAGGGACTCAAAGACATTGCTGGAATGCATTAAGATTAAAAAAAAACCTTCTGCCTTTACAACTCCTATATCCTCTACCGTACAATTGGCAAAACCTTTTTTTGGTGGATAAGTGTATGGAGCAGTCACAATCCCATTTGTGTGCTGTTTGGGAGATTTTCCTTTACTTTCTGTCCAGACAACAGGACACAAAAAGGAAATCTCTCCTAAGAGAAATCACCTTTACACATGTATTCCCATGGTACGATTTTCCTTCTGTTCCGGTGACAACCATAAAAGTTAAGACTTTCCATCACTTGTTACAGAGATAATGATAGCCAGTAGGGATGAGCTCAGTTGTTTTTGAATCCTAGTCTCAATTCACCTAGGATATCCCGCCAGGATGCTGTCAAAGCACACCATCAATCATAAGATGCAGTGTGCAGTCACAGGTTCTTGGCAGGCTAGCTTAGGTGGATTCAGACTAGGATCTGAACACACCTGAGCTCATCCCTAGTCACCAGGATAAATAGAGAACCTATCTCCCCAAGAGGGAACCAGGCAGCAATAAAATCCAGATAGGGGATCTAAATTTGACCTATTTTCTTAATAAAAAATATTAGGATGGACATACATTGAGTGAAGGAGGGTTAGACACTCTAACAGGTTCTTATTTACACCCTCAGAGGTGACAGATGGCCATTTAATATGGAACTTTATAGAACAGATTAAAAATGGGCAAAAAGGCAGGATTTTTTTATGCAGAAGAGACATGCTTTGTCTCTTCTGCATCAAAGTTATCTACCTCCCTGACCACTGAGCTAAGCATGCGCTGGTCATTGAACAAATTCAGCAATGCTGAGATAACTGATGCGCGGGAGTTACGTCATCTCGCCCTGGCCAATAAAAGTGACTGGTGATTGAGACCTTGAAGCCAGTCGTCAAAAGATGTCAGGAGCCAGAGTGGAGCACTGGGACTCAGCATCACTGGACTGAAGGCAAGTATAGCTCCACTTTAATTAGAAAAAGATTTTAAACCTTCCCCATTCTATGCAAAGTACTAAACATTCTATGCAAAAAGTACTATTACAGTTTGTAGGAATAGTTTTCTAAATAAAAAATAATCGAACAATAGTGACAATAGAAGCTGTAAAAACAAGGCATTTGATTATAATGCATGCTTAAATACCCTATTTTACAAAAACGTTTTAAAGTAGCCAAAACTTTACAATGCACTTTTATTCATATAAAAATTAAGATGATCAATTCCTTACCTGTCTATACCAAAGAACATGATCTAGACCAGTCTGTCTATTACATTCGCTTACAGGTTTGGAAGGTTCTGGAGTTTTTACTGTGTGTCCTGCTCCATCCAGTATTTTTGTCTTTAATCCCTCAGGCTGCTGCACTGACATTTTTGCCGATTCCTCAGGCTTTGGAATAATCACAGATTTGCCAGGGTCAGGCACTGGTCCTAGCTCCTTAGGCTTACTGGAAGAGGACTTCCCTAAATCTGTCAGACTTGGAGCTTTTGTGAGTGTAGGAGGTACTGAAGACTTGTGCTTCCATTCTTCCTTTAAAGTGGCCTCTCTGTCCCTCATGGCCATCTCGTTTTTTTTTTCAATGCTACGTTGCTGCTGCTGTTCCAGGTTCTGCCTTTGTTTCTGATGCTCCTCATACTGTTGTCTATATGCTGGGTTAGTACTAAGTAGATGGGCATGATACCCTTGATCAGTATACCCATAAGGAGGCACATAGGCATACTGATTATAGTAGAGCGACTGCATGTACATGTTAGGACGCTGTTGGATGACTGAAGGTTGCTGGCTAGTGCCAAGTTCTGGCTTTTTATCCTCCTGCTGCTCCACCTTCATTTTCACTTCAGTAACTTCCAATTCTTCCTCTTTCTTGACTTTAAGTGGCTGACTTTCTGGTGTAGTTTGACCAGTAGGATTCATGGCACCAGGACCAGGACTGGAATGTGCATAGTTTGGAGAATAATAGGTTTCAAATGTCTGGTAGTATGGGGATTCTTTGTTCTGGGGCTGAGGTGGAAAAAGGGACTTTTTGGCACTTTCCTTGACCATCTGCTCTGGATCCTTTACCTTTGTCCCCTCCATTTTACCTTCTCCATCTTCTCCTGCATCTGAAATATCAGAGTAAGCAGGACTGTTTGTTTTAGCTGAAGTCCCTTCTGCCCCATTTTGGGTCACAACATGTAGTGGTGTCATAGGCTGATTAGGACTAGGGTTTTCCATTCGGTTTGAAGTACTTCCTCCTCCGCCTATAGAGGGACTGGGTGCATTGTCTGTGAAGCTATAGATTTTGTCAGCCTCAGCCTTTATGCTGGCCAGGCGGCTCTGGTGAGCATCAGAGCCATTAGGAAGTCCATCACCTTTGGTTGAAGAATCTGTGACGGCTTCTCCATAAGGACTTTTCCCATCTTCAGGACGCCCAACTTTCATGGAAGTGCCAGGACTTTCTTCCTCCCTTTGCTCTTTCTTCTTTTTATCCTTTTTCTTTTTATCTCTCGATGGAGTTAATGCTGGATTTATACTAGAGGGCTCTCCCATAACTGTTGGTTTGGGCTGTATGGGCTTAAGTTGTGGGCTAGTAGGCATGGTTTGTACCACTGTAGGAGGGAGGCCAGATGATGATCCAGGACTTGAAGCGGTGAAGTTGGTTGTCTGAATGGTATACATCTGTTGTGGAACCAAAGCAGGAGCAATGGGACGGGCAGACTTGACACTTTTTGAGGAAGTCAATTTATCTTGCTTGTTATTCCCATTACCTTTCTTGGCTGCATCTTTTTCACCCATTCGTTTTTCCTGTGACTCAAAACCATCATTGCTCGTATCATCTGCTGCCATGGGGCCTTCATCTGACCCGTCATTAGAAAGTGCTCCAGGGTCAGTGTCACCTTCAGTACCCAGTTTCTTTTTGCATAATCCTTTACTTCCAAGCTTGGAAGAAAGTGTAGGACTTTGTGGTTCAGGTAAACGAGTCTTGGGTGTAGCAGATCTGGCAGGGGAGAGAGAACCTTTCTGAGAAGGAAAGGTACCATTGCAGCCACCCATATCAAGGTGAATATGAGGCTCTTCACCACATTCACTATCTCCATCTGCCTCCGGCTTACTGTCATCATCTGTGTGTGCATGAGCCTGATGGTATTTCAGGCCATTAATGTGCTTGTATTTCTTGTTACAGTTAGGGTGTGGGCAATCTATTAATATTGGTGAAGAACAATTTCTATCCAGTGCAGCTGTCTCTACCTTGATCGTGCTTAATGGTACAGTTAAAGGCAAGGATCCAGCCAATGGGGCAGATGAAGAACCCATGGAATTTGTGCGAGCACGTTTACTTCCTTTGGAATCCTCTGAGCTTGAAGTAACTTCAATGTCAGATGGGGGCTTGCTTTTTCGCTTGCTAGCAGATGAAGGGCTAGCCTTTATATCCTCTGATGTATTACAAGGTGGTGGACGATGATCTCCTGAATTCTGGCTTCCTCGTCTCCCTTTGTTGTTTGCTCCAGCACGAGTCTTGCTGCTACTACTGCTGCTACTGCTCGCACCTTTACCATCAGCAGCTGATGTGCTTTCTGCAATGGGAGCGTTGCTACTTGGACGCATGCGTTTACCCCTACCCCGTCCATTCCGCATCTCCAAGTCACTGGTGGGAGAGTCGCAGAATCTGGAGGGGGAAAGGGAAAAAAAAGGGAGCGTGAGGCACTCAGTTTTAAAAAGCAAAAATAATTTCATTTTTGAGAATTAGCTATATGCCATGATTCAAACTCACCTAGGTGGTGCCCAATCATGCCGTGTGCAATCCAATAGTGTGCCAACATAGGTCTTGTTTCTCCAAGTCACATTTACTACCAGCATACCTATAAATGTAAAAAGACAGTCATTTAGTGGTAAGTGAAAGTAAAGAAATTTTGCCAAAATCCGGTCAGCATTTAGAATGTTGATCAGTGGAAAACAAAGTGATTGTAAAGGTTTTTTTTTTTTTTTAAATAACAAACATGTCATGCTTACCTGCTCTGTGCCATGGTTTTGCACAGAGTGCCCCCGATCCTCCTTTCCTGGGGTTCCCTGGCTCCTCCTCTTCATCGAGGGCCCCCACGGAGAGCCGCATTCCATGGTAGCACTCATGCGGCGTGCTCCCGAGTCCTGCTGTTTCCATAGACACAGACAGCAGGACTCGGCCCCGCCCCCTGTGTTACTGAAATTTGATTGATAGCAGCAGGAGCCAATGGCTCCTGCTGCTATCAATCTATCCAATGAGGATCTGAGACAGCGGCTAGAGCTGCTGGGCTTCTTCTCGTCGCTGCAACAATCGGGGTCAGGTAAGGAAAAGAGGGACTCTGGGGGTGCAGCTGCAGCACAGAAGGTTTTTCACCTGAATGCATTGTAAGACCTCACAACTCCTTTAAGATGTCTGCACATAACATCATCCAGAGTAAAACATTTCTCCTAAATTGTGTAGTCTTTAAATCAATTGTACCAACATTACACTGTATAGGGGTAAGCAATGTGTACTGTTAAACAGATCAGTTGCAAAACAGATTTAGCAGATTAGAGATGAGATGGAAAGACTCTTACACTTTATTAAAGAAATTTAAAAAAAAAAAAAAAAAAACATTTCCTTTTACTTTTTGAAAGAGTGTAGAAGGGTTAAAATGTAGAGCTTGTCAATAGAAATATGTGGATTTATATGAACTTTATTGATCACATATAGCAGCATAAAACCTTAGTGTAGCATTTTCTGAAATCATTAGCCAATAAAAACGTGTTCATTAAATGCCTTAATACTCTATATTAAACTGTGCATATTTTTACTAGTTGCAGAATTAGTACATAGATTTTCAAAAGCATACCGACTTCCCACCAATGGGTTTTATTTACCAACTTGCAGAGGGCGACTGCCCAGATGCTAGAAGAGGCCAGATGCCATTACAGCAAGGCTTTCTGGCTTTCCATAGTATCAATCACCATCACAGCTAGTGAGCTAGTCAACTTACTTCATGTAGAAGCTGGCTACACAATCTGAAAACCACCATACAGTGTTCTGTAAATCTAAATTACAAAGACATTTTATATAAAGCGGGGATAACCAGCTTTCAGGCAAAAAAAAAAAAAAAATCATTAACTGGGTAAATTATTATTACACAAGTTGGAAAAGGAAAAGATGAATATGCAAACTAAAATCAATTCACTAATACGCAGGCAGCCCAGGAACTTTCAGAAAAGGCAATTCATCTCTGCACCTGCAGCTTTCCGGAATCATTTCAGATAGCAGATGGCTGCACAGCTGCAGGAGCCCTTTGCAGCGTAAGCAGGTATGAATAAACCAGCTTTCAAGCAGTTAGTAGTACAGTCTCTCAGACAGCATGGCACTGATACAAACCCTAAGGAATCCCATATTACATCATATCTGAAGCCCAGAGACGACAGTGAACCCGATTCCTCTGGAACATGTCTGCACCAAACATCTGCCATTATAATTAATCCATAGGAATGCCTAAAGCGGAACTAAACCTCACCACATACCTTCAATTTCAATAACTCACCCTCAATTATTACCTTTAAATGTTACAACTGGTAACAATACTCTAAATGAACATAAACCTGAAGCCAAAATTAACAAGCTACAGAAAACATCTGTGAACAAAGGCTGCATTTAAAAAGTCCTTGGTCTTTTCTTCCAGATAGCTTCATCTACCCGTTCCCAAAAACATTCCAAATCCTACAATAGCTTAGCATGCCTTCTGTCTAAGGCTGGCCATATATCTAGGGCTGCAACTAACGATTATTTTCATAATCGATTAGTTGGCCGATTATTGTTTCGATTAATCGATTAATAACCTTAAAAAAAAAAAAAAGTGTGGTGTATAATTTAGTTAATATGTAAAGTTTAAAAAAAAAAAAAAAAAAAAGATAATTTATTCTTAAATATCTCTATGCAGTGGTAAATATAAATAACCAACTATATGGTTAGGGAGCAAAATATCTAATCCACTCTGAGAATAACAGACAGAAGAGATGCAATGTATATACTATTAGAGGAGATATATACTGTATATACTATTAGAGGAGATATATACTGTATATACTATTAGAGGAGTTATATACTGTATAAATTATTATAGGAGAGATATACTGTATATACTATTAGAGGGTGAATCTGGTAAATATCAGACTCGGAGATCAATTTTTTTTTATTAAAAACAAACAATGTCTTCCTTAAAAAAAAAAATGTCATTTTAAGAACGTTTGTTTGTTTTTCTAATTGTTAGTGGGGTCAAATCGACATTCATTTTCAACCACAGTGACAGGAAAATTTGGAAATAATAGAAAACTTCTTGGTCATAGGAATTTTCAGACAGTGTATGTGGTTTTCAATCAGAAATTACATTCATTGTAAAAACAGAATGTTAAAAACAAGTGAACATTTCAAACAAAATTCTTTCATTCAGCGAATGTACAAAGATTTTTCGTCTGAATATTCTCGTCTGAAAATTGATCCGTGTGGCCAGCATAAGGCTCAGTACACACCTATGCAGTTTGCTTTTGATCTGTTTCTGCAGTGCTTTTTGCGCACATGATTTTGCTGCGATTTGTGTTTTTTGCATTTTTTTTTGGCCAATTTGTTGTTGGGCAGATTAAAGAACACAAATTGCTGCAAAAACACATTACATGCTTTTCTGCAGATTCTCCATTGAAGTATATTGTTCCATAGGAAACCATGTAAATGAACTGTAGTGCGTTTCTGCAAAAAACATAGATGTGAACCAGGTCTAAGACATTTAGTAACATAATGGGGTTAAAAAACTAAAATTAGCCCTTTATAGTACAAAAAAAAGCAAATAATCACTACTGTAAGGGGTTCATTTTTTACTGTAAAACTGTGAAAGTAATATTTACAGTAGTGATTATTTGCTCTTTTTGTACTATAAAAGGCTAATTTTTTTTTTTTAACCCCATTATGTTACTGGCCGATTAATCGATTATGAAAATAGTAATCGATTAATTTCATAATCGATTAGTTGTCGATTAATCGATTAGTTGTTTCAGCCCTACATATATCATACAATTTTCCTTTATATTTTCCAAAACCATATAATATGGAGGTCAAACCTACACTTTTTGTTCATATGCAATCAGGCAGGATCTTGCACTACATAAGTGAATGTAGATCTAAAGGAAATTATGGTAAGAAAATTGTCTAATGAATCCCAACCACGAAACTACCTGCCTGGAGTTTGCATGTTCTCCCTGTGCCTGCGTGGGTTTCCTCCCACACTCCAAAGACATGCTGGTAGATTAATTGGCTTGTGTCTAAATTGGCCCTACTATGTGTATGAATGTGAGATAGGGACTTTAGATTGTAAGCTCCTTGAGGGCAGGGACTGATGTGAATGTACAATGTATATGCAAAGCGCTGCATAAATTGACGGCACTAATGTAAGTACCTGAAATAAATAAATGTATGGCCAGCACCTTGACAATGGTAAACACCTATTAGCTTGCATGGAACCCAGGGTACTCTACCCCTCCTTCATTCACACTTTTCTTTAGAGCAGGACCCACTGTAAACAAACTGCAGATCAGCAGTAGTAGTCGGCTCCCTGTGCACATTGCATAATACAGCTCTAATGCTGTGTTCCACAACCTATTTCCCTTGCAGCTTTATGCTTTAGGTCATGTGATCTGTCAGAGCCTGGAAAGGAGACTAACTCACGACTTCCAGCTGCGCGGCTATATCAACCAGGTCAGATCATTGTCGCTGCTCTTACCTGCAGGTCTTGTTCTGCAAAAAAAATCGGGATTACTTCTGTGCTATTGGCCACTATGATAAGTTTTCCAGCGTAGGTAAATATGCCGGCTTTGCAGAACCACAAATTGCAATCTAAATGCTGGGTAATGCAAATTTTAGCCTGTGACAGGCGCCCGGAGATGACAGAACCATCCCGGAACCTAAAGTGTGCCAACAATGGAAAGACATAGTGCATGGTATGTCTATAAAAAATAAATAAATTGGGGCTATAAAATCTTTGTTATTTTATCTTTGATATAAAATGTTTACATACTAGGCGTAGCTCTGGTTGAAATTTACAGGTAATTTTGTAGACTATCATGTCCACATTTTTTGTAAAAGAGCATCAAATGCAACATTTCTGGAATTCATAGCTGGCAGTTTTATTGTTGCTAAGAACTAATTTGAGGTAAGGCCTGAAATGTGCCCAAAAGGCCATTATATAACTAAAAGGCTGTCAGCCACAGGACAAATTACTACAGGAAATTAAACATTATGGAAACACTATAGAAAGCACAGAAACCCAGAGGTCCTTCTGTTAAGAGCTCCTATACTTACTGCAAGTTATATAGGACAAGGGAACCAAAATATTCACTTTCATCAGAAACAGCTGTAAAAAGCAATGCCCTCACCTCTAAAACATTACCGAACAGAAAAATAAAAATAGTGAGATGTATATAAAAGAAATTAACAGAAAATCCATTTAACACAAAGTTGTTTTTTTTTTTTTTTTTACATAAAGAAGTATGTTAAAGCCTAACTAAATCCAAATCCAAAATCTTTTATATTGTAGCTTACCAATCATTGGATACGGTGGCTGTTACTTCTCTCTTCAAGTGTTTTTCCTTAATTTTCAAGTGATAATCAGCTAGTAACACATCTCCTGGCCTAGGCCCCTTACATATGGGGCTGGCTCCATTGGAATCCGCCTGCTCAGTGGGGAATGTCTGCTGATCCCTACTGAGCAGACGGATGGCTGGTCCATGTGTCCATTTGCACCCAACTGCCCTCTGATCCAACCCCAATCTGTCTGTTGGAGGCTCCGATTGGATCAGCTAGTGTGAAAGGGGCCTTTGGGGTTACCACATTAATTCCTCCACTGTATCTATGGATAAGCAACATAAACCACCCTTGGACAGCAGCATTGTCAATTAGTGGAGAGGGTAGTGTTAAATGGACTTTACATAGGTGACTAACAATTTAAAGCCAAACTCCAGCTAACACTTATATAGGAGTTACAGCAATAGTTTTTTTCCTTCCTTTTGGGATAAAGGTTTTATTACATAAATTACTAAAAGCTGACCATTGTAAGCACCCATCAGCATTAAATGGTTTGTCTCAACATCCTAACTGCAGCCTTTGCTGTAGAGCTTGGTTTGTTAAAAGAAGTTAAAAATAAAAGTGACTGGCAGAATCACCAAGTAATAAACTACGGTAAAGGGGAGACTCAGAAAGATGCACTAGATAAACACAGGTCACCACAAAAAAAACAACACACATTTGTTTTCTACGTGCCCTGTTCACACCACGATGCTGGTATGTTGTGTGGTGCAGAAAACTACAGAAAAATGCAGAATGTCAGAACTCTTTCGCAGCGCATTTGACTGCACCAAACATCCCCACACAGCAGCGCAACGCACCAAATGTTCTGTCACTATTGCTTCCAATAATGAAATTAAAAAAAAGTAAGCCCTGCGTGCACTGACACAATTTCAGTGCTCCAACACTGACAGTAGACCACACAGTACAACAGTGTGTTTTTACCCTGTGGCCTAGCGTGTGCCTATCCTAAATAAAACCATTCCAATTTATTTACATACATTATTTTAGACCCATTGACCTCATTAGTGGGTATCTCTGCTTCGTTATACAGTGCAGGAACATCATGACTAATGGTAGGGGTGCTGTACATAACCTTCTAAAAAACATCACAGCACCCTGCCTCAGTAATCAATTTCAAAGTCCCCCCCCCCCCCCCGCTGCTTGTAAAAGTAATCCAGCGGCTAGTTAGCCATTAGGATTGCTTTTACACAAGAGCCAACTGTCTGCTCTAAAACAGTACCGGATACCTGCAGCTACAGGCATGATACCAGTATAACTACTCAAAACTCCAGCGCCGTGCTCTTTTCAAATTGTGACAGTGGGCGTGGGGAGAAGAACCCCTACTCACTGTCACAGAGAAAGAGGGGTGAGGGAAGAGAGGTGCAGGAGCTGGAACATGTTAAATGTTCTACCCTAAAAACAGGTGGAACATGTAACATGTTCTGAACCTGAATTTATCCTTTAACTAGCGGGAACTTGGACAGCCATAAGACCTAGGGCAAATTCACAGGGACGTGATAAAATGCAGGGAATATGGATGTAAATTTTCATCCAATTTAAGAACGTTTTAATGCGCGCTGGCGCACGTTTTGGCTCAAGGGAAAAGGTCATTGCATTTAGCAGAATTTCTTGTGAAATCACATCCTGTGAGTCAAAAAAATAAATCACAGGTCAGTGCAGAATTGTAGTGTGAACAGGCAACATAAAGAACAATTGTTTTTTTTTTTTTTTGGTGTCCTTGTGTTGACCTGTGTTTTACAGCTAAACTGTAGATCAATGAACTAGTGTGAACTAGCCCTTACATATGTTCTAATCTTTTCCTACTCTGTCCACAAATAAGGAGAAGGTTTTGGCTATATATACACTAACATTCTTATGATGCTTTTTATCATGCTGTCCATCTACTAGGGACTTTTAGTTAACCTTTTAAGTTTAAAATGACAAATACACCAATCAGCCATAAAATTATGACCACCTGAAGGTATGCTGTGGTATCTAGCAGCCAAGCCATCATTGGCAGATCAATTGGATTGAGAACTGGAGAATTTGGAGGCCCAAGTCAACACCTTGAACTCGTCGTTTTGTTCCTTGAACCCCTGAATTCGTCAGACCAGGCCTCCTTCTTCCATTCCTCTGTAGTCCAGTTCTGATGCCCACTGTAGGCATTTTTGCCCGTAGTCAGCATGGGTACCCTGACTGGTCTGTGGCTACGCATATCCATACACAACAAACTGCTACACACTATGTGTTCTGGATACTTTTCTATCAAGACCAGCATTAACTTTTTCAGCAATTTGAGTTACAGTAGCTCTTCTACTGGACTACACAGGCCAGCCTTCACTCCACACATGCATCAATGTGCCTTGATTGTCCATGACCAGTCATCGGTTTTCATTCTTTGGACCACTTTTGGTAGATCCCGACCACTGAAGATCGGGAACATCCTACAAGAGATGCAGTTTTGCAGTGCTCTAACCCAGTCATCTAGCCATTACAATTTGCACCGGGTCAAAGTTGCTCAAATCCTTACACTTGCCCATTTTTTCTGCTTTCAACACATCAATCTCAGGGACATGTTCACTCACTGCCTAATTTATTCCACCCACTTTCATATGCCATTGTAATTAGATAATCAATGTTATTCACTTCATCTGTCAGTGGTAATATTGATATGGCTGATCAGAGTATGTTTCAAAAAAAAATTTCACCAAGCGTAACACTTACCATCTTCTGTCTCCTGCCATACAATGCCTTCCAAATTCACGCTGGTGCCCGGTTCACATGGTCCAAGACATTCTGGCTCAGTGGCTAGAGCAACATCACTGGTGTTAACACCAACAGATCTTGTGCGTACCATAATCTGCTCACATGGAGAGGAAATGTCACTGTTCACCATTGGGACTAGCAGATGCAAAGGAAGCCCCGTAGACGCACACACAGGAGACTCCATCTAAGAAAAGAAATACAAAATGGTATATATTAGTGAAAGAAAAGAAAAGAAAAAAATAGAAAAGAATCAGATGTTCATTTTACTACAGGAATTGGGCCAACTATAATGTCTATGTTTTGCTTTACCTGTTTACAGGTTTGAGCTTTTCTTGGGAGACCTCTGGGCTTTCCCAGGCCAATTGACAATCTTGCTAGCTTTTTCCAAGTCTGCAAGGCCTTTCCCAAGAGAATGTGCATTGGAAAACTCCAAAGGGAGTGTCTGTACCACATTTATACAGAATGCCAAAACAACATTCAACTGACATCTCTGCAAATGGTAACAACACTGTAAATCTTTGGCTCGTGAAAATGATCACAACCTTCAAAGATCTTTTTGCACCTTGCACTGTACGGCATTTGTCACATGAGCTACTCAGACTCTATATCATTGCCCTTGCTAACTACTACTTGCAGAACAGAAAAGAGCTGATGTCAATAACCCGTATTAAAGACCTGTGCTGCACCAAATCAACCAATTCGATTAGAGAGGAAAGAAAATTATCTCACAGGCTGCTGTGGTCACTAGTATTCTTACTTCCAGATCCTTAAATACATGGAGTCCAGAAAGAGAGGATATTGTCTCCTATTGCACCAACCATATCCAAGTAAAATACCAGTAAAAAGTAGAGCAAATGGTAATTTTTGGGCACACTGTGTGGGACCTTCAGGATTGCAGAAAACTATTTTTTAGCAGAATAGTAGAAGTACCCATTCTTGGGTGTTTGAGTCTGTGTGCGTTGGGGCGAGGGATGAGCAAAAAGGCCTCGTTTTGCAGTTATCAGTGGTTAAAAAAGACAGGGAATCCCTCCTGGCTGAATAAGTTCATTATTAGTTCACATGAATGGAAAAAAAAAAAAAAAAAGAATAGTGGTGGAGCAGATATACAGGACAAATCAGCTTGAGCACAAAGGGACTTTAATTACAGCTGCTCTGCTAATTAGCAAGCAGTTGTGATGTTAATTTGTACAGCACACGGAATAATTACAAGAGCTGCTCTTTCAACTAATGACTAGGTGCTGGAGTTTAGATTTAAACTATCGGAGAGCAAACAGGAGGGACAGCAAGTGAGTGCCACAACAGGTTGTAAACTAAGAGTAGAGAAAAACATGTTAAGAAAGCGCAGGAGCCAAGCAAGGCACAGTCTGAAATCATCCACATAGCCTTGTCCTTCTCCAACCCCATCACTGCCTCGCCACAAATCCTTAAATTCAATACCAAGGTATACCAAGCCAAACCTTTAGGCTCCATGCACACTAGCGGTTTTTATAAGCTCAAAAAAAGCTAGAAAAAAATGCTGGATGAAAAATGCTAATAGCATTTTTGTGCCAGCTTCTAGTAGCATTTTAGCAGCTTTTGGAAGCATTTAGAAGCTTTTAGGAGCATCAGCATTACATGAAGAAAAAAGCGGTTAGTAGCACTTTAGCAGCATTTAGCGTTTTATTTTATTTTTTTTGCTGGAAAAAATGCTCCTAGAAACTTAACAAAAAAAGATTTTTTTTTCTGCTCCTAGACGCTGAAGCTCAAAAAATGCTAATTGCTTAAAGTAGTGTGCATGGACACATAGGATAATACGCTATAGCTTCTAGGATCAGAAAAAAAAAATGCTAACAGCTTCTAGGAGCTTAAAAAAATGCTAGTGTGCACGGAGCCTTAGAGAAAAGATATTACAACAGCAGTCCCTAAAAAACCAAGCACCCAAATATCGAAGATGAAACTGAAGTCCACAGCTCAAGTACAAACAGATTCCGAAGCATAAGCCACTGCACAGCTGCCTTTATCAAATCTGAATATATAAATTGCTTGTGTAAAATACCTGAATAGTTACATGCTTTGTTTAACAAAATGAAATATGGCTGCAAGCAGGTTTCTTCTGGAGTAAAAGTGTTGACTTTCAATTAGCAGAAACACTCCCTCCCTGGCAAGGCTCCAGCTTGCAGTCATGCTCATCTGTGGCCTTGGTGCCCCCTATCTAGCTTCATAAGGCTCACACATCAATTTGCAGGAGTACTGCACTGTATACTGAGTTCTTACAATGGGTTTCCTCATAGACATGGCTGTGCAGCCACCTAAATGCAAAGCCCTTTACAGCACAGCAGTCTCAGCTTCACATGGGATGCACTGCACTCACCTCAGTAACAGCTCTTAAGCTTGGTAGTGCCTTTTGAGAGCTTTGCTGTGAATACTTAATGTCATATGAATATAGGCTGTATATGTTGTCATGGAAGCCCTTTGGCCAGGAAGAGGTTAACCTGCTTTAATGCACGTCAGTGGTCTCAAGCAGCAAGGCGTTTAATGAACCAAGAGAGGTGGTAATGGAGGTGGCGACAGAGAAGAGCGAATAGTGGGAGGTGGGGGTGTGAAGGAGACGATGGCACAATTAGACTCCTTTTTATAATCAGAAGCTGGTACAGCACAAAAAAAAAAAAAAAAAGAAGCAGACTGAGGATTCAGGCATTAAATTCGATCAATTAAATACGCACGCACCCATACAACTTACATAAACATAAATGTTTACACAGCCACATTTACAGGGACAGTCACATAGCAGCACGTGCACAGGAGAGGCAGCATCAGAAGCACACAGACATGTACTCACCTGACACTTTCTCCCCTCCCCCACACAATCCCCCTCTGCTCATAATCACACCCCAGTACTACCAACCTCACACTCCAGCCGGCTCTCTCTAGCACAGGCACAAGGACAAGATGGGGAGGTATCCAATTAAGTCTTTATTTTACCATTACCTGCAGGCTGGGAGGAGACGGTGTGTGTGCCTAGAGACAGGGGAAGGGGTGGCCAGTGGCCCCTTACCAACACCTACAATTAGAGAGGGCTTGGGAGCAATACCGCTGAGATGACAATGAGGATTGAGCACTGACTCTCCTGTTACACAGGGGGAAACAAAGGAGAAAGGAAAATACGAACGCAGGATTGAGGCAGAGGGAAGAGTAAAATCACTCACAGTGAAGCATAGAACAGGAACAAAACATTCTGCAGACAGCATAAATGCTGCTTATTTCACAGTAATCAGCATGGCAACCATTCTGCCTGCTATCACATTGGAAATTAGCAAACTGGCCTTGAAGCTTTCTTCTGGGAGGATTTCTGCCAATCATAAGCTGTTCTTTAAACATTTTCCTATTACAAATGCCATGTTTATTCAAGACAAGCCAATTAAAAAAGGAATAAAAAAAAGAAAAAAAAAAAAAAAAAGGAAATGCTGCTTGCAGAGAGAAGAAAAAACATATATAACATTCCGTATACTCTGGATAAGGAAGGGACTGCTAATTTAAATAGGTCACTGCTATAGGCACTCTCTGGTTTGGGAAGTGGTTAGATTATTGATGTGTCACTCTCAATACTACACTTCATTGCTACAGAGCAAGGAAAAAAAACAGCACTGTGCAAAACATTGCAGCTCTTAAAGTGATACACTCACCAAGGCAGTGTAGCGTCTATAACCAGAAAAATATAGAGAAGGTCTATTCTCAGTTCACCATACAAGCACAGGACAACCAAATGCAGCCTCATGCCTTGCCCTTATATAAAGACTCCATACAGGCCTTGATTTGAGCAGCAAGTGCCAACGCTGAATTCAAGGGAACGTCTGTAGGTGAACGCTTAGGTCCCCTTTCACATCGGCTGTCCAATCAGATCCGCCTCTCAGTTTTTTAGGCAGATCTGATCGGATTCTGCATTGTCTTCTATGGAGTGGCAGATCTCAGCGAACACATGTCCGCTAATACCCGCCGCCATCCGATCTTGTCCACCAAAAACAGACGGATGGTGGTCCTATTTTCCATTAGTCCAGCGGATCAGATGGAAACGGACAGGGAATCTGTTTCCATCCGATAGAGGAGAGCGGGGACTGTGTCCGTGTCCGCTCTGCATAGCGGAACAGACACGTCATCCACCTGCTCAGCAGAGATCAGCGGAGAGATCCCCCACTGAGCAAGCGGAATACGCAGAGCAGAGGCGCTCGTGTGAAAGGGGCCTAAACTACCAAAATATTTGTACCAGCTCAAGTGTAGCGCTGGTAGATTTTCAATCTACTGCTTGTAGGTAAATTTAGTGGGTTATCTGTTCATACATAGTCAGATTTGCCTCTGTTCCAACTTGACTGAGTTGCATGTAGTTTCACGCTGTGCCTGTGGGTGTCGATGTCACCATGGGTCGGTGTTGGAAAGGCAACACGTTGAAGCGGATGAGTGCTCCTCTGTCCCGGAGATAACTCGGTGGAGGTGGTCCTCCGAGTTGCATTCTGGGAGAGGGTATTTATGGGACAAACGCCATGTTTAGGGGTTCGTCTTTCGTTCCACCTGCTGGCCCTCCTGGCCGACGGGTATGTGTGGAGTACAACTGCGTGGTCCTCCAACCGGGAGGCCCACGTTGCTGCAGCGTGTGGGTGGGCCCAGAAGCCTGTCTGGGGCCTACCGCAGCGACAGGGGAATGGTCCTGGGCTGTCTGTCCTACGGGAAGAAGCTGGACAACCGAGAAGATCCCAGGGGAGGACCCGTCATGGAAGGATCATGCAGGGTGCTGGTCTGGAGAGGGGCCTGGTGACTCAGTTGGAGGACGCATCCTAAAGTTAACCTACCACATAGTACTGCCGGGTCGACTTAAAGGTTCTAGTGCTGTGTTTGCTATCCATCGTAAACCATTACATCCTGTGGCAGAGGATCGTACGGGTTTTGTTCTATTCAAGTCTGTGGCAGAGACTTTTGTTCGTGCTATGTACTGGCTGCTAGGTTAGTGAGAGAAACCTATCCGGGCGGGCAAAGATTCAACTCTAAGAGGAAATTACATTCACCTACAAGATTTCAATTCCTAATAATACACTAAGAAAAGGTATTTGAACTTCCCTGCAGCTCTTCTTCTACCTCTTTCCTGCTACTTCCTACAATTACATTTATTAAAGCATTGGAAAAGATACTCAAGTGTCTGGTGCCTACATTGTCTGGTATTAAACTCAACGGGACCCTAGACCCGGTTCTGGTGAAATAGAGTTAATGAAGGTGACGGTAACAGCCCACTTTAAACCAGCAGCTCCACCGAGAGTTATTGCTACACAAGTAATATGATTCACACCACAATATGCAACACAGCTTTGTACCCTCTCTCACAGACAGCCTGTGTAAATGCTGATTTGCCACCTGCAGGCAAGCTTCCAACATCTGAAATCAAAGAAAGACAGCAATGTACGATAAAGCGCCTAACTTAACCCCCTTCCCATCCAGGCCAATACTGACACTACTCTCCTACATGTAAAATTCATCATTTTTTTGCTTATATGAGAAACCTTAGGCGGGAAGAGGTTAAAGCAGAGCTTTACCCATAACAACTTGATTTAGCAAGGAATATACATTCTACATTAAAAATTATGCTACCAAAATTATTGTGTGCTGTAAATTGCCTCCAGCATTGCTCCTGTGTCTTCTTGCTGGAGGCTGCCATTTTGCTGAAGCCCAAAGCCCCTGAACAGAAGTAAATCATAAAAGCAGGACTAGACTCATCGATTTAATGGTTTCAGAACACAGTTACATTCCTAGAATGATGGGATTGCCAACTGTCACATTTGCTTGTGTCCTCAACCAAACTGTCAAACGGCTGGTGTCATAACTGATGACATGTGCATCACCATGGCAGTTGCAGATCAAACAGAAGCAGCTTCCTTGGCTGTAAAGGATAGGATGGTTTAATTCCACTTTAAGGTTGTCAACAGAACGGCCTCTACAAACTCAGCAGTGCGGAAAATAGAGAGAGACTGAGAATGTGCAGAGCAGGGTGACACAGTGTATTACTGGATTTTAAACAGTATAGGCATATATTTTTTATGTTTTACACAGCTATACCTGCAAAAGGGGTCTGCTTGAAGGGATCTAGCTGGATTTCATTTTAAGACTAAAGTTCCACTTAAGGCTAGCCATACACAACTCGAATTTCGGCCAATTCCTATTAAATCTGATAAAATTTGAGCCCTGGGTGGCTCTGTTGGCACCGCCAGGGCTAACAAACTTACTGAGCCAGGTAGAAAATCATCTGTCAAATACTGACTGCCTGCCTATTCAGGGAGTCAAGTAAATCCAATCCTTGGAACAAAATGTAGAATGTTGCATCTTTCCAGTTCTTAGAGGTAGTGGCTTTAATTGTTTTTCTTTTTTCACTTTATTTTTACCCGCTGATCCAGTAACACTTCCTGTTCTAGGGTGAGAACACTTAGGGGTCGGGTTACATTGGAACATGCGTGTTCCTGTACAATTCCCACGTGGTGCATTTTGACAGCCCATTCAGTTATGGAGTTGCAAAACACACTGGAACGCGGAAAAAAGTAGTACAAGCGATACTTTTTCAAAACACATTGCACTGATCTGCAAGCTACTGCAGTATCACGTGATTTGGTGCCAGCGAAACGCACTGCGATCTGCATATAGCGTGCCATTAACAATACATTGGCACCCGCATGCAGAGGACAAGGGCACCGCTTAAACCTGCACAGATTGCGCTTTTTATGCGCTGCGTTCTGGTGTGTACCGGCCCTTACTGTACTTTAGAGGTTCACCCTAGGATAAGAAGTGTGTTAAAAATATAGAATATCTCGTGCTCTCCTCATCTCTAAAGAAAAGGGGGGATTCTGTAGTACACAGAGAGGACTGGGAACAATGTAACTAATAAGAGTGCAGCACAGGAAGAGTATTCAAGAAGTCATCAAATTCAGCATTTCTGGCAAGATCAACAGTTATATTTTATCTAATAGATATAATGAAATACTTATGATATATTTAATGAACCAAATTGTAAGGGTTTGCTGTAGCTGTCTGACAAAAATAGCCAGCAGCGGAAATTCCGCTATCCACGCTGTTTTATTCACTGATTTCTCTCCTGTGGGCTAAACAAGCAAAATCTAGACGTGTATGGTTAGCAGTTTAATGGACATAGTGTGCACAGACCTTTAAAGTGGTTCTAAAGGCTGAAGGTTTATGCATGAAGGTAAAGAAACTTCCGCGTGCAGCTTCCCCCCAATCCCCATTAACGGAGTCCCATCACGATCCAGTGAAGTGCACGAGAGCAGCAGCTCTCCCTCTCCTCATTGGCTCAAACACAGCAGCAGGAGTCATTGGCTCTCGCTGCTGTCAAACACAACCAGTAAGGAGGGAGTGGGGGGTGGGACTGATTCCCAGTCTCTATGTCCTATGGACACACAGAGCATGGCTCGGGAGCGAGCACGCACAAGTGCCACCATATGAAGCGGCTTGCTACGTGGCGGAGGAGCACAAAGCAATGGCGGGGGACTCTAAAAGAGGAGGATCTGGGCTGCTATGTGCAAAACCATTGCACAGAGCAGGTAAGTATAACAGGTTTGTTATTAGAATTAAATAAAAAATGTGCCTTTAGTATCACTTTAAAGTGGGCCTGTGATTAAAAGTACAACAATAATACCAAGCAGGTAACCATCTATATGTTAACTTATATAAGTATACATTCTAATTATATAAGTATACTACGGTGCATAGGTTCTAGGGGTGCTGAAATTAATCGCTGCATCAATGCATCGCGATTCGGGTGTCCCCAATGCGGCATCGATGCATGCGTCCGTAAAAATCGATTGCCGGTGACATTATTGCCCCGCCCCTCCCGGGAGAGCGCTTCGAACGTATCCCCTGTTGTCTACAATCCATGCCGCTCATGTGACTGCCCAGACCGTCTCTCTCCTCTCACTTCCAGCTCTCCCCTCACGTCAGCGGAGAATTCTCAGCCCCGCCCACTGACTGTCGCTATCAAATCAGAAGAGAGGCGGGCGGGGCTGAGAATTCCCCGCTCACGTCAGGAGAGATGCGAGACGTGACAGGAGAGCTGGAAATGAGAGAGGAGAGAGGCGGGCCGGGCAGTCACATCGGGGGTGCCTATGCTCATGGCCGACGGTCGCGATGACCGCCGGCCGTGAGCGATCGTGGGCACGAGAGGCAGAACAGGGACGTGTGTGTGTGTGTAAACACACAAATCCCTGTTCTGTGAGGAGAGACAGATCGTGTGTTCCTATTAGCTAGGAACCACGATCTGTTATTTCCTCTAGTCAGTCCCCCACAGTTAGAAACACACACTAGGGAACACATTATCCCCTTGATCGCCCCCTAGTGTTAACCCCTTCACTGCCAGTGACATTTATACAGTAATCACTGCATTTTTATAGCACTGATCGTTGTATAAATGCAATTGGTCCCAAAAATGTGTCAAAAGTGTCCGATGTAGAACA